>KB667176.1:1817514-1846284 GCA_000349065.1 Anopheles quadriannulatus
TCACCGCAACCATCACACATAGCTTCACACCGCCAAACACACACACACACACACACAATATAGTGTTGTGCAAGTGGAAAAGCAATAAAATTTGGCTGCAGTAGTATTAGTAGCTAGTGTAATGGCGACTTGGGCAGGAAGGTGGAGCATGCACTTGTTGCAACATTGTTGCAGCGAATTTGCTCAAGAGGAACGTATCATCATTTTGCAATCGATACAAATCTCACCCCATCGGGACCTTTCCCTCCATCTTCCCCCCCCTCTCTTTCGTACTTGTTGAACTTCAGCCCGCTGCACCGATTCACCTTTCGCTTGCCCTTTTTTGCGTAACACATACACGCGTTCGAATTGTGTGCTCAATAAAGTGAAGTGATGAAAACCGTTGCTGATTGGTAGGACGGGAAGACGGTGTTTTAGTGGAAGCGGGTAGTTTTTAGATTCCCATTATTTACAGTGCAACTTGATGAGTTCACACACAAGCTCCTGATTCTACGCCCGGAGGCATGCATTGCTAATGGTGTGCGGGCGAACGAATAGCACACCTTGCTCGTTCGTGATTCTAGCTACACTGTTACTGGAATGCCCGACTTTGATAGATGAGGAACATCTTAAGAAAATTCAAACTGTTAAAGATCCGAGAGGTAGCAGCAACGAGGGTATCGACTACGGGAAAAAGAACACACCACACACGTCATGTTTTGTACGCCTGACAACAATGTACACACGACGCGACGGTCTTAATGGCGAGAATCAAAGCAGCTCCAGCAGGCTGCCCGTGCTCAAGGTTCAGGCCAATACGTTGCTGTTTGCGGCAGCTTCTGTATTCTACAGAAACGTCAGAAACTGTGCAAGGTAAAGTATCTCAGCCGAGCCCGGGACAGCGTACAAAATGGCTAAATATCCTTAACCGAGGGGCCTAAAAAAGCGTGCAAAGAAAACCGGGGCCAGGATCGAACGGTCCTAGGCAATGAAATAACTACCGTCCCTCTCTGTCTACACCCCTATCCCTCTCGAGCTACCCAAAAATTGGCAGGAAGCGGGCCCTTCGTATCCCAAGAGATTTACTTTTTGACATTTTGACGAAATTTTCTACCTTCCGAGAATTGATTCCCTAAACGGTATTTGCATTGGAGGGGCGGGGTGGCGGGGTGGGACGGGTGCGTAAGCGTCGGAAGTTTATTTGATACATCACTGATGCTGTTGCTGCTGCTGCCGCCAAAGTTTGCCCGTCAAACGCTGCTGTTGCTGCTCCTGCTCGGAAGGAAAGCCAATAGCCGAGCAAGAGAGATGTTAGTGGTACAAAATGGGCTGCTAGCCTGACTTCATCAAGTCGACTTTCGTCCAGCATTTCGCCAGAATGTACTGAGCTACAAAGTTTGGTGTGTAACATTTAAATTACACACCTTCGCGTTGGTGCTGTGTCGGTGAATCAGGCGATTCACGAGGATCGAGGATATGAAAGCAAAAAGCACACTCGGAAGATGAGTAATGAATGCTTACCACGAAATGTGTGTTGCTAATTTTGTTTTCTTCCCGTTTTGCCACGGGTCTAGTGTCTAGACATTGAAAAGCGGAGAGCAATACACATCCGGATAATTCCTGGTAGGCAGAGTTATGGCAAAAAGATAAGGGACGACTCAAAAACGCTTTTTATGGGTCTTATCTTCTATGCATTCTAAACTGAAATCCAACCCCCGACGAGTTACCGCTAAAGCGAGGGGCCCTTGGCTCGGGAAAGTTCGGCATTAGCAAATTGAACCATCTTTGAAGTATCGTGCACGAGGCACACGGCATTACAGAAGATGTAATTGAATTAGGAAAAAGTTCACAGTTTTTATCCAATTCAGCGTTTAGTCTGGGGATATTTAAGCCCCGGTTCGCCATTTAAAGACTTTGTCAATTCTAGGAAAACGATTGACGCGTTCTTCCAAAAAAATAGCAAGCAAAGAAATTGTAAGTAGATACGGTTCTGAAATCCAAGAACATGGAATTCTAGCAAATAATGGATTAGTGCACGTGCAGTGGAATGAAGTATTTTTGCAGGAACAAACTAATGATGAGTAATTATTGCAATATTTTGATATTTAAGATTTTCCGGGGTTTTACAACAAACATCAATGCATCAAACAGTGGGATGGAAGACTGCCGGCTCAGTTTTGTTGTTTTAAAGATACAACCTTTTAAAACTGTCTTCAGAGGAAAAATCTGCTATTGGGCTTAGAATTTCTATGAACATAAATAAACAACAGTATAAAGATGGTCTGATCTGAAGACAAAATATTTGAGATCTGATGTCCTTGGATACTCTTGGAACTTGGAGATGCAACGGCACGCAGTTCAGATGAATTTATGTTTGATAAGGTTTAGGATTACTTTTGTATCTCAAACTACTGTTCAGTTTACGGTTTCATAAAATTATCACATGTCATAATGTGATAATGTGATTTGAGCCTCACAGGCGTTACAAATAACCGCCAAGAAGTTTACCTGTTAAAGTTAAACATATTGTACATATGTTCCGGTGGCATCGGGTAGCATCTTGGCGATGCCGAATGCTGCTGCTGACTGTGGTGGGGATGGGGATGATGGTGGTGGTGATGGTGATGGTGCTGAGAATGTCCCGGATGCTGTTGCTGATGGTACGAAGACGGTTGCTGCTGCTGCTGCTGCTGCGGAAGCTGGTACCACGGTACCGGTGGACTGCCGTAGCATCCTCCACCGTACATTCCCAGCTCCGGTGGCATAACCCGCACCATGCTACCCTGATGCCCATAACCACCACCACCACCACCGGCCGTCGCACCGTAGTAAGGATTCGCCAGATATCCGCCCGAGTGTCTGCCTTCGTCCGAAGCGTACGAATCGGACCCGAGGGGCGATGGGGCGTAGAATGGCTTCTCATTACAATCTCCCTCGAAACTTCCACCCACCGCCATGCTGGCCGATCGATCGTGATGCCGCCGCGAGTGGCTCCCTCCGTCGGCAAAACCGATCGTCTCGACTCCACCACCGTACGGCGGCTGATGCTGCTGCGAGCCGAGAGCTCCTGCACCACTGCCACCGATCTCCGGTGGCCCACCGTAGTAGGCCGATCGGTAGGATGATCGCGTGTAGGACGAGCGGCTCATCCCGTCCGTCGGTGCGTACTCGGTGGAAATGTTCATCGTAAGCTCGTCCGGGTAGGAGCTGCTGTGTTCGTGGTAGCGATGGGATGCGTCTCGCACTACTGGCCGTTGCTTAGCAGCTCGTACCGTCGCTGCGCATGTTGACGACGCTGACGGTTCCGCACGCGGACTACCGCCGGACGGATCCAGCTTGATGGCCGCCGGCTCTTACGGGGCCGCCGCTGTCACAGCAACGAATTGCTGCTCAGCTGCACTGCAGACCTACAACCGCCAGCCGCCGGGCGCTGGCAAGCATCTTCTGGTGGAGGAGCTTTACTAAATTTCACTTCCGGATCAACCTTGTACTTGTATACACTCACACAGACACTACTGCGCCTTATTTTAACACTGTTGTTTACTTTTTTATAAGCTCGAAGCGTACACACAAACTGCGCACGTGTCGTGGTCTACTGACGCACTGCAACCAAAACCACAACCTCCAACACAATTCAGCAATTGTCTCACTTTTCACCTAATGTGCGTCACGTAAAGCTAGTCTTTTACTGCTAGGCGTCTTACTGATAGAAGAGGAAAAAAACCTTTAAATTGAGGGTAATAGACGACGGGTTTCCGATACAAACAAAAAAAAACACCACTTTTTGCCTAGCAAGACATTCGCAACATAATAAATCATTATCCCGCACAGTGTTCAGCGAGCAAAACCCGCCTGAGATCACGCGTCTGTGTCCGTGCCCTTCACTATCAGCCCACCAGGGAATGCAGCTTGTTTGTAAATGTAATTCTAGCCCAAAAAAACAAAGCAGCCCATCACTTCCTAACAAGATCGATTTAGCTTCTCACTCACTTCTTTGTTTTTGCTTGACATTCTCGGCCGTACTGCCTGTGTTGCTCTAATAATCATCGACACAAGGCTATCGCAAGCCTCCCTCCCATTCATTATGTGACATTTTAATTGTGATTATTTATACATGTCTGTGTGTGTGTGTGTGTGTTTTTTTAGTACTTTTATGAGTTCAATTTTGCAAATCATTCCTGTTTGAATGGAATTTGCATTATACTCGCTCTTGATACACTTACTGCCCCTTATGGATGGTTTTTTTTCGTTTTGCTTCCTTTCACGAACATAGGTCATTGCAACAGGCGCGCACAGTTGCTGCTGACTCCCCATCGTCTGCCGTGCCATTCCCCCAAACCTTTGACCGATAAGACGACGCTTCCTTCCCGTCTCGGCTCGGAAATTGAATCCGATCCGAAAAAGAAAGAAACACCCCGGACACACGGTAGGTCCGCGGTCCGTTCCGTTAAACGGTGGAAGGATTTGATAAGCGCGTTGCGGTATTTTGATTGCTAGCAGGGGACGGAGGACGCACAGGGGGCTGTGTTGCGCTTCGGTTTGGTTGCGTTTTTTTTTTGTTGTGCAATTGGCTCTACGCCACGCTGCCTCTATCGCAAGCGGTACAGGAGGACCGTTGCCTCAAGAGCAAACCAAAGACACGGCCAACAAAAACACTCACTCTGCCGATTGTTCCCGACTATTGGTGCGACTTCCCTTCCTGCGTTACAGTGTGTTCTCCTCGATGTCCTTGTGCGCGTCTCGATTGGGCTGATCGAAGCCATTTTTTCCTTACTTTCCTATGAAGATTATGAAAGTATCAAAAAGCAGCAGTTTACCATCATCTTAAGCATCCTTCAAGCTTGTATCGCTCTTTGAAGTGGTGTGCTCCACCAGCGGCTGAAGAGGACAAACCGACTCTAGCAAAAAAGCAAGTCCAGAGCTGCCAGATATTATCGGCAAACGGGAAAACGCTTCCTCGCGACACGATCGAAAGCCTTCCTCTGCGCACGGTTAGCACGGGCGCGCCGTGTTGGCTGTGGCAAAGCTGCTTCAATCAAATTTTCCATCCTTCCTCTCCGTGGGACCTCTTCGACCGCTATTTGAAGACTTTTTGCACGGCCCAAACCAAAAAAAAAAAACAAAGCAAAGCGAATAACCATTTTTGCATGATAAGAAACCTTATCCGGTGATGAAAATGACGACCTGGAAGACCAAAAGAGGGCCACAGAGAGAGACAGAGAGACCAAGAGCGGGAAGGGAAGGTTCAGGCGCGAGCGCGTACTCGGCGGAGATCAATTAAATTAATTAGAAAATGTTCCAAAACTGAACGGCTAAAGCGCCGGATTCCGTGAAAGCAAACTTCTTGGTCAGGGCTTTTCTGGAAAGGATGCTGCTGCTGCTGCTGCCGCCTTTTACACGGGTTCAATTACTTTCACTCACCCGTGAATGTCAATCATGCTTTCCACTGGTAAAGTTCTATCCAAACAGAGAGAGAGAGAGAGAGAGAGAGAGAGAGAGAAGGAGAGAAAGAGAGCATTGCTCTGTGAAGTGTTCCGAGACTGAAACAGCATTCGACAAACGAGTTAAAAGCTCCAGAGCGGACAGAAAGCGTTTTGCTTTTACAAAGAAAACAAAAAAAGGACGAGCTACAAGGAGTTCTAGGTATTTAAATCCTACTACTCATTAAAGGGACAGACCGGGGAAGCAGGCGTGTTCACGGTCGATATTTCTAACCCCCCCAGTACAATAAATCCTTTTGGGGCCTGCGCTACCTTACGGAATTATCTCAACCGTCCGAAACTGTACAACACCACACATGACCGTACACTAATTATACTACTTTTGGCATTTACCTACATTTTGCACACTAATCAACTTTCATAAACACACACACACCTACCACAACAACTTTGCCAACTGGAAAGGAACTTACTATAGCACCAAAAAAAATCGAACTTGGGGGGAAGCAAACGGCCAAGCAGCTTCAGCAAAAACAAACGCCGCAACCAACCAAACGAAGCAAGCAAAGACATTCACTTTTCGGGTGGACACATTCATTCGCGGGACCGTGTGGACGCCTGGTGCTGGCAGGCTTCACACTCACACAGGGTGAAGGGGAAGAGGGTGGAAAGGAGAGTTTCGGTTTTGGTCCGGTGACGAATGGGGGAAGGAAAAATGCCCACACATCGCACAACCGCTGTCCAAAAACGGGGTCGCTGCTTGCTCGGGCGGCCGTTTTCCGAGCGCTTTTACGGCCACCGAGCGTTGGAAATTCGTCATAAGTTTCCTGACAGCATCCATTATCGGTCACATGCGAATGCACACTAATGCCCACACACACACACACACACACACACACACACACACACACACACACACACGTACGCACGCATCGGGGAGCAATATTTTGCAATCCGAACTATTCCATCCACCTGCAATATGTTTTTAACACGTTTGCTTTGCCAAAGCCCTTCGCACATTCGAGTTTTGTTTTTTCGTCTTTTGAGCGATGCTACACTTTGGGAAATAGTTTTAATTTTTTGTTTTGTTTTTTTTCACTTGTCTCTTTTTCTTTTTGGTCAATTTTGCCACTTTAATTTTTTGTGTTTGTTTGCTTTTTTTTTGTTGTCTTGATCCACTTTTCCGCTTTACTGTTTGTTTATTTATTTGTACTATTCCCTAGTTCATTTTTGACGTTTTTGTTTTCATTTCATTGTGTACTTGGATTTTTGTTTCCTTTTTTCACTATCTCTTTTTTCATTTTTCAAGCTGTTTCTATTGTTTCACGTTTTGTTTTTCACTTCTTACATTCCCTTTTCCTATTTATATATTTATAACACTTTTTTCTTGTGTTTCTTAATTGCCCTTTTCCACTGTTTCCTTATTCCTTACCGTCCGCTGCTGTTACACATGAGATTAACGCACCGTACAGAAGCTAGTTTGGTGTAACTTTTGACGCTTTTTTCTGTTGCTGTTGCCTTTTTTTTTTGCACACCACCACCTATCTCTCCGGTGTATGGGTGGGTATGAAATGGGTGGCTCTTTTTGGCGAAAGCTACACGCGACAGGAATTAAGGATTTGTGTGAAGCCAACCAAGTGGGCCACCGTCCATCAGGGTGGTGGTGGACCAGACCCCAAACGAAAATTCACAACCATACAATTCATAAATCGTTATTAGCCGAACCAAAAAAAAAAAAAAACCCCTCCGAGCGGAAAGGAGACAAAACCATTTTTGCACGAGCCGTCTTTTTGCTAATATTGATGTGCGATGCATTCAAATCATTTTGCTGGCTAGCGGAGACGGCCGAGCTTACAAAAACCGATTGTTTTTTTTCTGTTCCTTTTTTTCGCGCAAATTATGCACGATTATGCTCTTCTGGCTGCTATCAATTTCA
Source organism: Anopheles quadriannulatus (assembly GCA_000349065.1). Lineage (NCBI taxonomy): Eukaryota > Metazoa > Arthropoda > Insecta > Diptera > Culicidae > Anopheles > Anopheles quadriannulatus. The sequence goes on from KB667176.1 coordinate 1,824,871, forward strand.
TGCCCTATCACACAACGGAACGCTGTGGAACAGTTGTTCTCCTCTTTCTTTTTCGTGTGTGTGTGTGCAGTAATAAAACAACAAAAAAGTGAAACGAAAGCGCGTGTAAATTGTTGCTGCTCTCGTCATGGTTCGCCCGGTTCTGTTACAGCACCTGCCAGGGGGGGGGGGGAGATATGTATCGCCCAGTGTGTGTAATAAACAAGGAAACGGACCCAACCGGAACCCCCGAGTCACTAAACACGGGCAAGTGTGAAGGAGGAGTTTGATGTTTCATTCCTCCCAATTCCAGTGGGGCCTCACGATTTTCTCACAAACCAGTACAACACATACACGCACAAAGATGTCACAACCAGCTTTGCCAATCACACTTACACAACCAATACCGCCCCGAAAAGGCTCTAAAACCACAGCCCCGTACACGGCCACCTATTGAACCGAAACTGTGGTCCTTCGCCGCCGCGTTTGTTGCCTCGTTGCAGTGGGAAAAGCGTCACAACGGCGGTGGGCTTTTGAAAGCATTCTCCGCAGGAGCCAGCGTTTCGCAAAACCTCACCTTAACCCCTGTGTGAGATATAGTCGAGAAGCTGCAGCATGCAGCAGAAGAAATTGGTTTGGTTTTTGTACACTACAGCCCGGTTTTCTTCTAATAAATCACGGAAAAACACACACACTCACACCAACACAATTGCAAAATCATTCCCACACTTTTTTGGCGAAGAATGTCTGCGCAACCCCCGTTGCAATGGCAACCTGTGGAATATGCCGTCAACACGAAACGACCAGCAGCATCAGAATCCGTGGGCGAACAGCACGCTAGCTTCCGCGCGCGGATGCGAGCAATACCACACCCCAAAGAAAGCGAACACAACAACTTTGCAGCAAAAGGACACTGTCAAGGCACGGTACAAGGATGCTCCCAACCACACACACACACACAGCACGACTCACAACATATATCGAGCCGCGCACAAATCCAAGCAAGAGCTGGATGGATGGCCGACAATGCCCCGGGAAGCAGCAGCATCGGGACGAGAAGATGTATTGCGTCTGACAAATGTGCGTCTTCTCTCTTTTCGTTTGTTAAAAAGGAACCAAAAAAACGCACACATACACACAGTTTGGGCAAGGTTTTTCCACCCAGTTTCCCTGACCCTACCTACAGGCAGTCACAGACACACACACACACACGCACGAATCGGACGTCCGGAGACACTGACCCGGACACACGGGCAGAAGAGTTTGTCACACTAGGGGGGGGAGGAGTCCGAAGAAGCACAAGGACATTCTCCTCTCCAGAATATTCGGCCGGAGCGAAGTACAGGGCACGCACACATACGAACACCACCCCAAACCTAACGCAACAGGTGGATGAGTGTTATTTTTCGGCACAGCCGACACGGACACAGCCAGGCAAAGGGCAATGCTGGGAACTGATCGAAATGTATCTTTGATACAAACTGCTGCTGCTGCTGCTGCTGGCTGCTCTATCACAATTGTTTTCGCTTTTCATTAACGCACTCTGTGTGGTGGAAAACACACTTTTTTTTGGCACACACACACACACACACACAAACTGGGAAAATTAATCGCTCGTTTGGCTCACCGTAACACGGCTGTTTGCTCTTTATTCGCGTTACAAAATTTCCCCTACTCCGATAAGACACACGCGCGGAATCGAAAGACACACAACGCGAACGCGCCTTTGGCGAAGACAACGATGAGGCGGGGGGGGGAGGCGGGCGGCGGTGTTTCGGTTCAAGGTTGTGAGGGACGCAAAATGCACACTCACAAACGCACACGACAAAAAAAAAACCCCACCAAATTCACGCGTAGCCAAAGGAATTTCGAATTGCGCGCGGTTGCAAATGATGGACGCACGCGATTTTCCACACACAAAAGACACGCGCGCGCTCGCTCGCTTGCTCGCTCGCCAACAAGCCACTGTACACTGCTTCCCGATAGTACCACGTGCGGCAGGCGACTGAAAACGGTTCGCGCTCGGACCTGGCCGGGCCGTGGGCCGGGTGTTATGTTGTTGCGCTCTCGGCTTTACGCTCACTCCCTGTCTATTGCGCGTTGCGGCGCTCACTAACTCAACCAGCCGATGCGAGGGGCTGGGTTTTACGGGGTGCTGTGTGAGATTTGGATTTGATGGGCCTGCGGGGGAGGGGTGGCGGGGTTGGGAAGTAGCTCACTCGCCACGAACCGTTTTGTGATAACGCCGGAAGAGCGAGAGACAGAGAGCCAATGCGAATTGCGAGCAAATCTATCGGCGAACGAAACCAAGTGGCACACTTGGAATGATAATGGTCTCCTTATGTGTGTGTGTGCTACGTCTCTGTGTGTGGCTGTTCGAGAAGCCTCGCCGTGCCACGCTATGTGTGTGAGTGGCCAAACCAGAGCGTTGCAGAGGGTGGCGGCCGCCCCAATGGCTGCTCAGAAAAGCTTCGCTGAGAGCGCCGAAAATAGCTCCCGACAGCCCAGTTCGGGAGCCAATGCAATGTCCCCCGCTCTCCCGATTGATTGTTTTCTAATGATCACCGAATCAATGTGTGTCGAAAAGGTACAAGTTTTGGTTGCAATATTAACAAACAAAACGTCAAATGATTGGTCTTAAACTTACTGTCATTGAAATGGTACAATAATCTTACCACAAAGTATGAGGTTTTTGTATTATTATTACAATTATTAATATTGCTTAGCAAAATGAATAAAACAATAATCACCGTATCAGTGACCATCCCCCCTAAGTCACTCACCAAAGACTGACTCGGTCACTCAATCGGACACTCAACACGATTTCAACCCCCGACACTCAGCAGAGGAGAGAACGGTTTGTGGAATGACACCCCAAACACTTACACAAACACACACAACCCCCCCCCCCCCCCTTTGGGAAGGTAGCGTTAGTGTGCGATCTAATGGCACCGTCCGCGAGGGGTGGTTGGGTGGGTTGGGCCTTTGTGGTGTGTGCCATCGGATCGCGTAATAAATTCATAACTTGCCCTTACAATGTAACTATTTGTTGACGAACGCAAATACAGCTGCTCTCTCACTCTCTCTCTCTCTCTCTCTCTCTCTCTCTCGCTTTTTCTCTCTCTCTTTTAGTGGATGCCTTCTGCTTCTTCCTTTTGTTCACAACACCCACCAACACCGCTCGCAACCTCAACCCCACGCCCCAACCGGCCGGATTTCAATCAAACCGTTTGGCGATGCTTGTTGACTTGGCAACCATGACCAGCCGCGCGCACCCACACTCACACACACCTTCACATTGGTGATAGATTAGAAAATACCAAGGGGGCAGGGGGGGAGGGGGGAGGGAAGGTGCGAAGAGGAATGGAGGACTAAGTTGGGGCCGCGTAAGATGTTGCGGTCCATTTCTTTCGAATGCTGCTGGGTTTGAACGTGCAAAGCAAACCGGTGGAGCACTCAATTTTCACGACCAACACACACACACACTGCCACACACACAAACGTAAAACAGATGAGTGAGCGAGTTCTTCAATCTGTTCGGCAGGTTTGCGATTGCTGATTATTGGCCACTAAACAGGTTGATCCGTCCCGCTTTCTCGTGTCGCTTCTCGCTCATCGTGCCTTATCGTCGTTTGTTTTTTGTTCGTCTCTCGCTCTTGGTTCATAACAAAAAGCATAACAAAAAATAGACACACACACACACACACACACACACACACACACACATATACACACAATTCAAACGACCTACACGAATGTCTTTGATTCAATGGCAGCAATGGCCTCTTCCTCTTTCTTCCCCTTTGCGCAAAAGACGGCCAAAGCGCGCGTTAATGTTTGCCTCCCCAACCGTTCGGTTTGCTATGTTATCTTCATTTAACTCTCTTTCTCGGTCTCTCTGTCTCCTTCTCTTCCTCTGTGCATCAATCTCCGCTTATCAATAAATTACACCCCCCCCCCTAAACGCTCCCACCCAGCTCCACAAAAAAATTGGTGAAAACTTTGCTGCAGGAAAAGCTTTTGTGAGCGTTGGAAACGTTCCGGGGGGTTTGCTTTTACACGATCACTGGCGTACTTACTATTTCTATTTGCTAAGACAATTTTTGCTTACTGACCCCACTGTACCCCTCTCCTCCTCTCCACCAGATGGTTTGAGGAAGGTAAGTGCAAGCAAGAGGAAGCCGTTTAGTGGGCCTTTGGCCGGCAATTTGGCATTCTCCCGTATAAGCGATCAAAATGCGCGCGCACGAGCTCTAACTCATCGCTTCCTCCACTGGCGACGACAATGGAAATGCGGTGGTGATGATGCAGAAAGATGAGTTCCCTACCCCCACTGTTCTCCCCTGCCATCGGTATCAAAAATGCTGATGATGTTGCGCTCTCTGGTGATGCTGTTTGTTTTGATGACGTACGAGGCGGTGGTGTGGTGTTTTGACGATTGTTTGGGCTATTTTCTGTGTCTCCGCCGGTTTGGACGGCCTTAGCGGGAGCGTGTCGTTTTGCGTTGGGGCAGAGTTGGCGGAGTAGAGTTATTTAAAAACATAAATCGCATTTGATCCATTTATTAAGTGGCTGTCGTTTGTTTGCCTTTCTTCGTTTGTTATTGTTGTATCGCTAGAGCACGCTGTTCGTACACGGCGCTTGGATTGCTGCACGGAGAGTGCTGCTTGGGTAAATAGAAGGAATGCATTCCGGTGGTGATGAAACAAATCAATTTCTTCGGTGACATCTGTTGCTTGGTGCGGTTTCTTCTTGCTGCGGTATATTGTACACAATGTTGCCGTTAAATGATTGCAATAGCTGTGCAATCACTCGTTTTAGAGCAAACTTTCGCAACGGCGCAACGCAAAATGTTTTCGTTTAAACCGCTGACGTCTTTTAAACATTTGAATTTGCGCTTTATTTTTTTAAGCAATAAACATCATACAATTGGTAACCTCTGTAGGAGTTACACCGTTCAAATATGATACTTTTTAGTATCCTTAGTAAGTGGATACTTTTGGGTAGGTATGACTGAGCCATCAATGGAGGCGGATGGTCATTCACTAAAAACCATTCCATGAATGGCCCGTGTCGGAATGAATGGAGCCTCTTCCTCACGTGGGTTAGACACATGCCATCAAGCATTTGTTACATCTTTCACGGGCGAAAGATTGATCCATAACCCGGCGCACGGACGTCAAATGATGAATGGATTGGTGGAGTCCTTTTTTTTCTGTTGCGAATCGACTCGCTTACAACACACATGTCACTTGTTATTTGACCCATTGTGACAGACAGACACACAGTCTAGCCTACGTTTGTTGTTATTTTATTTTTTAGTAAAGTAAACCGGCCACATGCCGTGTTGTTTCGAAACTATAAAAACAAAAAAAACATGTAAAATCTGACGTATCGCAGTATTAGATATCTAAATAGATGATCCGTGCTTAGGGGATTGCACCTAAGCGATTCTGTGATCAACTTCTTAAATTGCCGATTACTAAGAATTAGGCTTAGTTTACCTCGAGTAACTATCTGTAGGCAGTTAATGACAAACTTGTGAGAATAAAGATAAGAACTGAGCCCTTAGAGGATACAACAACAAAAATAGCATTTCGCAAGTCCCATTCCAAAATCCTCAATGTAGATAAATAATAGTAAAACGAATAATAATAGCAATAGTAAAAAAAATAATAATAATAAACAAAATAACAGAAATAGTATAAATATAAAAACAAACAAGATCATATCTAGATCAATGTTTGTAGATAAATACAGTTAGTAGACAAAATAAGGACTCTCCCGTCTGCTCTTCAACACCGCCCTGCAAGGAGATATTAGAACCGCGGAGCTAGAGCACAACGACATCTGTAGCACGACCTTTTAGCGGTCTCTCCAATTTCTTGGTTTCGCAAATGACATCGACATCATCGGCAGAACAACATCGAAGGTGTGTGAGGCGTGAGACTCAAACGTGAGTCAGCAAGAATTTGATTGCAAATCAATGCGACAAAGACGAAATACCTGCTTGCCGGAGACTCAGGCCATCTTGGAAGCGGTGCAATAGTTGACGGCGACAATTTCGAAGTGGTAAAGGAGGTCTGCTATCTCGGGACAGTCGTTACTTCGGATAACGACAACTGCAGCGAAATCCGGAGACGCATTGTGCAGCGGAGTCGTGATCCAGAAGACTTCGAGCCCGCAAGAAATGTGAGATATATCGCACATTGATTCTCCTCTACGGACACTAGTCTTGGACCATTCGAGCGGAGGATGCAAACCGGTGCTTTAACCGGTGTGTTCGAAGTTGGCGCCGAACGAACTTGGGGCATTTTATGAGGATACCGGACTAATGCCCCACTAATGCCTTACCGAGACCTATCGGCGATCGGGTATCTACATGAATGAGAGGAGCATCCTGGTTGACCGCTCCATTTCACGACGACGTGCTCTATCGTGATCAGGTCAACAAGAGAGAGACAGAGAGAGAGAGAGAGACAAAATACGATCAATCCTCATTACAATTCAATCGAAATGCAATTAACGAACGTTCAAACTCTAAATGAATGAGACACTTTGAGTTTGTCAGTTAGGCTAGTCCAATCCAAGATTTATAACATCCTTCCGACATCGAATAAGAAAGCCAGTTCAACGATTAAAAGTAGTAACCAACATCGAAATAAATGCCAACTTCAAGATTGGTGACATCTGGGTCGCAGGTGGGCTTAAAACAGCCGTCCAAAAGTGCCCGTTTCTGCAGAATCCATTCATTATCGCAAAAGCTTCCAAAAGAGCTCACAACTAAACGACGCAGACTAAACTAGCTGCTAACCGATGATATGAATATTTGCATTACATTATTTGCTGTAAGTGCTTTCGTGCGAAGACCAAATTTCCAAATCACCACATGCACACACAGTTTACGAGCAGTGAAGAGCCTGCCAAAGGCTGACCAACGTGATAAAGGAAACTGTCTGGCTGGAATTGACTTCCAGGAAGAATAGGCCGAAGCAATTGACATACTTCTGCGCCTCCCCCTTCGGTTGCGCAAAAAAATAAGATTTGATTACATTGTGACATTGATCCCAAAACCTTCCGGGAAGCGAATCTCATTCCGCTCGGAAGCCACAGGAAAGTAGTGCGCTGCTGTTGCAAAATAGCGAACCACTCGGCCCCAGGCCACTATGGCTAACAAACCCCACATATACACAACACGACCAGAAGAAATCTATTACATTATAGCAGGAAAAGAGGCACCAGAACTGATTGCAAAACTCACCTGGAGGAGCTGGTATCGGTCAGGTCTTTCGAATGCGTCGTACCATCCGTCGTGTTCGCGTTGCTACCGGCCACCGGTGGGTCTTCCTCGCCGTCCGTATCGTAGCCGGCGGCGGCCGGATGCTGCCTGCTGTTGTCACCCGGGATCAGCATTGCATTCGCCTGCACTGGTGCGCCATTCTGATTGCCCGCAACAGTTGACGCAACCGTTGCACCGGCCGGGTGTGCCCCACGTGCAGCTTCGACACCTACTACAGCCGGAGGAACGAGACTGCGGCGAGACTCGTTCATTCCGACACACTGTCTCAGCCCGGCCACTCGTCTCGGCCGGGTATGGTTTTACTGTCCTGCTACCGTCGTTTGTCGTCGTTCCTTTTTCTTTTCTTTCTATTTCTCCCCCGGCGTCTCTACACTTCGATATCTTGCACAACGACTCGAATATTGTTACCGCAACTCACACACACACCGAGCAAGTCCTGCGACATGCGAAGCAGCGCTGCGACTCCTTACATGCAGTTGATTGGCATTTGGGTTACACTGCAACAAAAAGAGGGAAGATAAAATGATTAGCGTCTCCGATATGGTTTGCTCCTAAAAAAGAAAATCATGTAATTGAAGGTGATGCGTAGGGGTAAACAAACAACTAAAGAACAAGCACAAGATGTGGACCAACCCCATCCTAGCACTTCCGAGCAAACCGAACCAACCCGAACGGTTTGATTAGAACACCAACTGGGCGCTCTGGTGTCTTTTCAGTTTTCCATTCATCCGCCCAGAGTTAAGATCGTTAAGCTACCGTACCGAAGGACTTGGTGGCAGAGGGAGGGGGATGTGTGGGGGTGAGTCGCTAATATCAGGCACAGTCTAAATGAGGACACAGCGAGCGGCAACAATTGGACGTCGGCGGCAATCAGAGGCACATGCCGTACCATACTGTGCCGTACGTATATAATCTAAAGCCAACCGCGCAAAGTGCCTGGCAACCGGGGCCCAGAAGATCTCAGCGCCTACCCCTAGCCTCAAACAAGCTCAAGAAATCAGCATACCACCGCTCAAGGACCTATTTATTTACACCCATACACACACGCACACGAGAAAAACAGTTTCCAGTACGCATTGTGCCCGATATAGAAAGCTAATCGTCGCATGATATCTTAGAAAGCACTCGGCATGTTACGTCGGTTGGTGGGATTTTTCGGGAAGTAGTACCTCGGAACCTCCTACACTTTCAGCGAATTTGCAGTTTACAAGTCTTTCCCCGTGCATGACCACTGGACTGGGGGCACTCGTTCAGCAGCGGATGATTGTGATTGTACAGGAATTTTTGTCTCTTCCTGCGCTATTTGGCGACCATTTGTTTTGCGCCACTCCAGTCACGTACACTTGCTGGCTACCCGATAGGCTTTACATTGTGTGTATGCGATTGCAGCGGGGGGAGTGCTGCTGCGACGCTGTGAGGGCTCACGGTTTCAAACAAAGATGTACAACATGTCACTACAGCGATCCACAACTGTCCATCGGTCATGCGAGGACGACACGAGGCTGAGAATGGATGGATGATTTCCACACAACTGAAGCTTTTCTTTAATTCAAAATTTCCGTCTTGACATAAGCCTACACTTTTTGACAGTTTTGAGGAAGGCTATAGAAGGAAAGTAATTAATTCTTCGTTCCAATCATACACTAAATAGTCTGGAAAGTATGGAACCGTGCTTTTGAGGAACCAATGATATGGAAAATTATTAAAAAAAAAAAACAACAACATAGAAAGCAATGCCGAATGTCCAATACAAACATTCTGGCAAATAAAAAATAATGATTTTTATTCATTTGTTATGACAAGGAAGATAAGCGCGAATTGCCTAAAGAACAGTTCATAATGCATTGAAATTAATTTTGATTATGATATAAAAAATCTTCATCTTATCTTCATCATGAAAACAATGTGAAGGAGACTTGATTTACCGAAACGATGATTTGATTTTCACTTCCCCGAAGGTGCACTTCTCCGAGGACAAAGCGGCAGCATTTTACCGTAGGTCAACAACTTCACACGCGTACTAGTTATTGTTGTTTCCCGGGTAAGGTCAGCGGAGGACAAAACCGAACCATAATGGTAAGATAAACAGAGCCCTGCTTGCTTGCTTGCTATGGGACATCCCTTGAGGGCGTACAGCCTTCTACCTGTGATACCCGTCAGGTTGATGCTTCCTACACACAAGGCAGAGGGGAAAGGCAGTGACTCCAACATGCTACCGTGTGACTGACCCGTCCCCGTGTACAGGGTGGTAAGTGGCCTCAAGACGCACTGACGAGAAGAGACAGTAGTAATCTGACGAGAGATTCGCAAGATTTCTCAGAATTTGGAAAATTCTGCGTGATTTCAATTTCTACGCACGTATAAATAATTTTCAATTAGATTTAACTAACGTTCAATAACGATGATACAATGAAGTAATAAAGCCAGCATTGAACCAACGAAAATCTAATCATCATCCAACATTGCCCGTTTCCCTGAACATGCAGCGGTTGGATTTGGCCGACCAACAAGTACGTCACGACATAATGCATAAGCACAGACAAACCTACTGCAAATAGGCAACAGGAAACACCCTCCCTGGACCTATGGGAGCGAACGGGGCCAACCACCAACAGGTTGGAATATGACCGATATGGCGGAAACGGTCAGAAACTGGCCCGCACCCCATATGTGTTGGTGGTAAGCACGTTGAACGAAGCGTGACCCGGCCGGCCGCCGTTGTTTACGACCACCCGACTGAAAACGCTAGAGTGACCGACATTAGGCAGCAGGACATCGGAGAAGAATCAAATTAATGGGAACATACCCCCCCCCCCCCCACACACAGTCCCGAGCAAAAAAACAAGCAAGATCATAAATAAGAGTCAGAATAAACGCCCGGCGGTAGGTGCATGATGATGCGAACTAGAGCGACATGAATTTGACTCTCCCGCTGGGGTAATATGTTTATTAGAGGTTTCTAATTTAAAGGAAACCCATTTTCCGCTGCAAATTGTGTTACAGTAAAAGACGCTTCTGGGCTGCGGGGGACTGTGGTGAAAGTGGGACGACGACTGCCTATTTCCAATAAAACCTCCATTACGGTCGTATTCGTCAGAGTGTGGTGGGTTTAAAAATAGTTAAAAATACTTAATAGTTCAACTGATTATCCACCACATCTCGCCAAAGTCATCCCACCAGTACTGTCTCTCTCTCTTGCTCTCTCTCTGTCTCTAACCACAGACAACCACAGCGGCATCCAAAAGCGCCTTTAAACAGCCATCGACAGATAAGTGCACGGTCGCAAAACGGCATTAACTCACGCAAACGAATGATGATTGAAAGCTCACATTTGTGGCGTCATAGAACGTTTCAGTGTTAGCAGAGCAGTAGTAACAGTAGTAGTAGTACCAGTAGTAGTATTAGTAGCGCTGGTTTTCACAGTTGAAAGAAGCAACACCAACAAACCAAATCAATGGGAGCAAAAGGGAGAACCTTCAGGGTTTGGCTGACTCAATATCCATCAAACACATGTCGTTCCTTTTTTTCCTTTTTTTTTTTTGCTCTCCCTCGACCCCATTACCAAACTGTCCCAATGTCGGTTGAGCCAAAAATCACGTACGACTTGTGAGTCGTAAGATAATGGCTATGGTAAAACATAAGGGACACACCACGGGAAGGTGCTTTATGGTGGCAATGAATCTCTCAATGGATCGCAGTGAGCCACACGAACATTGTCGGTCAGCTGTCAGACGCTACTTTTGCCCTTGACAGTTGCAAAGTCACGCTAGCTAGTGCGAATAATATTCGGAAGGGAAGTTGAATCATCATTCCGAGGTACTCTTTCCGGTTCCATCATGCCCAATATGGCGTGGATAAAATAGTTTTTTTAACGACTTCTACGATTCAGTTCGCTCTGTTGAAAAGAACTGAACAAGAAAGACAGTTCTGTTACACTATATTTGAATAAATCAACTAAGTTCATCGCAAACCCTTCCAAAGCAGTTCAACGTTTATATCTTGCTTCGTTCAGTTTAGATAATCGTTTAATTCAGTTCATCGTTAAATTCAGTCCACCGTTCAGTTCTTTTCATTGTTAAGTTCAGTTCATTGCTCAGTGCAGTTCATTGTTCAATTTAATTCTGTTCGTTGTTCAATTTAATTCAGTTCATTGTTCAAATCAATTTAATTGATTGTTCATATCAATTTAGTTGATTGTTCGAATCAATTTAGTTCATTGGTCAGTACAGTTCATAATTCAGTTCAGTTCGTTGGTCATTCAATTCAGTTCATTGATCAGTACAGTTCATAGTTCGTTACAGTTCATCGTTCAGTTCAGTTCTTCGTTTAATTCAGTTGATTGTTCAGTTCATCGTTCAGTTCATCGTTCATTTTAGTTCATCGTTCAGTTACGTTAAGTTGATCGTTCAATACAATCGTTTAAATCAGTTCATTAAATTCAGTTAAATTCATTGTTTTGTTTCGTTCAGTTCATTGTTTAGTTCAGTTCAGTCCATGATTCGCAAAGTTCATCGTTCAGTTGAGCACACCGTTCAGTTCAGCACATCCCCAAGCTCCCGACCACGCTGGTTTTCGCTGGTCTTTTCGGGGATAATTCGTTAACGAATTGTCCCCGAAAACATCAACGAAATACAGACCATTTTTGGAGATAGTGAACACACGTAAAGGATGAACCCCTACAAAAAAGAGCTAAAAATAGAAATGAAAATTCGGATTCACTCCCTCCCCTCATGTTCCAATTCACGCTCTTGCTTCATCCTTGATGCTACCAACCACATCGCTAGTTCTACTTCGAATCACTTTGCCAGTTGCGCCACCACATTATTACTCATGATCGTGCTATTTGCTGATTTTGTTGTATGAAGGGATACTGATACTAAATGAATTAAAAGAAATAAATAAAACAATAAAAATAACAGATTGACTACTACACACGCATTTCGACAATGAGTAAAGGGGTCTGAAGTTATTGGAGCTGGATGTTTTAAAAATAAAAGAAAACTGTAAATTATCAATGAAAACAATAAAAATGTAATTGAACTCAGGTCGACCATGGTACAAACATTACACCATTACCATTTGACCATAACTACTTGATAAACATGAATCGTTATCTATCAGTTTTAAACCCTTCAAATATAGCATAATGAACAAATAGATGTGTAAAAGGTCATCGATGCGTGTGAGAGAGTAGGATGAATAAATAATGATGAATGAAAAGAGATGGCATGAGTTTGTGTTAATTATCCCCGAAAATTTTTGCTTGGGTCGTTCATGCGTAATACGTTCATTCGTTCGATCGTTGTGAACCCAGTTCGTTCATTTATAGAAAAGAAGGAACTGACCAGTTGTTGGCGAACTGACTCGCCACATCTCTAGTGCCCGCTCGAAACATTCAAACTTGATTAACCTCTTTACTTAATGGTCATAATTAATCTTTTTTATGTTTGTTAAGAACAAATTAGCCAGACAATCGCTTCGCTGGACAAATCGGTGCATATTGAGGTCAACGATTTGCCAACTGAACTTTTGCTGCACTCGGCATGCAATGTGCGCCGCAATCACACACACACACAGCAACTTCTCACCTTCCCCAACAAGTTTGCTGGAGTTTTCACTTTAAAACCATATTTGCAAATGCTGCAGAAACCATACATCCTTCACCGTCAACCAACTGACGTTTTCTTCGATTTCATTTTCGTCAATCATCGACCGATTCGAATTACGCACATGCAGGCACACGCCACCTCACTGCCCCAGCGTATATCGCAGAGCAGAGGGTTAAGTTCACTTCACTACCAACAGGTTAAGGTACTTCTAGTTCCCTTTTTTCCTTCGTCTTCCTTTTCCACACTCCCCACAACCCTTTGCGAAGTTTTCCGCGCAGTTCGCACGAAGGTTTCTGCTCGTATTTCTGCCCAGCCTAATTCTACACAACTTCCATGCCTCCTGTACGTTGCCATGGGTGCTATGTGTCCGTTGCCCGCCATTTGCCACACTGCTGTGGCCTTTTAATCACACACCAACACACACTTTTAGCACGCCCTTTAGAGACCGATCAATTACTCCAAAGTTTACCGCCCCCAGTGCACTGGTATTACGCGGTGGCTAAGCGGAACTTTTCAATTAAGTAAATCATTTCCTCCTCCGCCAACCGATCGGAATCAATACATCCTCGATGCCGGCGGGATTGCAATTGTTACACACACACACACACAGGATCTCTTAACTTTTCGATTCGCTTTTTTGTCCACATTTTCCTTACGTACGTTCCAGCACACGAAACAGTTTCCACCCAAATTACGCCCCGTGTCGTTCGGTACTGCCTTCCACTGGCCTTCCCCACAGCGTGTGTGTGTCGCTTGGGACTTAGAAGGCTTACCGCCCCTGCCCTGCTCCTTCCACAAACTTCATCATATCCCCGTCTGGTCGCGCACACACGAACGCACCAGCATACTTAACGGGCTTGCCTGACCCGCTGACGGTTGACGCGCTCGCTGGCTGGCTGGCAGAGGGCTCCAATTGCTTTGGTTTCAGTTTTGCCAGCGATGCACGTTTTGTTTGGTAACGGACGCAGTTTGTCCCCGTCACTGGGGACAAGCCTTTTGCTTGATCCACCTCCCCCCCCCCCCTCTCTTCCTCTAACCCGCTAGTTGACAGCAAGGGCAGCAGAATGGTTTTTACACCTTCCACACACCACAAGCAAATCCACCTTACCATTTTCAAAGACGTCACCCGAAAAGGAACTTCCCGAAACAAAGGAGTAACTTGACCAGAGGGAAGAAAAACCGTCATTTGCAGTTACTAAGTCTAGTAGCAGTAGTTTCAGTACTGGTATTGCTTGGAATTTCCGACACATATTCGGTGTGCATTTACATAATGTAATTGGTGTTTACACCGTACAGAGTACCTACAATGTTGCTCTCGATTTCACAATAAAAAAGGCAGAGTAAAAAAAGGCAAATAATTTACCTGAATGCAGGCTGTAAATTATAATCAGCCCGATCAATGATTCCGTAGCCTCTGGGAACTGAGCCTGACAATGTAACACACAAGCAGAACACATCCAATGTAATCAATGGAATGCGCAAACCGTCCAATCCCGAGAAGCCGAATGATTGTTTTTTTTTTACGGAACACACGCACAGTCGGTGGGAAATTGTAATTTGCTCCTGTGAGTGTGGAAATTAATTGCACAGTTTCCAGGTAAAATGTTGTGCTGTCAAAACAAGAAGACAAACAAAAATGGCGACTCTTGAAGTTCCTGAAACTGGATGATGGTAGGACGACGTCGCGATTCCTGCACGAACTACGGAAGGGGAATGATTCCTGTCGCATATCCGGAACAGATACTGCTTATGGCTTTCTACAACAAGATTCTAGAGATGTTGCATAACCAAGTGCCATTTGTTCTAAATTGTTAACCGTGATCTGCTCGAATGCTGCTCGAAATACCAAGCATTTTAGATTTTTGTATGATAAACCGTGTTGAAAGCGCAAATATTTCGTGTGTAAGTAACCAGGATCTTCTTCTATCGGATGATCATGGCGTCCAATTCGTTTTACATACATCTGCTTAGGTATTTGGCGAAAAAAGAAGACGCTTTTCGTGCGGTATTATTTTAGCAAAATTCGGTGTTTTTTTTACATTACATTATTTCCCATAGAACAAAGAAGAAAGCAATGGAAAAGCCACAGCATAGTTAAAGGGCCTGTTCTAGAACTCCCTTAAACAGGTGCAGTTTAAGGGATGTTTAAGATTTAACTTTGAGGGAAACAGCTCGATCGTTCGATTTTCGAGCTCGAAAATGTTTATTGGCTATGCAGGTTTGCACTTAGTAGTGGACTGCTTAGAAAGAAACTAAAATTGCTCAAAACATAAGTTAGCGAAGATGTTCCTTTATTCAACGCCAGTGTAAGTACCAAGCCATCCGTTTCATTTAATATTCTGTGCTTTAAAATTGTAATAATATCCCAAACTAATAAAAACTAAAGATGGTACAGGAGGACCTAGTCTAGTAACAGAATACATTAAAGAACATCGTAAACTTTATTTCATAGTATTACTTAATGTTGATTTCTTTCAATCAAAAAATTGATTCAGTTTCACACTCTTATTTAAAAAAAAAAAAAGGATATCGCACAATATACGTATCAAGGTATCAAGACAATGTTCAAGTTTATAAGATTCACAACTGTCTAAAAGCCATAATATAAGCCAGGTGTGTTTGTCCCGTTGGTTACAAATCAAATTCTAATTTGATCTTCCCTAAGTAAAGTCCAGGGCCGGTCTGGTGGTACAATCGTCAACTCTTTTCGACTTTAACAACATGCCCGTCATGGGTTCAAGCCCCGAATGGAACGTGCTCCCAATCGTAGGACTGAATATCCTGCTTTAGTAATACATAAGTCACTGAAAGCTGAGCCCACTAATGGTACAGGCAGGCCTTGATCGACAGCGGTTGTTGTGTCAAAGAAGAAGAAGAATAAGAAGAAGTAAAGTCCAAAAGCAGGATGATGATCAGTCTTTTATACTTATATTGCACAGTTTTGTTCTATGAAGAGTTCTCGAAGACTCGGACCTTACCGACTCCTGATCTATCACGTAGGTGAAACAATTCTAGTAAGCCTCCATAAGGCGAAAGTAAGATACAACGGAACATTAACTTAACACATACGTGGAACCCTTGATCTACAAGAACTTGAACTAAAATACGTATCACTTATTCGAGTGATACTTATCATAAAAAGCGTACTAATCCTATTTATTTTACCACACCAAACCAAAAAAAAAAACTTTCACCGATAAAAGGGAAACATAACATTAATTAGCGCCGCACGGGTGCAGCGGAGATGTCGTTGTGCTCCAGGAACCAGGAAAAAGATCGAGCGTAACAACAACAAAAAAAAACGAAACTTTTCAATCCGGACGTTGATTGCAATTAAACAAACTACCACCCACCAATCCCGGGAAATATGTTTTGCGCCGCATTATTAGCTCACAAATGAAAGCAAATTTGCCAAAGTGCTTCACCTTTACCTTCCACGTAGTACTACTGGCGAGAGGTCAAAAGCACACACAAGGTTCAGTTTGCAGCCCGTTGTGCTGTCGCTTCATAATCAATCAAGCCTACCATTTAGGACGAATTAGGCCGCATGTAGCAACAAACGCGCAAACATAAAAAACAAAATCCTAGGAAGAGTTGTAGCTATGTGTGCGTTTGTGTGCGCTATTCATCCTGTTAATTACGAAAATTAATACCGACATTTGTAGCGCGGAAATGGAAAATGTAGTGCGCGCATGCGAGAGCATAAAAGCTACGCCACATGGTTGCACACATTTTTTGAATTATTGATTTATTCCACAACCGACGACTGCTCGATGCTGCCATTTCCGAACGAGCACGGGGGCGCGCACAAACACTGCTCGAATATGCTGCAAAACCCGATGGAACGAGCTGCCAGATGGCGCTGCCCTGTCCTGTTCCCGACAGAGGACGCTTGCTGACGGGCTGGAAGTGGCGCGCAGTTAAGTATTTTTTCAAATGCAATGCAAGTAACGGTGGCGTAATATGCAGTGCACAGTGGGGAGGGGCGTAAATGTGCATTTGAAAAAAATAAAAACACTATCGCGAAATTTATTCAAACACCCCACCAGTGTCAATCAAGCGCAAACACCAATACACCTACATGCAGATTTCGCGCACCCAGTCGGCCAGACATCCTGAGGGAAGCTGAAGTGGTACGGGCGCAGGGCCACACCAGGGGGTGTAAATGTACATGTATGGAGCGCAAATGTAGCAAACCATCCCCCGGAACACATACACCCAACGGGGTTGATTCAGTGTTCTTTTTGTTTTTTTTCACTCTCTCTCTCTCTCTCTCTCTCTCTACTGTAATAAATCGTATGAGCAAATGTGGTCGTCGGAATGGCGTTTTGTTTTGTGGTAGTATCAACGTCGCAAAAGGATGTAGTTGTGTTGAGTGTGGTCGAGAATAGCCCACGTTTGCCGTTAGAGCCCCCTGTGTGTGCGTCTGTATGTGGGTTTCCTACCACCATTGATAGTCGTATAAGAACGCTCGATAGACGCCAACACCCCGTACGTGTCAAATGGAAAACAAACAACCCAGCAGCAGTCGGTACAGTGGGCGAGATTTGCTGTGGAAAAATAACACGCGAATGGGATTTAAAACTTGTGTAGTGAACAACTGTAGAAGCACTATTGAAATCGAAGTAAGGCATTGAAGTTAATTTTCATATAAGAAAAGGAGCAGCAAAATAGTATTTCGTATTTCTAACGAGAATATTGATATTTTGATATTTTTTCCAACAATCAGTTAAAATTTGAAGCTTTTTTGCCATATGACAGCTGTAGTTTTCAAGCTTGAGCATTTCATTTTCGCATTTCGCCAATAGACAACATTGTTCCTTTCTGCAACACGGGCTAGTGAAAGATCAAACTCTTTGACATAATTGAATCGTTTTAATCATACTTTTGTTTTTATCAATTCCTCCTCAGTTTCTTTGCGACAAAATTGTTGGAGTAGAGCTTTTGCAGCAGATTGGTTCAGAAAATTTTGAGGGGATGTTTCTAGAGGATGTTGGACCGCTTCGCAGACTATGGTGTCATATCGAAATTACACCGAAATTCTTCTGAGAGGATGGAATTGCTCATTTTGGCGACATTTTTTGCCTCTGCGAAACCAGTGGACGCGATTTCTGCTTCCTGATATGTTTGGTCATGCTTCCCGGGTACTAGTTATCTGTTTGGCCGGTCGCAGCGACCTCCTGGGCCAAGCAAACGCAGTGAAGTAGCGAAATTTCCCTCCGTCTCCATTTTCAGCAACATTTGGAACTTCAAGTCACTCAGCGTCAACTTTCTTTTGATGCTCTGATTGTTGTATCTGATAGTTCCAAGATGTTGTAGAGGCCGAAAAGGCCGAAATACGACTCCCACAAACTGCCACGTGGTGTCCGTTTTACACGCCGTTTTATACGGGATGCCGTTGTTTGATCACGCACGCTTCTACACAAAGTTGCCTCACTTTTTTGGCCATCACGATTTAAGTTCGACTGATAGAGGTGGCAAGATGGCGTGGAGGCGTCCGCCATTAAGGCCGGGATAACGGACTGGCAGACGAAGGCGCGAGACCGTGAGCGGTTTCGGACACTCCTGAGGCAGGCCAAGACCGCAAAGCGGTTGTAGCGCCGAATAAGTAAGAAGTAAGTAAGATAGAGGTGTCAAATTTTGTCTACTGACTCATAGGATGCTATTTTTAGAAGTGCAATCAACGTTTCGTTAGTTAAGCCCGCGGGTTAAGCCCATGAAAAAATGTCCATTTTTTAATGCAAACGTTATTTGCAGTTTTACACAAACCACATTCTACTACAAGGTACAAACAATCAGTCTCCATTTTGTGGGTAATTCCCTAAGTCTCTTCTACACATCTCACAAGAAAAAAAGCGAACCGTCATCGTGATGAAGCGTGATGTGCCTCAGACATCAAGCGCGCCCAAAAATGATTCGAACCAGTACAATCTAGACACATGTGACGCAATCCGCATAGATGGATTCCGCCCCAAAGGGGGGTGAAAAGATAGGCAACCCCCCCGCCCAGGAGACATTTTGATAAGCATTATCTAAACCGAATTTATCACCTTTGCACACGATGTTTCCCCTCGGCGAGAAGTGGTTTCGTTTTGGCGAGAACCGACAAAAAAAAAGACAAAACAACCACCATCACCAAAAACGCACCACCTAATCAACAGCATTACAGCAAGAGATTGTGATAAGCGAAAAATAGCCTTGAATAGCAATTTTAAAAACTGCTCGGAAATAGGAAATGCTGCATGACAGGCCATCGCAACACAAAAAAAACCAGACGAAAATGATCACTTAATCACAATAATTGCTCCTGTTGCCAATTCGAACCCAAACGCAATCCCAATGCCCAGTCCCTTCTGTATCAGTGCGCGCGCAACATTAACTGACCTATGGATCCAGTAGAAGTAATCTATTTTCTCTCTCTCTCTCTCTCTCTCTCTCTCTCTCTCTCTCTCTCTCTCTCTCTCTCTCTCTCTCTCTCTCTCTCTCTCTCTCTCTCTCTCTCTCTCTCTCTCTCTCTCTCTCTTTCTCTTCTTATCTTCCTTCCCCTTTTCTGATAGTGACGAGGCGCATTTCACCCAACACCCTCACCAATGCAATGCAACGACAACGTTTACGGGAAGGGAGGAGAGGTCGAAGGACGAGGGCAAAGAATAATGCAGGGTTTCCAAGTCACGTTCGAATGTAAACATAGTATTTCACCGCGTGCAATATCTTAATCCCCATCACTCCGATATTTCATTTCTATCATCACACAAGGTTTTCCGAGGCAATTTCAAATGTCAATACAGGGTTTCCAAGTCACTTTCGAACGTAAACATTGTTATTCACCGCGTGCAAGATGTTAATCCACAAGAATCTGACATTTTATTTCCATCACAATAGTTTTTAATTTCTCCAACATGTTTTTCAATACGACTCAAGCTGGATTGAGTTTGACAGTTCTTTGTTATGTGCTGAACATCATGTGTTGAAACTGAAACTTTAATTTTGAAGCAAATACACCATTTGACAGCTGTTGAAAAACATCTTGGAGGTGGTGAATAATGATGTGCACATTCGAAACTGACTTGGAAAATCCTGTAAGCGTTTCTCCCGAAAAAAAAATCATTGCCTGCGAGATGTTTTTCAACAGCTTTCAAACATCACAATTATATTTCAGTTCATCCACATGATTTTCAACACATCTCAAGCAGGATTAAGTTTAACAAAGCTTTGTAATGTGTTGAAAATCATGTATAAGGACCGAATGGTTGTGATGTCCATACAATATGAGATATCTGTTGAAGAATATCTAGCGGGCAGTGAACACAGAGTTTTCTGAGTTAATTCAATGTCAACCACATTTTTTATTGCTTGCAAGATGTTTTCCAACAGATGTCAAATAGTGTATGTGTATTATGTGTATTATGTATGTAGCTGACGTGAGTATGCCAGGTAAGTCTTTGTGATGTGTTTAAAATCATGTGAAAGAATTTAAATAAACTGTGAAAAACATCTTAGAGGCAGTGAATAATGATGTGCAGATTCTGAATAGAGTTGTAAACCCGTTTAAATCTGTGTACATTAGAGAGTGGCTTGGAAAACCATTTTCAAATTGGTATACCTTCATCCTTTTCATATTGGTACGCTTTTGTAATAAAAATGCATCACAATGCATGTAATATTAATTTTGAAAATATTCCACAAATCTTGATGAGATGCTGCCTAAGCCCCCGGAGAAAAAACGGCGGCAACAGGCCATTTAAATGTTGAAAATCATGCTGAAGAAAGTAAAAATTAACATGATCAAAATGAAATATCCAAGCGATGAGGAATAACATCTTGTTAAGGGGTGAAAAACAATGTTTACATTCGAAAGTGACCCTTGGAAAACCCTGTAATGTCGTAGCGCAATTTGCCGTGCGACTGGACACGGTTCTGCCTACCACAACACACATACACAGACCGGGCACAGGCAAATGGCCATGACTTTCCAGTGCGCCCGGGAATAATTAAGTTTATACCAATCGCACACTCACACACACACACACACACACACACACACACACACACACACACACACACACACACACATTTCATTAAAGATTGAAACATCAGATTAAAAAGGTTATTGTTTCGGGCAAAGCGGCAAACCAGTGGCCACCATACAATTATGAGTTTCATTCGTTACCTTACACCAACGACGAAACAAGGCAGGCCAGCATATGATTCCCGTTCTTTCGTTTGACTTTTCTTTTGTCGTAGAATGCACCGCCGCCACGGGAGCTGCAATTAATTGCAACGCGGCCAAAAATAATTTCATTTCGTTTTGGTGCGGGGGCACACTGGTGATGCCTGCTCCTCCCCAAGGCAAAAAAACGGATGCCAAATCAAAAGAGGATTCTTCCACCCAATGCACACCACCACCCCTTTTTGAACGGGCGATATTGCATCAATCCAGCGTCTAGCCATCTTTTGCCTCGGTCCTTTTCCGCCCCCTTCACGCCCTGCCGGACTGAGGCGACTGAGAAGACCTTGAAATTTACC
>KB667176.1:1853752-1876119 GCA_000349065.1 Anopheles quadriannulatus
CCACCATTGTGCAGAAAATGTGCATCTTAGTCCTTAGGCTTAGAATTCCAGGTACAATTTTCAGATCAACACTTCAGAAAGACCTTCATTTGTGTAACCGCTGAACCAAATCTAATCCATATCCTAGGTAAAGGATGCATATTCTTTTGAAATGGAACTTTCATCTTGCGCATTAGTAACCCCTCCCCTTCATCCTTTTAACACTTCTTTCGCTTTCACTACTTTTAACTCGAGTTAAGTTTCGAGTTTTAACCTACCGAAAACTACCGATAAAATTTTGATGAGCCTACCGAAAACTGCCAAAATAATCTGGCCACACTGCCTGTCACTGCTGTGTCAAAGTAACGTCAGGGGGGTAGGAATGATCGCTTTTGTTCGTTGCGTGAAAACGCGTTGCACCGGAACGGTTTGAATGGAAATATTTCGCGTGAAACATTTCACCGATGACGGTTGGAGAGAAACGGTGTTGATTTGAATGGTTTTTCGTTATTTGCTACCGAAACCATCGCTTGTCTATAAACCGACAATGTGTTTTTGAAACTTTTCTATTAAAATTTGTTTGAAAATTGTTTGAGATCGTTTGTGTTGGTGGATTCATGATTCACTGATGTACAAAGTATGTACAGTGGAGCGCCGTTTATCCGGGTACCTTTTATCCGGCTGACCGTTTACCCGTGCTGTTTAAAAATGACAGTTCAATATAAAGGTTACATTGCGTTATGAGGAGAATATTTGAAAAAAAAAAAACGGTTATCAGAGCACATTATCAGAACTAAAAACATTATAATTCATGGCAAATTTCAAATATTCCCAATGAAATATCATGATGTTAATAAAAACTGGACAATTTGTATCAAAAAAATAAGATTTTTTTTAACTTATCAGGAGTTTGTGATAAAATATATTATTTGACTTATTTGACGTCTCTACCCCTCTCTCTTTCTTTCTTTCTTTTGCGTTCACTGTACTTCCCTGCGCCTTATGCCGAACTGGGGATCGCTGTCGAACACCTTCTTGGCCTTCTGGGGCATGAGTCCAGCATCCTCAATACATGCCTCAGCCATCGTATCCTACCAGCCTTCGCCACCGTCAGGATGCTCGGTACTCCGTACAGCTCAGCAATCTCGTGGTTCATCCTTCTCCTCCACGCTCCATGCTTTGTATTGGGCACAAAAATATGTAGTTCTTTCAAAAATTAATCCCAGTTGTCAAACAATTCAACGCGTTCCTACTAAGCCAGAGAAACGTCAACAGTTCAATAACATGTCCGTTTTAAGCGTCCTTGCACAGTCAAGGTTACCGATCGTTCTATGAAGTGCAAAAATCATGCAGCATGCGATGGTTCCAATACGGAGGACAAAGAACTGTCATCTAAGGAAGACTATCTACACAATAAGCGGCTCGAATGCTGATGTTAACGCAAGAATGAACAGCTTAATAGGATTTAGCGCTTGTTTTAACTCGTCTCGCACCTACCCTTTACAGTGTTTCTTGCGATCATTCGAGAACGAATATTCCAAAGCGGAAATGATGCTGGAATAGATTCGCTGGAACGAATAGGCTGAGACACAACTATTTAACTCGACAGATCAGAGGCATGAAACTTGACAAGAGTGTGTTCATGATTCTTGTTCGGTACAGAAATAAATTCGTATTACTAAGGTGAAGATGAATAAAGAGAAGTTTCAATAAAACTGATATAATTCGTTGTACCTTCGAATGTAATGAAGTGATTAACTCACATGATTTAACAACTTGTCCGTCATACATTTAAGCCCCATATGAAACACTCAACGTCCTTTTGATATAAGAATGACTGTATAGCGCTATCGCTAAACCACTCAAATCACTGATAGCCAAGCGCACAGATCAGTGACTCAAGAAAACCTAAACCTACTGCGATTGTTGCGGCAAATAAGACGAACAATGTATTAATTGATAATTTCAGCACCATAATACAGGCGGTCCCCGAGATACACGGTTAATGGGGACCAAAAACGGCCGCAAAATACCGCGTATCTCGAATTTCCGCGTAAGTCGAATCTCGTGATTTCCAGCCAAAATATCACTAATTTTCGTGCAATTTTGCAAGTAGGGGATGATTTTAGCCACCAAATTAATTATTTGTTATGTTTCTAATGAATAGAACAGTTTTAAACCTTTTTAAATGGTATTTTACATTCGATCAATACGGAAATTATTTGGTATTTCACAATGGATGTGTCAAATCAGTACAATTTGCTCAAACAACTGTCGAATTTGGAAAACCGCGTATCTCCGAATCCGCGTATTAGAGGTACCGTGTATCTCGGGGACCGCCTGTAATGTATGTTTTTCGTTATTGGAATTCTGGGATATTTGATATATATTTAAATAATTGAAGTTCTTTGAATGAGTAACAGCATTTGTTGCATTCATCAATTATTTTGTTCTTTTATTTTATGTCACACAAAACAAATGATTAAAGAAATTAGACGTAATCAAAAAATTTACTAGCAAATTAGAAAATTGGTAAACATTTTGAAGAACTTTGCCAAATGTAACAAACGAGTAAGTAAATTTTGTTTAAAGGTAGGGTGAACAAAACACAATAAATATTAAATGAGATTAACTATACTTTTGACAAAGTAGAAGTGGAATAGAAAACAAATATAGAAAAGCTATTAGTTAAATGAAATCAAGGAAAACCTAAGCTTCTAAACTAAAAGAAGAAAGGAAATGAGGAAAGTAATACTAATTGAAGGGATTGATCGTAAAACAAACTGTTGAAAAAATAATAATTTTGGATTTCAGTTCCAATTAAAATCGGTTAGCGAATTTAATTGCTTCCTCACATTGTAATTCAAGGTAATTAATGTCAAAGCGAAGATTTCAACCAGAACAATATTCCCAAAGTTTCTCAAATCAAGTACCAAAGACCACAAGAACGAAAGAAGAGTTTGTTTTGCTTGTTGTTGTTTTTTTTTAGTTTCTTTTATTTTGCATCGCTACTTTTGTGCTGGATAGCTTTTACATATAAGATGATCTCATGAAGACGGAAAATTTATACCTGTATCCACATTACTTTCACTTTACTCTGCTTTTTTTGTTGTAAGTTTTTGTTTTCACTTTCTTATACGTGCACGTGCTAAGATTGTCAAATTGTCCAGTTGGGTTTTGTTGTATATATAAATATAAATAGAAATTTTCCGCCCATGCTCATATTCTGCTTGCTTTATACACAGTTATAAAAAATACACATTTATATATTAATAAAAAAAAAACAAACATGAGATTACAGACAGTCGAGGATGAATTTTTTCGTTGCAGTGTGTTGTCTTTTTTTAGGATACTTGAATACTTTCTCGCTCTCTCTCTCAAAAAAAAAACTTGCTGCCGAGAATGTTGCCATACCGCAGGTATTGTACCAAGGGGGAAAGAGGGTGGAACGGCACCCGGCACGGTTTCGCCCACATTCACTCAAGAAGCGGGACTTTCCGGCACTTTCCGGCACCGACACAGGATCGGAAGGAGGGATGGAATGGTTCAACTGTGTTTTGGTCCCCGTTTTTTCCAAACTCTATCCCGCCACGCTTCCACCCAATGGCCATCGTGGCCATGGCCATGTGTTGGTATGTTGCATCGTATCGGACAGTCACTTCCTTTACGATTATCGATGGCCACGGGTGGAAGGTGTCCCATTCGCAGGGACATGCGGGATAGAGAAGGGAGAGCGTGAGAGAACAGCCAGGAATGAACTATTCAAGCCATCGTCGCGATCCTGACCCACCCTCTCCTGACCCTTGCTACTGCCCTATCTTTGCTATTCTGCGTTGTAACGAAAAACAAAGTATCTCTCCGCATCAAGTCAAGTGAATAATTTAACCGTTAAACACTAAACTTTAAATAGTATACAATACTAAGAATACTTTTAAATAAAAAAAAAATATGCTCTCTTCAAAAAACAATACTCTTTCTACGCTTACGTTTTTGACAGGACGTACACATAACTTGGTTGGGTTGGGGAGCTAGGGAATTGGGGTACGGGGTATGGGTTGTTGGGAATATGGGAAAGGAACTGGTAAAGAGATCATACTCTCTCACTCTCACACGATCTTCACGGGGGAAATTGCACATCGGCTCGCAATAACGAAAAAGGGAACGGTATTTTGGTGGGAAAGGAACGGGCGGAAGGAAACGGACTGTTGTTGGACGGGTGGGACAAGGGTAGGTTTGTGTGTTGTTGTGTGTCTCCTGCCCATCCTTACTAGAAGTTCAGGCTGGCAGCCATCCAGTGTGTTTTGTGTGTCGTCCGTGCCGTTTGTTTTTGTTTTAGCAAAAAAAAAAAAATACTGAAAACGTTACGCTACGCGAACCACCCCGTAACGCTTCTGCGTTACGGTGTCCGGTTTGCTATGTTTGTTCGTCGAGGAAGCCGACGGGAACGAGGAAACGCTCAGTACACGAACACGAGCGAACTCGAGCTGCACACCACTCGACACTACCGAATCGAGTCGTCGGTCTGAGGAATCTTTTCTTCTCTGTTGGTGTTACAGTTTGGGGGAGGGATTGTGGCGATGTTATTGCGATGAAATTTGCCGTTTACTTCTTCCGTTCGGTCCTCCCAAAAGGGGATTGTTCCTTTCCTTCGTTCACTTCGTTTGCGAGGGCTACACGCAAGCTTCGAATACCGAAGCTGTACAGCTGTGGCGGTGTTGTTGGTTTTCGTTTTTTTGTTTTTGTTCGTTGGAGCTGGATACTCCTGTGGGTGCGCTCTCGACCCTAGTGGCGATGGGGTGGTCCATATTTTCCGGACAATACGAAGCGCCGCATCGTCACATCGCTCAGCTTTTTGTACAATGTTCCTCCGGTACTAAGGATGATCGTTGTGGGTCGGTTCGGTTCGATCGTATGATGATCATACGTTTAAAAAGGAGGTGCTAGTGTGCGCTTGGGGTGTAGTAAACGTAGTAAAATAAAACTCACACACACACACACACCCAGGGAATCGAGCGACCGTCCCTTTTTGCGAGTGGGGGTTGCGATTTGCTTGTAGAATACTGCTCCGTAGTAGTAGTAATAGTAGTAGTGATGTAGTTGTTGTTGGGTAGTAGCGGATATAGTATACATCGTGTTTTCAGCGTAGTCCGCAGGATGGCGAGAGCTAACGTGACCCCCTCTCTATGTTTATCCTTTCCTCGCTTGCTGGGCGTCAGCCAGGACGCGTCACCAGGGGTTTGGGACCAGGACATCGTTGTAAGAGGAGGCATACGCCTATTGTCCTTTTGTCGATCAAGACATATTTTCTTCCCGTTTGTGATTTGCTTTTTAAAAGTGTCTCGCTTCTCTCTCTCACTCGCTCCGACTCGCTCGCTCGTTCGCTCTCTCTCTCTCTCACACACACATACACACGCATACGTTCGCACACGCATCAGATCACATGCTGCTGCTGCTGCTGCTTAAGGTTTCGTTTTTTGGGAGTGAGACGGAAGGGTGTTGGTGCGCGTAGACAGCAAGGCGTGGGCAACCTTAGCAGAACGGTTGCTTCAGCTTGGCGATGGCGTTGGTCAGGTGCAGCACCTCCGTGTTGAGCTGCGACACGAGCGTCTCCAGCTTGTCGACCGAGTCGAGCACCTCCACCCGCTCGGTGTGCGGGTTGAAGCGCACCTCGAACGGCCGGGACATGGTCGAGACCCAGCGGCGGAACTTCTCCTTCGCGTCCTCGAAGCTCTCCGCGACGTAGTAGATCGGCTGGTACTCCTGGTCCTGGTACGGCTGCACGGCGGTCGAGGCAGGCTCGAACGGCCGGTGCTCCGGCTTGTCGCTGATGGCGTGCAGCAGCTCGCCGTAGGCGGACAGCAGCCCGGCACCGTACGCCTTCACCTCGTCCTTTTCCTTGCACAGCCCAAACTCAACCGTGAACCAGTATACCTAGAAGCGAAGGAGAAAGGGAAGCGTTTGAGCACCCTTGCCTGGCAAGCAGAACCTGTTCCAGCAACAAGAACCAACGGCTAACGCCAATTTACACGCCAATACAGAGCGATTAACAGCGCTCAGCGTAACTGGATCGGAATAAATCAACGCCACTTGCTAAACTGTGCTGCGATCCAGTTGGTTCTAGGTGAGTTTGAGGTAGAAGAAGCAGAAGAAGAAGAAAAAAACACAGAAAACCGTTCTAAGCGCGGCACGCAATCCACTACCCCACACACAAACACACACACACACATCATCATCTTCTAAACTGCGAAAGTCCAGCGCGAGCGGGCAAAGTGACCGCAAAACAGCGGCCCGTGTCCTTCGTGGCCTCCTTTCCGGTTTTTTGCACGCACGCTCTGTACTCTCCATGTGTGTGTGTGTGTGTGTGTTAATGCCAATGGCAAGCGTTTTAGAGTGGTGGGTTCAATCGAAACTAGCTGCTCGAAAACTGCTCGAATCGGTTTGGTCAAGTGGTGATGACCTAGCGAGAATTGCGATCGCGCTCTTTGTCGGGGTTCGACCCGAAGCGCAATTACCGTTTGCTACTTGGCGGGGTGGTGGTAGGTGTCCGTGGAACGGTTTTTCTTTTTCTTCTTCTTCTTCTTCTTCTTTTTTTTGGAGGGAGGGGAGTGCAAAAGCACTTGTTGCCGCTGGTGATGGTGGTGGTCGTGGCATCTATTGCGCCTTTACTTACCGTCGAGAGCTTTTCAATTTCCTCATCCGAGGCACCGAGCGAGGCTAATCCGATTTCTTGCGAGAACTGGGCAAAGCTCGGGTCGGCGAGCAGCGGCATGTGACCGAGCAGCTCGTGGATGCAATCGCTGGGAATGGGCAGAGAGCAGAGAGATGGACACACGCACGTAAGAATGAGTGAAATTGGGAAATTGTGCAAAGACAACAGGGCAATACATGTCGACTGGAATGTTGCGTTTTTTTTTGCTTTGCATTTTCGTAATAATTCTATTTCTCTAGCGTTATCTTTACGGTGGCTCTACTGCGGCCCCAGAGGGACGGTGGATTTGGCCTGAAGGATGAAGGCGAATTTCTGAAGAGCTTTCCAACCATGGCAACTTTTCCCATTTTAGTTCCCAATCGTTTAGCAACACTGGAGACAGCAACAACAGCAAAAAAAGGAATTTATTCGATGACTCCCTATCAGCATCATCATTGACGACGTCAGCAACGACGTGAAAGTATCGGAAAAATCAATTACAATAACCGACCTATCGCTCGGGTCCCGGGTGGATGCTTTCGAGCGACATTTTAATTGAGTTTCCTTTCCAGGGGTTGTTGATGCGCAAGCATAGTTCCTCACTCGGTTCCGCACAACGGACGGATGATGACTTGTTGCGTCGACTTGCACAGAGCATAAGGGCATAAGCGCAAGTTCCGACTGTTCGGACTGGGATGCTGTTGAAAGGTGACAACGAGCAACGAGCCGAGGAGCCAAAAAGGGAAAATACATCAAAAGCTTAGCTTCAAATGGCACGTGGCAATGTGGCGCAGAACTCCCGGCGGAAATGACCCATTTTGGTGGGTGTGAAAGGAGAGGGAGTGGAAGCGAAAAGTCTGGCCGTAGCACTTCTCTGGCTCCGGAAACGGGCGGCACACCAAGCGTGCGACGGGTGCGACCGTTAAAATCATTTTATTCTATTATGAACATCTTACGCCACTTTTGCCACTGGCTGGGTACATCTGGCTGGGCTGTTGGAGTGTTCAAACGACTGGAACAAATGTAGGAAAGGGCCAAAGTGTATTGAGCGGTACCTTGTGCCTGAGAGCGCAAGGATAAAGGTTGAATTGCAGCCTGAAATAGGCAAGACGAAAAATCTCTTTTTTTCCTTTACATAAAACATTACTTTTGAGAGAGAGAGCGCTCACACAGAAGAAGAAGTGTAAAGGAGCACTTTATGCCAGCAACAATGTTGCAAAGTTGAGTCTAAAGCTTCATTCTTTTTCACAAAAAAACCCACTGAATGCATCATTCTAGTGTGAACTTTCAGTTCCAACTGCTGGATGTCGTCCGCGCAAAGCAAGAGAGCATTAAAAAGCATCAGGAAAATGGCCCATTTGGCTGCTCACACATCTCCTTTCACATGTCCTTGCACACGCACACAATGGTGCCATAAATTGTTCTACCCAAGTGCTAGAGTGTGAAGAGGGAGGCAGGCCACTCATCAAAAGCAACGACGCAGACGAGGAACTTCTGCATCAGCAGCAGCAGCCACCGTAATGGAAAGCTAAAAGGGGAGCATGGCAGCTTCCGGATTGTGCAAAAGCATCGTCGCATCGACATTCGGAAACAGAAAGGGGGAGTGAGAAAGCAAAAATGGGCTGTCAACTTACGGTTCCGGCGTGTGGTAGGGCGAGTTGATGTGTCGCACGTACTGCGTGCTCTGGAAGATGCGGAACGCCAGCGAGGCAAGGAAGTCGCGAGCGGTCAGCAGACCGGCGGCCGGCCGGAGCGTGAATCCGGTGTTCTTGCGCAGGAAGTCGCTCATTTCCTGCAGCTGGGGCAGGCGCTCCTTCACGAAGATCTTCTCGTCCTCGAGCTTGCGGAACACGGCAATGTACTCCGAGCAGGCGTGCTGCACCATCAGCTCCTTCACGCGCCCGAACACGGCCGCCCAGGTCTTGTTTTCCGTCTCGGTGTAGTCAATGTGCGGGATCGGATCTCCACTGTTGATGTGGGCGGGGGATGAAAAAAAGCAAGAGGACGTTAGATCACGCTCTGCACCACAAAACTTTTTTGGGAAATCCCCGGGGGGGTGGGTACTTACTATCGGTAGGCGAATGCAATCTCGGCAATCTCCTTGCGACGAGCGCGGTACACCTGGTCTGCGAAACCGGGATGGTTCATGTCAAGGTCCGGCTCGTACTTGGTCATCAGATGGTTGCAGTTGTCCAGCTCCGAGGCGTGCTTCGGGAACCAGGGCGCCTTCACGTTGACGTTGTTCTCCGACAGCAGGCTAACGCTGCCGAAGGACTGCGTCTGGCGCAGGGAGCGGATCAGCTGCAGCAGGTTGGCGCGGGCCATGTCGACCTTCACCAGGACGTCGAACTGGACGCCCTCGCTGCGGGACTGGCGCGACTCCAGGTGTACCACGGTGCCGTGGTACGCCTCCACCGCCTTGAGGATGCGTCCGAGCGATCCCATGCCGTCGCGCAGCCGTACGACCACGGCGGCACGGACCACCTCCTTCTCGGCTTCGGGCGACTCCGAGGCGGCATTCTGCAGCACAACCTCCTCCTCCGTTAGCCCAGCGTCTAGTGACGGGAAAGGGAAAAAGGGGAAAGAACGCGCCGATTAATAACGGTCTTTGTCAGTTTTCCTCCACGCGGTGTGGCTCCAAGCGTAGCTCTCCAACGGACCGTGTCCAGCCACTAATCGTACAAGTAAATCCTTTTTATTTCCTCCGTTTCATTTTTCCTTTCTTTTTAAAAGGTGAGCTTCGCTCGCTTTGGGGAAAGATTATTGCCTTTACCGGACGCGTGGGATTTCGAGATGCGGGCGATTATGGGAGTTGGAAATGGGAAGGCACACGATTACGCCAAATGTGCCAAAAGGAACCGACCGAGTGAACTTCGAGCTGCCGTTAATGGGGAGCAATTTTCGAATCGAAAAAAAAGAAAGGAAAAGCGAGGAGCTTATTGTGTGACCTTTTGCCTGCAACCGACAATGCGCTGCTGACGTAAAGCATGAATTATGGTGACGTGGAAAAGCTTTCTAGCGAGGGAAAGGATTACTTTCGTTGCGAATAGTTCTTGGGAGAGGGGTTGTTGTTCTTCGCTCTATTTCTGAAGATGCTTGGCAGTAGCAAACACGTACCTGTTTCCTTGTCCTCATCGTCGGCACTTGGAACGTGTTCCTGCGGCTTCTGGGGTAGCTCATCAACTAAGTATACAACAATCACGCATACGCACACAAAAAGCAGGGAAATTGGAGCAAAAATAAAGAGGGGAAAAACTCATAAGTACATCAACAATGCATCATGCAGAATGAAAATCTGGTAAACGTGGAATAGAAACTCCAAAACAAACTGGAGCCATTTCCGATGCCTTACCTGCGACCATTCGGATTTCCTCTTCGTCATCGTTCTGATCCTCGACTGTCTGTTGAACCTCTTGTGGAATTTTGTCTTCTGTCGTGATCGGAAATGATATTCGAACGGAAAAGGGAACGGAAAAGCAAAAAACCAAAAAGGAAGGAAACAAAATTAGGAAACAAAAAAAAATAATCAGAAATTAAAAGCAAAAAAAAAGACGAAACACAAAAGCACAAAGAACTAAAACTGAAGGGAGGCTGAAAACTACCCCTCGGCAGATGTGGAGAGGTAATGGAGAGGAACAAAAATTGTAGCAAAAAAAAAACAAGACATAAAACTTAAAACAATCCACTGGAAAGTGAACGGAGATCGGTGTGTGACCTTCGGTTGGTTTGGTTCAAAATTCACTGCTACTCGTGGGCCCGTTTTTGGTTCGTGGTTGTGACAAAAGCGGTCCACCAACTCCTTGCTGGGTTACAAAGAACCCTTTCCCTCCCCTTTCAGAATCGTTCTAGGAGGGGGCGATAGCCATCAGTAGTTCCTTTGCGGAAAAGCTGAAACCCGCGCCACCGTGCTGTGGCCTCGTTCTTGTGTGCTTCGTGTGTGCTTCGCCTGCTTTTGTCCGGCAGAGTGAACGGCCCTTACCTTGTTGATGCTGTTCTTGGGCCTGCAGAATGGTACACTCCAAGCTAGAGTCTGCGGTAGTTGGACGTCGTTTTTGAGTTTTAAACACAGCCAAATTCGACAAATGACAGCAAGAACATAAAATAGCAACAAAAAAAAAAAGAACACAAAAGCAAAACTCATAAGTACAAACAGGAATTACCACTTAGTTGGGTGTGTGTGCGGGTCTTTCGACAGGCGACAGGGCAGCATGCCCGGAAGACATTTCCGCTAGCAGCTACTACTTACCGTTGGCCTTTGCGCGGGCCTCGTCCAGAACGGTTTGTTTGGTTTGCTTGACCACAATCGTCTCAAAGCGGGCATCGTCGACCAGAGAACGGCGCCGGGATGGGTATCCGTTCTAAAGAGTAGGAGGAAGAGAAGGAGTAGAGAAGGAGGAAAATGAGAATTAATCGCTAGCTAATCGATGTAAAGCTCTGTTGAAGCTCTTTTTTCTTTTGCTGCTCCCCCGTACATTAAGATGTTTTAATTGCAAGAGGCGCTGGAACTGATTCCATCCGACACGCAGACCATAACACGGTGGCATATGATGTGACCGCTAAAAATGGTCAAAGCCACCAACTGGGTGCCTGTTTTGCAGCACCCTCGGCCGTATCGTATGCATGGGTGTCAGTGTGTTTTTTATGCGCCTAATGACCATCGGTAGGCCGTGCGCATGCCTAAGCCACGGCCTGGACCGTGATTGAAATGTTCACCGTGTGGCCACCGTGTGTGTTTGTACGCCAACATGTCAACACACACAAACGCGCGTGCTTCTGATGCAACAAGCGCACACGGGGCTGGTGCACCCTTTTTCCTCCCAAACGGCCACTGCGGCCACCGCGATGACGCAATCGACGGCGATGCAAAATGCGCTTGCGGGCTTGTGTGCTGCTCCGCTGGCTGACCATATTTTCCCATGCCACCGGAACCACACATCTATATGCGTGTGTGTGTGTGTGTGTGCTCACCCAAGACATACATCTACCACCCCCTTGCCGCTATGTTGTAAAGTGTTCGGAATCGGTTTTACGGCCGAAACCTTGACATGATCGCGATCTACCGGTGCGCAACGAAACGAACGCGAATTGACCTGATTAGTGTGCTGGTGTGTGGTCGTGTGTGTGTGTGTGCGTGTGTGTGTGCCTCCCCTTAATATCACCATCTACCTGCCCTTCCCCCACACACACACACACAGCAACTAACCACAAGTGCGTGTCAGAATGCACAGTTCATCGAACACAGTTGACTGTCGGATCGCCGAAAAATTGGTTCCATTTCCGTGTTTTTTTTTTGGGTTGTGGGGGATTAGTGGAAGATCAGACCTTTCAAGAGCAATCCCCGCCTTCCCCTTACCAGCAACCGGAGCACGTGTTAGCACCCGCTTTGCGGGACCTTCGATCGCCTCGTTCGCCATTGACATTGGTAACGGGCGTTAAAGCGCTTGGAGGGTGGCCTCCTGCGCGTGGGCTGCGTGTTGCTTGGGCAGGTGTTGCTAGGTGCACCCGGTTTGGTGTTTAGCTGTTAGTGTGGCACGCACTCCAAACACCTCCATCAGATCCATCAACCTGGCGTGACAGGTGCATGTACGAGTTGTACATGAATGATGCATTCCAACACTTCTCGCGCACAAAAAGCAACGTTTGCATCTTCGCACATCGGTCGGAGCGAACCAGGTTGGAGTGGAGTTCCTTGAGCGCGATCTTGGCGAAGGATTCCCGCTCCGGAAGGTCTTGTGTGTGTGTGTGTGTGTGTGTGCGTGCTGCGGGCTGGTCGGTAATGAGGACCGGTTTAATGACACTCACTCTCGGGTCGGGCTCGGGCTTTACTGCCTATTTGCTGCCAAATTCAATGTCAATAAGTAGATTATAATGTGGCCTGTTTCGTGCCTGCCTAGAGCCTGTCCTCCGCCCGTCTCTGTGCTGCTGGGAGTGAACGTGATCTTGTTTGTACTCTGCTTTAACAAGACACCCCAAAACTTCTCGAGCGGGGAGGGTGCGCACGCGAAGGGGACGACGGTGGTCCCGATTTGTCCGCTTTCCGCTCCCGCTGACCTTGAGATAGCCAACAGTTCCCCCGTCTCACGCGGGCTTTTCGGTTCGGCTGGTGAAAGGCACCGGGCCACGGAAACCGGACAGGACAACGGACTGCGCGCGTGGCAATCACTTCCGCAAGCCTCGCAACAACTCGTTTTTCTGTTTGCTTCGATACCGAACCGTTCTGGGCTGTACAGAACGGCATAAAAAAGGAGTGTCCGTTAGCAACAAAGCCACGGCTAGCTTTGGCTAGGATTGCCGACACTCTTTGATGTCAAGTGGGCTCGAGACTTTGCTTTGGAGAGCGCCACTCGGCGAGGGAAAATTGGCATGACGGTTGGGCCTGTTGCGCTGTATTGATCTAACGGAGCCCAAGCCCGCCACAAGTCAACAAGTCAACATTGGCGAGGAAACCGTTTTGCACCATTCTAGAGATACGGGCCAGGATACGGACCAGTGCCTGCAAAAACGGGTGGAACTACAGCGCAGAAAGACAACAAACCATCGTCAGCACAAAGCAAGAGGAAAAACTTTGTAACGCAAATTAGCTTGGCCATTTTCTGGGCCTGACCCCTTTGGCAGTTTCCGATCACCGATCGTCGCCGTACGAGCAAAAGTGGTCGGTGACCTTCTGCGCTTTGTATGTGTGTGCGCGAGCGCGCGCGCGATGCATTTGGTTTTGTCAGGCTGTGTTGCTATGTTTTTTTGTTGTGTGTGATTTCCTTCCGTTTCCGAAGCGACGGCCTTAACCTCAACATCGGGGGCCGTATGGGGGTGGGCGGGAAGGAAATTGGCCGTAATTAGGTTTCGGTTCCATTACGGTGACCGATCGAGGATGATGAATCGATTTCGGCGACCGACCGACCGATCACCGCCGTCGCCGATCCGTTTCCTTTTTCCTGCGCTGTTTGTGGTGGTTTGTGAAGTGCCCCGCACATCGGCGAGGCCTGGCACAGGTCAGGTGAAACTTTTATGTGTTTACGATTTCACTCCGGGGGAGATAGGAAAATCTACTTCTAGAAGTGTTTTTTCCCTCCCCCCGGTTGCTTTGTGGGACATGAAGGATTTTAAAGCGAATGATTGATGCGAACGATTTGACAAGCGTTCGCCAAAACTGATATCTTCTTGATTTTTTGTGCCACACTAAGGTTTTCGTAGAGAAAAAGATGTTCTAGAAGGAACCAACCTTCGGTTAAAAAAGAACATCGCTATCGTTTGCGGGACAACATATCACATTTTACGAGACAATCGTAAACCATTTATCAAAGCTTCTAGAACCACCTTTGGGCCCACCTGTGGAGCTAGTTTTATTGCACGCATCAGCCCGAAATGCCATAGCAAAAACGCACAACAACAAAAAAGAAAAACACACACACACACATTGCTTGCTGTTTCATATTTGCTTAGTGAGAACGAAACGCTTCTCCGATTATCCAAGGATAACTTCAAGCAATCAAACGCGATCGCACATTAGCAGCTTGTTCTAAGGCTTGAATTTTAGTATGTTCTCGCGTTTCTCGTGGTAGCTCACAGCTCACCACAGGGCTTGACTCACTCTTGCTCCCATCCATCCATTCCCAGGCAATTAATCATTGCCAGCTAAGTGGCGTTGCCATCTTGAAAAAGCCTGCACACAGAGAAGGGAGCTCTCTGGAGCGGGGCTTAGAACGAAGCGCACGATAAGTGCTTTTCAATTAAAAAACTGATTTGAACACACACTGTATACACACACACACACATTGTACACACTAGGTTAGTGGTAGCAACAATGTAGGGAATTTCTGGAAAGGGGCACTATTCTAGGAGAATTCAAATTTCCCAGCGAAACTGTTGGAATTAATTGTTC
Source organism: Anopheles quadriannulatus (assembly GCA_000349065.1). Classification (NCBI taxonomy): domain Eukaryota; kingdom Metazoa; phylum Arthropoda; class Insecta; order Diptera; family Culicidae; genus Anopheles; species Anopheles quadriannulatus. The sequence goes on from KB667176.1 coordinate 1,868,299, forward strand.
CTAGGGAGTTTACTAATTCTAGTAATTCCTGGACCTACTGGAGTTGTATCGAACAACACTGGACACATACAAAGACACACATACACACAACCCCACAGACACACATACACACAGAACAGTATCAATGCACTTGCACACTTAGTCACTCAGGTTGTTGTAGTTTGTTTTCCAGCTTTTTCTTAAGAGTTCCTCCAAATCTTGCACTGAACAGCTTGAACTTCCTCCCTTATCCCACTCAGGACTCTCAGACAACTCCTTCCTCCGCAATAGCTTACCTCAATGCTGTATGATTTCTTGATCGCGAACATTTCACGGTTCTTCTGGGCAGCAGCGACGGCCATCATTATATTTGGTGCTTTGTAAGGTTGGTGTTAAGAACGGTTGTAAAATTTGCAACTGACTGCTGTTGTAGCCTTTTTTTGTGTTTGTAGAAACTGCTACTTCCTGTTTCGGAGCGACTTCGAGCGGGCAGACTTCGTGCCGTCTAATTAATGCTTAGCGCTTTTCGCGGTGTTTTGTGGGGATGTTCCAAATAGCGACTCCTGGCGGTAGGATTTCGCTATAGCTGGGATTAGAGATCGCTGGACACACACACACGGTCGTGACTGGTACCGAGGGGATTCAGGGATCTTTCGAAACTCTTCGAAAAACTGCACTGCACACACGCACGAACAAGCGCTACTGTATTAAATTACTACGGCGAGCTGCTAAGGCAAGGACCTTCCACTCGAGCTGTGTTACGGGCTTTCGCTGTCTCCGAAACTTCGGCACTTTGCAAAACGCAAGCAAACCAATGAATGCATGCCACTTTTGGTTTGCATCAGTTTAAATACCCGCCAGGCCAGCGCGTGGGGCCAGTTCGATCTCCGGGTCCGGTTTTTTTTTTTTCGCGCGCTCGTTCGCCTGTAGGGGTGGGTAGCCGCACACACACACACACACGAACATCGTTCGCGCGACGTAGCATGGCTCAGCATTCCCCCACCCGTCCTGTACACACGCACACCCGAGAGGGCACGACGAATCCGCTACACACGAATGCAACAAAGCACCGACGCGACTTGGCCCGTCGCTGTGTGTGCCGAAGCGGGCCAAAGCAACCCCCTAACGCCCTCTCACCCTGTAAGCTCGTGTGTTTATGCTACACACACCTGTGCGGGTGTGCGAGCGAGAAGGGGCGCGTGCGCATTACACGGCCACCGTGCAACATTGGACAGGCCGCTTCGTACGACACAACAATAGCACGACACGACCGACGCACAAACCGAGACAGGACAACTATACAGTGTTGTGTTACGAAGGGTTGTTGTTGTTCCTTGTTGTGTTGTACCCGCTCACCCAACCGCGGTCCGATTGTCTGCCCAGCCCAGAAAGGTGGCTTTAGGTAGCCAACAGCAACAGGTAGCAATCGGGCAGGCAGGCAGGGAGACACGCAGACGAGACAGATTTTGCCGGGGTTTGCGGAAATGACCCGCGCTCCCAGAATAGGGAGACCGGTCTGGCCGGGAATTTGGATGCGGAAGAACCGGAGGCCGGCTCCGGTTTTGGGATTTTTCGGCACACGGCCGAAAAATCGAACGCCCCGCGTATCGAGACGCCTTGTTGCCCTGCCAGTGGAGGAAGAAGGGCAACCAAACTAAACAGGTTCTGGTCCCCGGTTCTGGCTGCTAGCTAACCATTAGCCAGGCTGGCTGTGTGGTGGCTAAACGGTTAACCGAGCGACGGTAGTGGCGGGATTTTTTGTTTCTTGTTGTTACAGCGCAGATTTTGGGGTTTTGAAAGGAAGTTAGGTACCGTTTTTAAGCGTTGTTTCGTTGAAGAAAATATCAATAAGCATTTGTTACCAACCAAGCATGGTGACCCTTTCTTTTACTGCTGTTGCTGCCGCTGCTTTATTATCTCACGCACCCCGGATGGCCAATAAATGGTGTAAGCGTCTCGACGCCCTACTACCCTCGCTGGCCGGCAAATGTCACCGGCCACTGCTACCTGTGCAATATTTTTGAATAATTTCATCAACCCTGGATGGGCCCATTTTTTCAAGTAGCTCAAACCAAACCTCAAGACCCCCTGGAGTGGCTCGAGTAGTTGCGTCAGGTATCCCTGGGATGTGCGGTAACATGGTAGACAATAGCAGCCTGATCATTGCCTCTTGACGGCCATACAAGGGTTACCAGTGTCCGGTCCAGTCGTTGGCGATAACATTCGCCTCAAACTCACCAATTTTTGTCTCTAAGGACCCAGTTTTTGTATCAAAGTCGCTAATGTTTGTTACTAACATGCATCTTAATGGACCGTTGTGAGTCAAATGTTGTCTCCCAGGCACGCTTTTTTGCCTAAATTGCTTTAATTCAAACATTTAACGGGGTTTCAAAGTTCATTTTTAAGTATGCAGTATGTATTTAAAATTCATAATTTGTTGCAATGTTTTATACCGAACATTGTAAGCTAACTTAGAAGACTCCATTGGAACATTCAAGATCATCTAAAAGACAATCAAACGATTGAAAACATCAACATTGTATGTTTGTTTTGATTATCTTGAATGCTCCAATGAAGTCTTCTAAGTTATCTTCTAGTTTTTTGTAGAAAACATCGCGTTGATTTTGATTTTTTTTTCAATTCTGTATGATAAAAGTATAAAGCTAAATACATTATTGAGCGTTTTTGTATTTTTTTTTAAATGATATCAATAGATGCGATTTTTGGATGCAAATTGTTTCCAACTATAATCCATTGGTGACAACGGTGCGCTGCTGAAAGCCGCCCTCATCCACAGCGACGAGAAATGGAAGATATAAACAAACAAGATCAGGTTTAACGGCGTCTTCGCACGAGGCGTCGATGTCTCGGGGCGATGGGCGGAAACATTCATTCTTTCGGAAGCCCACGGGGAAGCCCCCGGACGGCGATCTTTCGCTCGGAATCTCCCAACGACACAGCGTCACCGCGCACTTGCACGGTGGACTTGGGCGCTAGCGACAGCCACAGAGTCAGAGCTCTCGCCGTGCGTGAATCATCTCGATCGCGAGAGGTGTTGGTGACTGCAGAGCGCACAGCGACCCAACACGCATGGGTGGATTAACCATTAAACACCACGTAATGGAAGAAAACGTTCCGCAAGGGTGGAATATTTTGTTCACTTAGAAAAGGTGTGATTTTCTCGCATCGTTGCTAACATTAGGCGCTAGATTTGCTGGAATTTGCTGTACCGTGTTACCGTGATACGCCTAGAGCGATAGATGAGTCTCGTTAGCGATCGATTGAAGCGTTCGGTTACAATTAATTATTGCCAGCAATTTAATGCGTAGCACAGACTGGTACAGATCGGGGCAGATTGCGTGCGCGTCCTAGAACAATACAGGCGGATAAGATAAGGGCAGCGTTGGCAGCTGCGCCGCTGTATTAGATAACGCCCATTAGGACCGGAATCGATGAATGAAGGCGAAGCGATTTTCCTCATTCATTTGTGTGTTTCGTGATCACTATCACGGGATCAGCTAATCGGAGCTGCACGCTGTGCACGCTTTTCCCATCGGTCGCCCACTTCCATTCAAACTGTTTCGCCATTGTTCGCTTCACTTTCATTCATGAAAACGCAGCCCACCAGGTGGTGCAGGAAGCTACTCGGAACAGTCTAGAAGTGTGTGTTCTCGGGCGAGGGGGGCCAGATACTTAGCCAAATGACCTTCGGGCGTACGGTCACGTACGCACGCTGCTTTCTAATGGCGATGCTTTAAAAAATTGAAGCATCATTGTTTTGCGTTATTTTCCATTGATGGGGTTTGTGTTTACCATTTCACAACCACCCTTCCAGGTGCTGGCAACGAATATCAGGGGAAGTCATTCGGGGAAGAAGGAACACTTGTAATACAGCAAACACATCGTGTACCTTTTTTTTTTTTACATCTCCTTCGATCGCAGAGGAGCAAAAAACAAACGATCCATAACATATCGAAAAGATCATATGCAACAGAGCAACAGAGTTGTTTTGGGCTTGTAAGCATAACAACAAAAAAACATGCAGTCACCGTTCAAGTGTTGTTGTTTTGGGGCGCGTCAACGTATACGCAAAACTTGCGATGGTTTTTGTTGTGTAAATCCCTCAAGACAAACCTCCCCTCCGACCATCACAATCGGTGCGAGGCCTAAAAATAACCCCAAAAGGACACAGACGCAAGAGAGAGAGAGAGCGAGCATGAAGCATTAAATTCTGCATAATTATGGCGCATCGGTGTGAAGATTACAATGGCCAGCAACAGCATCGCTACACCCAAAAATTGCGGCACCACAAACGGACGGTGGGGAGGGCACGGTGCACGGTGATCGCGCCGTGGGGCCTGACTGAAGAGGATCATAATAAACGGGCTTGATTGACAACGGTGCGTCTTTGCCACCGACCACTTGCGCTAATGTGCCAAACACCGAGCGTCTGCATAGAGTAAAAGCGTCCCGAGTTAATTGATTTAAAAGTGCGTTTACAGAGGAGCCCGCGAGACACGCGAACACAGCGCCTCGGTGGCGATGGCGCGTGAAAATGATCACGTCGTCGTCTTCGCTTTAGGGACGCCGGCATCTTCAGGGAATGCCAGCAGCCGGCACCGAGGCCCCTGCTAATGGGCTAGTTAAGAGCGTTCGGTCGTCTGTAGGCTCTCGAAGATTCGCGCAGACCTAGAGATATCCCGGACCCGTTGGAACGTTCCCCCATTATAAGCGTCCATCTCACGGGAAGAAGTTGGAGTGGCGTCCTGCGGGGCAGGGTGATGAGCTACCAATAAGGATGACGCTCAGAAGCGAAAGTTTGCATCATCCTGTATGTGTGTTGTTGTTGATTTTTTCCTCCTCTTCTTCTTCTTCTTCTTCTTCTTCTTCTGCTAGCCTATACTTTGTGTGTTTTGCTTTAATTTTGAGGAAACGCTTCAAGTTACCGCTTATTGCCGAAATGCTATGCAATTATAATCGTAATTAGACGTAATATAACAATATAACCTTGCAAATGGGGATGTGGGTTTTACCTCTACTTCTCTCTCTCTTTCTCTCTCTACCTCCCTCTGCATAGCGATGGTTCGTTTGTGGGTACGAATGAGTGTTTCGCCACCGTTTTCTAGTGCGCGCGCCAGACAAAAACTCATCAAGACTGAAGGCACCGAGTGCCAATTTTTTGTTGTCGTTTGTTTTTGCGCTGGCAGCTTTCCTATCGAAGGTTTTGTGTTGTTCGAGAATATTAGCCTTAATGGAGCAGTCGGTAGTGGTAGTGGTGGGGATGGTGATGACCGACGACCATGTTGACAGATGCGATGCGGAATCATGACATTAGACCAGATCGTTGACCACGCGATTGAGACGAGAATGGTTGGCAAAGCTCGCCGACCGCTGCTGGAATCCCCTTCGCTTGCGTGACTATATTGGCACGGCCGGTTGGTTGGTCCGGTACGTCATTGCAACATCGCACCAGCCCCGTAGCGAGCAAAGCGAGCGTCTTCGCGGAGATTCCCCGATTCGGTGACCACCACCCAACAGGCAACACACAGACGGGCGGGGGCGCGCGTGTTCTACTGTGCATAAGAGGACGGGCCTTTTTTGCCGTACGGACCCGGTACGTGATGCGGTTCGTGTCGTCTTCGTCCCCTACCACTCATTTGCCCAACCCCCGTTAGCTGGTTTGCTGGGGGCCCCGACACAGGTGAAGAACCGGTTCCGGGTAATTCCAAACGCATCGGACCGGTGCGTTTACCGTGCTCCGAATGGTGCACAAGTACACGGGCGCGTGAGGTGTGCACATAAGAGGCGAGGTTGCGGGTTCCAAAATTTCCCATTCCCAGGATTTTCACCACATTCGTAAATAGGAAGTAGGAAGGGCGTCATAACCTCGGGCGAACGTTACGAAATTAGACGTCGAATGGGTACGATTGGATAGGGAATATCCCGTCAGAAGAAAGCGAGAGCTTGGGGAGACATCACAGTGACGAACCCTTCTTTTTATGGGTTGGATCTACTAGATTACTTGTAGAGTGGGCTCTTCCGATCGTATTTCACATCTTCTTGGTTCGGTTTTTTTCAGGGTTTTACGAGCAGGAAAATCCTAGGATCATCTCTTCGCTTGTTCATAAGCTTCAAAAGAATTGCGAAATTTCAACTCATGCGACGATCATGTACGATCGTACGAGAAATATTCGACCCTTCGAAAGAAAGAGCTGTTGAAGATATCAAATTTGAATGCTTCTTTTTATGCAGATCTTCCACAGAGCTCGTGTAGACTGATCTCTTCTGATCGTACTCCAGGAAAATCCCAGGAACATCTCGTCACTCCAACGCTCACCAGCTCCAACAAATTCGCTAGTCCGATCCGATGCAAGGATGCTCTTTAAGGGTAAATCCTTATAATTATCACAACTACGACCGGTTTTGCTCATGCCTTCCGTTCGCTTTCCTACCGCGTTGGCGTGGGATCGTGCTAGCAGGTTTTCTGACCTGACGCACTACAAACCGGGCGTGCAAACAACATTGCATATTCAACATGCAAACTGTACGCTAAACTGTATAGTAAAACGGTTTCAATTAACCAGTAGCAGGAGTTAACACCTGCACACCTGTCCGGGCTGGAGTGCAGTTTCGGGGTGGCAAGCGTGCTGGGTTTGCAGGGTTGAATAGAATGATCCAGTAGGGCAAAACTGCTGAGTATTCAATGACCGTGCACCAGCGATGATCAGTCTAGTATGTTCATAATGGCAGAAGGAATGGAAACAATCATTGTTTGGGTATGGGAACATGTGATTCTCCTGCTCCTAGCACAGAGCGGACAGACCATCCCGTGACATTACTTCGTTCCAGCAATGTTGACTCACCAACGTGACACCAACCAAGCTAAGGATAGTAGTAGACATCATGTGAAACCTTTTGCTTTTTGCTGCTGCTGCTCTTGGAAGTCGCCCTCATTCTGTGTTAAGATGCTCAATAAATTCTACCCCGCCTTTTGCAGCGTACCCTTCCCAAGGTGTACCGCATTGCGTCCGTTGCGAATCGATTCACCTTATCATTCTCCGCCGCTTGACTGACGTTGATTACATATTAGCCTGCTGTCCGCGCTCGGAATGGAATGGAGCAAATTAACCTACTAGCGGTCGTCGGAATTTCCTACCGTGGTGGTGTTTTTTTGTTGTTTGTTTGTATACACCGTACCGGCTTCTACGCGGTGTGTGGGTGTGCAAGGTGTGAAGTGTTTGCCTTCCCCAAGTTGGCAAGACTATCCCCAAGTACAGTGCTTCTTAGTAACAGGTGGTTCCGCAAAAAAAAGCGTTACACTAATCTAATGGAAGATATGCTAATGTGCAACCGAGTCGGAAGGGGGTTGGGTGAGGGTGAAATAAGTCGTCAGAGTGCGAACAAGTATTATACTTGTATGAGCTGAGAATCGATTGCAGATTGAGAAACAGGAGGTCTCGTTGTGCAACGCCTGCAATCATCAGCTGTGCGTTCGGGCTACGCGATCTTTATCTCCGCTTGGAGGTCGGCTTTCTTGCGCTGAGTGCTTAGCATCAGATGACGCCGAACGAACAGAAGAACAGACAAGGATAATATGCTGCCACCGAGTGGTAAACAAAGCGATGATCGATCGAAACAATGCGCAAGTGCATTTAATTGCAGCGCAGCCGGGCGAAGCAGTCCCCGGGTCGGGAAAGCAGCTCTGCGGCCGGCTTCTAAGGCACCGTTCACCCTTATCAGCCTGTAAAGGCGTTTGTTTCCGATATTTCGCTTTGTCATTGGATCGCTTCGCAATCGAATGGCAAAATAAATTACACCCTTCGAATCCCAAGCAAAGTACCG
>KB667176.1:1883206-1908701 GCA_000349065.1 Anopheles quadriannulatus
TAGGAAAAGGATGATTGTTTTTGTTGGGTACCTTGCTCACAGTTGTACACAGCTGTACTTAGCCGGCGACTCCGTTCTTCGACCAACAACTGGTGCATGGCTGATGGTTGCTTCCGCTGACATCTTTTTGGCCGTTCATGAAGGTTCCATTCTGTCCGGTCCAGCGCTGATTGATCGGTGTTGACGGGTGGTGGTTTTAATAGATAATCGACCACATCGAAACACATTTGGCATTGCGGGCGTTCTTGATTCTAAGCCGTCCTCCACTCCAGCTGGGGTTGGTGTATCGGTGTCATGTCAGGGCGATCGATCCTCGCCAAAAGGGTGTTTCGATTTGCCATTCACCTGTACTAGGTGAAGAGGTGGTGTGAGAAGGTGTGTTGGATCATAAACATTGGGGCGCCGTTGGTTCCGATGTATTAAGCACGGTTCGGTGGACTTCCTCCGGATCGGATAATGGGCTTGTTTTGCGGGCGAAGGGATGCCAAGCCGAAGGGTGGACTAGTAAATTCCGGTTCATTTACGCCACTCAGAGGCACATAAATTACCTGTGAGTACCTCGAGTGTAGTTGGATGAGCTGGTAGATGGATTGAGGCGTTACTTTCAGTTACAGATAGATGGCAGTCAGACCCTTTTGAATATTCGAATCAGCAAAATAATAGTGGATTGGTACCAAGCGAAGGATTTGATGATTATCGCTTAGCGTAAATGTATGTAAATTTTGTGAATGTCAGACAGCAAGGTTGTGGTTCGGACATAATTTGTGTAAATGTCATTGACACAGTTTTGTTGCGCCGATTTAAAATATAAAAAAAAAAAACATTAAATCATCATGAATGTTTCCGTTGATTACAGATTCAATGTTATGTAAAAGAGGTTATTTAGATTCTTTTCAAAGGGACATCAATACTTCAAGAAAATGATTCCTAGGACGCTGCTGGAATTTGTATTTCATGTGGATGTATTTCAGAGGACTTTTCTCTAAACTGAGGGATTCGGTACATTTTAATGTTTGTTTGGCAGGATGTGGACGCTACTGAAGACTTCATTATTTCGTTTACAACTCAATCCGTATGACTTAGTACACGTTAAGTATTATTATGTAGTATTATTATGTATCATATAAACATTTTTAGAAATAATTCTTCCAGTTACTCGTTTGCTAAATTACTGTAAATCCACTTTTATGTAGGAGAAATACATGAGTCATCGTTTAAGAGACATCCACGAATAGTCAAAGAGGTACTTTGGTGAATAGAAGGATCTGACAAGGAAATATGCATGCTCTTAGTAACATTTCAAATGATGTTTGTTGCGTCTACAAAGCCCAGTAAAGAAGTTCTCAATGCGAGCATTCAGAACTAATGTATTATCGTGGTTCAACTTCAAGCTTTGTCATGGCTTTTTTCGGTGGAAGATGTTTGTAGACGACTAAGAGCACTAAAATACACAACAACAAAAGAAGAGAAGTGTTTATAATGCCTGAAGCAAATTAAACATTGTAGAACGAATTCTTTCGTACTTTTTAAATTCAAGGATCTTCCAACATCTTAAACAGACATGTACATTTGATTTCGGAAGTACTCAGTATGCCAAAAGTTTTAAGATAAAGATCAATGAATACCATTTGCTCATTTTTTATTGACCAGCTACATTGTATTGCTTACATTTTATTGCCTTTGCGAACTAACTTGCTGGGATGTCATGCTAATGGGCGGTAGCCTTATTTATGATCCCAGGCATCCACTTCCTTCCCACCGTCCGTGAAGGCGTATCCCAACAATGTATGGTTTTGAGCCCAAAATTTGTCATTTTTATCCTTGGTAACTGTTCTCGTTCACAAAAGGCTTGCAGAAGCAAAAGTAAGCCCGCGAAACGACCTCACCATCAGCTGCTCTGGTAAGCAAATCATTCAAGATCAATCGCAGGAAGCGGTGAAGCGGCTGGAACAATAAATAAACACAAAATTTCACCCACAACCCACAACTCTTCCTCCCTTTTCACCTCCTTAAACAACAACCACCAACCCGGTAAAGGCCACCCGCCAAGCCAAAAGCCACAATCGTTCGCACAGGTCCGGTTTTATTAGCTTCTTGCGCCTTGCGTTTTTTTTTTTCGGAAAATAACACAAAGATATTATCTTCTAATGATTTATGTTCGCATCAACACAAACACAGTTGTCCTAGGGCTGGGTTTCGGAACGGACCGAACTCTCTATACGCCTTCGGTGACGAACACCACTTAGCCTCACCCCGTCCCCTTGTCACGCTGCTCCGGTGACAGTTGAAGCTGCACAACGGGTCCGCTTGCTATACGGGGATAGGTAGGGCAGGGAAGGGAAGGTGTGTGTGTGTGCAAAGAAAAAAGCGAACACAAGTAATAAAGCGTTAAACGTATTTCATGTTGCGCCCGATCGCGTAATGCCACCTTCAATGACCGAAGGAAGGAAGGGAAGGATTTGCCAGCGCGCAAAAGTAAAACAAAAAAGACCCCCCCCTCCCCCTCGGACTAATGAACTGAGGTAGGGCTGCTGCCTAAGACGAACGAGCGGAAAAAGGCAAGCAAATAAACAAGTAAAAAGCTTTTTCCAAACGTCCAGAACGTTCCAAAGGTGCGTCTTCGGGATCGTTCCGAGGTCTCCCCCCTGGGTTAAACCGGATTTTTGTGCCGCGAATCGGATTTGGCTTAGGTTGAGCCCGTCGGGAGCTTGTTTTGGACACGGGTTAGTCACGGGATCATGCCTGGGTTGGACCATTAGCTGCCGGTGGCTTTCTGCGCCGATTCACTTTTCATCGCTGGGCGATCATTGCCTACGTGCTGCAGATCAGACCTGTTGGTACGAATTCGAGCAGCCATAAACACGGCTTTATAGCCGCGATTTTCCATTGGAAGCCGCTCTCAAGAGGAAGAGGAAACTGGCTGGCTAGGGTGGAAAGGCTGCAATAAAATGCCTTCGTCGCGGGAGAGGATCGTGCAGCAATGAAGTCAAGGCTCCGAGGAAGGGTTATTTTTTGTTTGTATTCCGCGAGGTCATGTATCGGTGCCGTGTGTCAATATCGTCACATGTTCCGGTTTTCGGTGGTTCAATTTGAACCGCAATGAACTCGACATAATTTAAAATTGTTTTGGAAAACACAAGCACACACACACACACTCACCGAGCCAACCGAAATGAAGCGTGACGACGGGTGCGATGTTTTGGTGTTTAATTTTGCGAAAAATTAAAACCATTTTTCACCAGGTTAGGCTTGGCGGTCGTGACGTGCCGCTGCGGTAACATCCTGGTTGGTAGATGGTGGCGTATTTTTTTCGATGCTTTGCAAACTAATCGAAAATCAACGAAGAAGAGGATCGAAGTGGGGAAGTGGTAGCCGAATATATGGGTCGCCGGTTTTCCGAGCATACATTCAATTAGTCTGTTCATCATGTTGATGATCATTGAATCGTGGGATCGTTCGTTCGGTTCCGTACAGCAACCACAAAACCAACAAGAGAAGCAACAACAACAAAAAAACGCACGCAAAATGTAAATAAACCTTCAACATCTAACGGAAGCAATCAAAACAACCATAAATCTCGTTGTAACTGTGTTGTAACCTAATCGCTACCTAATCGATGTAGCGTCTAGCCAGCGTCTGCGTTCTACCGACCACTTCCAGCGGCTCCTGTTTGAGCAGCGCGACTACCGCAAGTTACATGATGCTCTTGGAGGGGAGGCAGCAGGTGGATGATCTTGAAGTTCAGGGCAAATAAGATGCAAGGATTAGTGTAGTGGGCTGGTTTTTTTTTTTCGTGCTATGCTTTCGTTTGCCCGAAAAGTTCTTCCTCGCTAGAACGCCGAGCTCATTAATCAGCTTCCAGCAATGTCTGGAGGTTGCTATATCTTCCAAACCCCACATGGACACATCACGTTTGGCAGGGTCAGACGTAATTCCTTTGTATTGCCTTCACAAATCTTCAAACACCGATCGAACTGTCGTGCGGGCTGTACAGATAATACGACCGAAGCCAAAGTCCACACAATCACCATCACTCCCTGCCGTTTTGGCTGGGATTATGCTAATTATCGATGCTGAACTTTAAATGATCGACAATCAATCAAGCTGTGTTCTTTTTTTGTATTTTCGGATACAGAACCGGGTTAGGAAACAGGAACTGTCTCACACGAAATGGAGGAAAAGTGCCTTTTGGGGGGAACGGAAACGATCGTGTGAGACGAAAATTCCATCACCGATCGTTCGAGATGCTTTTTGACAGCAAGGACAGGATGGATGGTTTAACAGAATAGAAGGAGATAAACGACCGAACAAGAGGGAGACGACAAGTAACGCTCCCAATGTAGTCCGCGTGTCGTGGATTAGTGTAAATATTTTGGCAATACGCGTTCAAACCCGGGGCCACCACCCCCTGGTGCACGTATCGTGCGCAGGAATCTGTTGTTCTCGGTCATAAAACCTCCTTCACCCGGTCACTCCATCATCTCCTCAGGGTCTGCGTCTTCGAGGCGCTTGACGACCAACGGTCGCGTAAAGACGGCCCGAGCAAAAAACCTGCCGAGCGGGTTGGAGACACATTTTGCGTAGACGCGACTTAGGGGACAACTTTTATTCCGTGCTTCGCCGTGTATCTCCCGGTCGGCTCCGAACGCTTGGCTTCGTACTTGGCCTATGACAACCGAATTTGTGTTGTGCCCGATGGAGCCGTGCGTCTGGAGGCGTGTGCGTGTTCAAAGGTCGCTTCATCTACTCGCTTGCTGCGGTTGGCTGGTGAGCGTCCCGTAGCTGGCGAGCAGGGAAGAGGATACATTTTACAGTCCAAATTAGAAGCTTCTCGAGCGTTTTTCAGGGCAAAGTTAAAGGTTCTGGACGGAAGATGTCGCTCAGAACCTTGGGGAATTCGATACTGACGTCACGCTCTTCGAAATTGATGGTCTCGTGCCAATAAGTGAAGAATTTTGGCAATACATTTAGGCAGCAATATGGTGAAGGACGTGAAATTTCTCATCGTCATTAAATTTAACGAACAGTACAGGTACTCCGGGAAACTGACAGTCGGCATCATGGCTAGTCGCGAAGGATACCACATACCAAATCAAATCGATCGCCATTGATCGATCGAAACATATCACGCTTGGAGCATTGCAGTGTGCTTCAGGTGGGCTCGATTTGCGTCATAGCCGAGAGGAATGCAAATCGAATCTTTATGACACACCTCCAGCAGTGGTATCGTGATCATCCCGTTGACAGGCGTTGATCGTAAGATGATCGCGCTCTACCGTGATTGAAGCGTGTAGTTCAAAGTATATCAGAATCTTTGTAGGAATTTTCTAGAGCACCGATGTAGCCCCCCCAGGATATCCCTGGACCGGTGAGTCAGGAAGTTTTCAACTTCGGCAGTATGTTTTCAAGGTGCAAAGTAACGCCACAAATTGGAAACAGTGATAGCAATTCCTATAAGCGCATTCGCATTAATGTGAGCAAAATAAGAGCAGATAGCTGAAATATCTTATTATTGTTCTCAGTTATTCTTCAAGCAAATAATGCTCTAAACAATAGGCAAATGAGGTCAATAGGATCCAAGTCTCTTTGAAAATAGTAATGAGCCAAGACATTATAATAGTTTTTAGTAGGAAATAATACTTTGTATGTACTTTGTAAACAATTGTACCATAAAATTGGTTTCTTCTGCATCTTTTTACTATCCATGTTATACATCACATCGCAAAGCTGATGAATTGTATCCTATTACTGTTTTAATGATATTGCTTATAAGTATTTGGTGTATAAATTAGAGTGAAACATCTGTTTAGTTGACATTGAAAACGTTTGAAATTCTACTGAAATCGATACCAAAGCTTGCTCACAACTTTTGGTGCGCTTAGAGGAGATGCTGCCACTGTAGCAAATCAATCGAGCGCGGTTTCTTGAACTCAATCACCGCCAGCCAATGCCATAATGCTCAGTGATGCGTAGATCGCCGCTGCTGCGTTGGGCACTGCGGCTTATGGCACCGAAATCGGAACGGCTTCGAGTCTGGTCAAGTTTGTGGGCTTATTATTAAATCCATTGTTTTACATTGGTTCGCTCTACAGCCAAACAGGAGAAGGACGGTAGGGAGGACGGTAGATCAATCATCAAATAAGCAAAGCAATTTATTGCCGGTCTACGTGACCGCAGGAGCAACCACATTCGGCCCCGCAAAATAAAACAAAACAAAAAAAGCTCCCGCGAAGGGCTTTCGACTAGAGTTCATTCTAAGGTTATCGGACTGTCCCCTACTACCAAAATCCTATGACTAACCAGCACCGACAAGATGAACCGCTGCGTTTCCTGGTCTGGGTAGCAGTACTGCACACAGCACAGCGCACAGAACGGGGTGGGCACCTGTTTGCATGAGACTGTTTCCCGTCTCCGCACGGCAAGTCATCGGCAAGGTTACGGGCAGGAAATCGATTCACTCGGAAGTTTGGGCGCTCTCAGACACAAGGGGCATGGAATATGAATGAGACGGGTTTAGGGGTGGTAGCTTTCACCGGCTAGCTCGTAAACGATTATGTAACGTGGTTCGATCTCGAGTTAACAAGGGGAGCTCGATCGTGCATGCAACGTTCTAGCACTCCATCAATGCCATAATGGAGTGCGATTGTTTATTGCAAGTACCGTGCTCAGTGTATGTGTGTGTGTGTGTGTGTGTGTGTGTGTGTGTGTGTGTGTGTGTGTGTGTGTGTGTGTGTGATTAATTAGCGCGCCAATCGCCCTCTCCCCAGACACACTTAAACTCTATTTCCACAATCAAAAAGCATTAAGCGTAATTACATGAACTACAACTGCTGCAAAACCCACTGCAGCGCCCAGGCCAGACAATCACACCTCGCTCGGTGACTCGATAATGTGTCGCTGGTAACGATTCACCCATTTTCTTATTACGCGCTGATGGTGATCAAATGAATGCCATGCCTCCCCGCATGCATCGTAATCAGTCGAAGCGAAGGAGCGTGCTTGTGTCAAATTAGAATGGCCAGTGATCGGTCGGCAACGCTCGCTCGTTTCGGTACGCTCGCTCGCCAGATTGAGCGAACCTGATACGACGGCTCTCGCGCGGTGACATAAGCAACCGTACTTCCGGCTTTTGAATTTGAAGGGCTGCCGCGCGGCCGTCATTAATCTCCGCGCTCATAAATTCATAAATCTCCGATTCTCCGGCCAGCGTTCTGAATTATGCAACGCGCGTATCCCTTGGTCCGCGAGGTTGAGCGAGCAGTGCTTGGCGGTAATTATCGTGCCGAGTGCGAAAAGAGTGATACAAAGAGACGGGCGGGAATAAGACAAAACAGTAAAAGCCCTTGCGGAAGGCCGTCAGCAGCTTGGGGGATTCGGTTGTAGATCCTAATCGTTGGACGATCTACAAGACATTAATGAAGCTTTTAGCCGGCGTTAGCTGTCATTGTTGGTGCCAAAATTGCTAGACTTCAGATCGTGCCAGTCATAGACACCAGTCCGGAGGTTGTAAAGGGCAAAAAACCCTAAAGCCCAGAAGACTTTGACTGCAAAACAATCAGACAACAGTGTAATTTGTGTCGCACAAGGTCGTCGCATTTTGTTGAGAGCTTCTCAGACACTGATGTGCTCTGGAAGGGGAGATGCTTACTACTCTCGATCTCAAACTTAACAATGCATCCGATTCGTTCGATTTGAAGCTTTAACACCTTCGCGTGCGGAAGTGGTGTTTCGCGTGCTGGTAAGCAACATCCAAAAGCTGTTGCAAGCTTGTTGCAAGCTCACAGCAAAAACGGAATCCGATCGCATGCTACCGTTTGCTAGGAAGTGTATTCTACCCGCTCTCGGTATGCTTCGGAAAAGGTCTACCGGCCCAACCAGGCAGTCTCGAAGCATCCGTTGATCGCCGAAGCCCGGAAAACCTTCCTGCGCCGGTGCCCTGGCCGTCTGGCCCTAATGCTAATGCTGTCTACGTGCTTTTTTCCCCCTCCCATTTTGATTTGCACAACTTTGACCCTGCACAGAGCGGCGAGATCGAGTGTGTCGATCACGTCCAAGGATCAGACGGGCACGAGCAATCGATTCCATGCCCGTTGATCGATATGAGGCATTATAGGGAATTCCTCTTTGGTTATCGCGGAACAATATTGCTCGCAACAACCCCTCCATCCCCAACTCTCCTGTCTTAATAATGTCTGAGTATGCACTGTGGTTTGTCTGTGTGAAAGAGCAGGTTACAGCGATAGATACATTTTCGTGCTGTAGCGGCAAATAATGAGCTCAAGATTCAAGATCGAGGACGATCGCGTGACGAGACGCGGAACGGCTCGGTGTGTTCCGTTCGCAATGCAGCCCGCAAACCTTCACCGTACCGATTGAACGAGACGCGCATTCGGTGCTGGAAATGAGTTCGCTGCTCACCCCACAGCCAGCTCACGAAGTGAATCAAATTAAATAATTGCCTACTTGATCGCCTGTTCCGTTCATAAACCAAATAACTTAATTTAATTCGATTTACAGAGGTGTGTGTGTGTGTGTCTGTTTGTGGTGGTGTTCGCTAAGGACACTCACGGTGCAGGAGAACGAATTGGCTGAGTTGAGCTGCTAAGTAGAAGAAAACGTCTTTTTTTTTCTTATTAGAAAAGGTAGTTTCTCCTCTCTAGTTCACTAGCTGCACTGCGCTTTAGGCGGCCGCCAGTCGCCCTACCAAGATTGGTTTTAGTGGCCAAAGTTTGTGTGCTTTTTCCTTCAAAAAAGCATGCCCACCATATTGCGCCTGTCACCCCGGAACGAATCACGAACTGAGCTTGAGCGGTGCTTAAAATCCCGGCCAAGGAATCGGTTTTGTCAGCCGTATCATTGAATTGAAATGAACCAAGCAAAAAAAAAAACAAAAACCTCAACCTGCTGTGTCATTCATCTGGGCACATACTGTATTTGTGCGAATTTAGATGCTTTTTTCGTTCGTTTTGCTGGTCGTGCTTTAAATCCTCCGGGTGGCAATGAACTGGGCACGAATTTGCACAAACGACCATGTCCTCGGGACCGCGCGACCGACCGGGGCGAGAGCGAATGTTTTGGCACAGAGCGGGCTATCTAGATTTGAAGTAAACGAGCAAAAAGTGAGGGAAAAAAATAAACCCACATAGGTGACGGCCACTTCCACGTTTAGTTTTGGGGGTGCGTTTTTTTTTTTTGTATTTTCAACCTCCCGTTCTCTATTTAATCTCCCGTGTCACGAGACGTGTGTGATTGGAACGTGTGTGCGTTTGTTGAAGGTCGGAACGGGAGGCACGGGTGGTACCTTTTCACCCACCAAGCGCATAAGACGCACATAATGACACTGACAGCCGGGCACGGCATGTGAGAGACCGGGGCCAAGTTCATGCGCCAAGTTCGGCCCCATGCCGGGTTTGCCACGGCCATTTACCGGCCGGCACAGTTGCATGAGCGATTGTTCGGGGTGCGGTGCAGCATCCTGCTCCTTTGCCACAGGCCAACGACAACGAGTGTGGCCACGTCGAGTGTGGGATTAATCCTTGCGTGAGGACACTCTGGGATAGGGATGGATTGAAAAGAAACTCGTTACACTTCGGGACGTTGATGAGTTGCTTTGTTTTTTGTTAAATCCTAATGCTTGCCAACTTGAAAGTAGTGTAAGAAATAGCACTTCTTAAACAGTCCATAATCCATCGACTGAGAGCGTTGCCTTCAACTGCAAACGGTGCTACAATCATTCATTTTAAAGTTGCGTCGAAATGCACCTTGATGAACATGAAAGTAAGTACAGTGAACGACTTTATTTTACCTTCCCTAGAGACGTATCTCTCTCTCTCTCTCTCTATCTCTCCTTGTGTGTACTAATCACACCAAGGTCAAGGTAAAGTCCTTACCCCGTATCCACGCACAAGTGCGGGGCACAATCCGTGATCTGTTTAATTCCACAAATTACCAACGAAATTGGCACAGCCTTCAAAAAAAAAAAAAAGCTTCCGAAGGCAACGAAAGAGTGAAACGTGATTGTGTGTGCCCCGGCGGGGAGGAGGTTCGAACGCTTTCACACCAAACGAACAGTCGGTTTAAGAATATTGAAGCTGACATTGACCCACCGCGCTCGGTCCGCTCCAGGTGCTCGGAAGCGGAACCAATGTACCCGGGGCACCACAAGCCACAATGCAGCGCGTGCGCTGCATTCAATCACACTCGGCGGCGCGGCGCGACATAATTTCCCACCCGGCAGGCGCATTGCAACCACCGGTGCACCTGTACCACACCGACGCGGAGTACATTAACGCCACCGACGGCACTGAATTATGGATTGTTTGAATAACGAGCCCATTTTTTCTTACCTTTTCCTACCGCCTCAGTCTCTGCCGTCTGCGGGCAGTGCTAGTTGCTAATAAATTAAGTGCCACCAGATTGTTGGCGTTGTCCGGTACCAGACCAGTGGGGTTGGGAGCAGTGGGTCGCACATAAATTGTAATCGATAAGCCGACACTAATGGGGACCGCTTAGCAGTGCCCTGTTTAGGTGTCAATTCGGCCTTAAATTGGAGCGATTGGTGTGGCCTGTGTGGGTGATAGAACGTTAATAGAAACTTCTTTTACGTTGATGCCGATGCCGTTTCCGATTCGCTTAATGATTGGTGAGTGGGGTTTTGATGGATTGTTTATTTGCATCAATTGCCCACGAACCGGGTGAAGGGTTGCTGCGCGTTACATTGATCTTCACCGATTGACTGTGTCTGGAATGATTTGCCCGATTACGTCCGAGCTCATAAAGCCAACTCAAAATGGCGCACAGTAACAAAGCTTCCCGGGGGAAGCCACACAACAAGAAAAAGACAAACAAAGCAGCACAGTATTATATAAGCGTAAACGTGCCCATGCAAAGGCAAAGCAATAAATGATGATCACGATCACACTCGAGATGATCAGCGGGTATATCACGCGTGCAATGTTGCACCGTATGGTCATTTGGCACGCCACACACACACACACACACACTGGGGTGCTCCAGATCGACCACCCGTTCCGTATCCAGGTGTGAAGCTGGCCAGCGCAAGAGATAACTTGCTCAGAGTCTCCTTTGAAACTGCATTCCACCGTTCTATGCACTAATCGATGCATCGAGCGATCGAGCATTATTAATTATTGAAAATTGCACTGCCGCATTCGTGCCAGGTAGCGTGCCTTCCCTTTTTCCCCGGATCGAGCCGCTGTGTCTGGTCCGGTCTGTGGTTCTAAAAGGTGATTGTGTTTGATCGCTCTTAACCCTTTCACGATCTCTCTCTCTTTGTCTCACCGGTTACTTTGAGCGGTGAAGTGGCGCACGTGTCGAAGTATCCTGTTGCTACTAAGCGGCGTTTAGCGGACTTTAGTGTGCTTGATGCAGCTTTACTCGCTCGATTGGCGTACGTGCGTGAGGAGCGCCTTTCTCTTCACCTGGTTGGAATGGTGAATTAATGCATTAGCGGACATTACATTTTAAATGTGTTAAAAGGGGCTTGGTGCGTACGAGATAGCTAATTCGTTAAAAAGGGTAGATCATAGTCTTGGGGCACATTACGCAAGTAGTAATTTAGTGATTTACTTTTTTAATGTGCTCTTATCGTATCTGAAGCATCTTTTCGAAAGGGATCTAAGGTTCTGAAATGGTAAAAAAAAGGAACTGTAAATAGTTTGAAGTGACTGGTACGCGTCATAATCGATCTGTTCCTTGTAGCAGCTCTCCTTGTGCTTGGAATCATTAATCCTTGTCTATCTGACAGATACTTCCAAGTAGTTGAATCATCGGATACTGCTGGAACATGACCAATCAACACACATCCTGGTGTGTATCAAAGTAGTACATCATTATGGTGGAGTTCTAGGTCTACGTTAAGGGGATTAGTTTATGAAAATGCGTCTTCAATTTCATCTTATGCCATGCACAAAACATCATCAATTATTGTGTTTGTTAAGCCATCGATATAAATGTCTTAAAGTACGGCGTGACTGTCATGACCTCACTGTAATTGGCGACGCAATATGGAACATGGCGACGCATTTGGCTGAAAACTTCCTTCTACCACCAACATCATCAAACCATGTGTGGAGTGAACTGAGTGAAGCTGACTTCAAAAACTTTTGGGTAATATTGCTCATCTTACAGTGTTACTTTGCATTACGCTCCGGATTAGTTTGCTAGGTTCAATATTCATAAAGGACTCCTGAAGGATTTATAAGAAACAGACAAATTCTAGCGCTGCGAAGACGTTTATAGACCCACAATGTGCCTTTTTAGTGATGTTACAAAACTTTAAGAAATTCTACGAATAATTTGACTTCAGCTCTTCAATGTTTCGCTTTAAACATGGATTGTTACTGCTCTATGCCAGGATAAGGTATTATAGAACTAATTAAGATGTGTTTCGGCGGTAATATTGGTCGTGTGTATGACTGATGATATTCTCTAATAAAACATAAATAATAGTAGCCTTAAACTTGAATTGATTTGTTGTTCAGAGCTACATTAGACAAATAGTTGGGTTTGATGGATAGAAACTACAAACTTACAATGTTTAAATCCTTTTATTGACCTTTTATTTGAAGAACTTTCTTACCACTTTGTCGATCGTCCAAGTCAAACCTAGGTGACCAGAACTAGGCTGCAACTCAAAACGCTGGCCTTCATCTAGATTTATCTAGGATAATCATAGTTGAAAGCATCTCAATAGGGCTAGAAGAAAGGGTAACAGATGAACACGTGCTCTTCCATAGAAATGGCAAATCAACAGGTATCGTAAATGGTACTCACAGCTTTCACTGGCTAGTTAAGTATGGCCTTTCGTAGGATAATTTGTGCTGAAATTAAACTCCTCTGAATGGAACTGAAGCTAATTGACTCATTTCAACACTGAAAGAGGAGTTCCTACATGCTTAACCGCGTGTACAGCATCAGTCATCAGCCAGTTTACACGCCGTTTTTCCGTCGCAACATCCTGCAAAATTTGTCCCTCACGCGTCGGAGAGGAAATGGTCAACGTGTCAATCAAACGATCCATTAATAGAACACGCATGTACTTGTAGCTTTGCGTTGTTTTTTTTTTGCGTCCACCTAGCTGACCTACCAACCTTACCCACACAGGTGTTTGTGTGTGTGCTCCATATTGGCCATGGTGGCGACGTTATTGGCTGCAGATCTTTAACCCGCACCGGATCGTGATTCCTGCCACTGGTACCTTGCACGCACGGACTGACGTCACAACACGGCACAGGTGGGACATAAAGCGCGGGCAAACAGGAACTCCAGACCCGGACACGACCGCTAACCGTAACTTAGCGGCTCTGTGTTGTGACCGCTCGTGAGTTGAGTCAATTTTTTTTCCCTCCAACCCGTCGCAAATTGTGCTTAATCCGGGGTAAAATAAATTACGCACTTGAGTGTGCGCATGCAATGTAACAACAACAACGACAGAAAAAAATGGCCGGCGTTAGCATTACAGATGTGTCTCGATACCTGTTCTGGTTAGAACGCGGTTCCCATTTGCGGTTAACCACTTAGGTCAAGTGAAGCAAAAAAAAAAGACAAACCAACCACTAGCTCCAGCGTATTCGTTTCATCATTAGTTTAGCGGACGATCGCTCCGTGTCCTTTTGAGAACGGTTTCCGGGGTCGGTTTTGATGGGAGTGAAAGCAGTTTGCGGTTTTTGGTGAAACCGTATTCGTCAATATTTCGCGCACCGAACAACCACGCTTGACAATGTACGCAAATGGGGGATAATCGCGGGGGCTCGCGATTATCGCCACCTATTAGAGCCCGGGAACCGTGGTCGCGCGTCATTAGCGTGCTTTGACGAGGGGAAATGTTTTGTGAAGGGGAAGGGAACGGGCGACGGGGGCAGGAAGTAGATGCAGCCAAGGGGGGGAGAGGAGGGGGCGAAGAATTGAATTTGTAATAACTGGTGATTATTGGATAACTGCATATCAATTGTGGTCAAGAGACGCTGGTCGCCGGGGCTGACTGATTTAATGGGTCTGGTGGTGCTGAGGTGGCCCACACAATGATATGGCGCTGTGTGTTGCGGCTTTTGGTTCTTTGCATGTGTGTGTGTGTATTTAGTGTTTGTGTGGTTTGCGGTTAGCGCGCTAGTGTTTCGCTGACTGACGAGTACGCAGTGCAAACAGAGCTAATTTGTGTAGGTTATTCGGACAGATTAGCAGTCAATGTTTGCATTGTGTGAGTACACAATCGGAACAACAAAAAAAATACACAAAGTTGTTGATTGTGTATTTTTTTTTTTAATTTAATTTAGACCACTTTAGGGTTTTAGAAACGCAAAAGACAACAACTTACAACTCGGGTGGAGTATTGCACTATGGGAGCAGCACTGGATGATTTCTTATCCAATTTAAATTTAAATTGAAACTGTTTCATGAAGAATAAATTCATACAATTAAAGAATTTCACAAGGAAAAATCGCTTCTAGCCTGATTTATTCTCTATTGCAACACAATTTAGTGGATTGTGTGGCGACAGAATTCAAAAAAGAAGCTCCTTAAATATTCGAAACAGCTTTCGTGGTCAACTTAAGCCCGATTGAATTCCGCTGCCAACCTGCCAACCGCTGTTGTGGATGTGTTAAATGTGTAAATGCTTCATCTAATTAAACACATTCCTGCCTGTCCATACATCCCGTCACGAAACACGCTTCTCAACAGCAATATACAACTAAGTTCCCATAACGCCTGTCTTTGTACTGCAAAAGGAACGCAAGGTGCTCAAAATTGCACTACCGATGCGTTTAATAATTTTGCTCGTTTAAACGAACTTCCGTTGGCAGTCGTAATTTGTTTTTACCAGTTGAGGTGTTTGGTGTCGATACGTAATAAGACGTGAAGCTCGAACCAAACTCCGTACGAAATAACAGCTACCTGGTGGTGTGGGCAGCGAGTATGCCAAAAGGTGCAATGGAAAGTTCCCAAACAATTCTGAAATATTTACCTAACACGCACAAGCTGACGCTTTGCCAGTACCGGTCCGGGGCAGATTTGTCGCCTAGGCCGTTGGTTTCGATGGAAAAGAAAGTGTCAGGCCGGTGACGGAATAACCGATTACATGCAGACAGACTCGTTTTTGGCGAAAAGGGAAACAATTACACTTCTATGAGGTTACAAATGACGCACATGGGAATCATTTTTAGGGAAGGTACGTCCCGCTGTGATGATGATGATGATGATGCGACTTCTAAATGGACCGAACAGTTAGTTAGAAATTTAGAACATTTGTTAAATAAAAAATAAAATGAAATTATGTTTTGTAATAATTATTTGATAATGTGTGCATGTGTTGTAGATTATTTAAATCTTTTATTAAAAAAAAGTTTCTGTCCCAGCTTAAAAACTAAATCTTCTCACAATGATAATTCATCACCACACGGTAGCGTCATCTATGTTTTGATAGTGTAACTAATGGAATATTTCGATGTACTTATCGGAACGACCACCAGAGGGCAAGTATTCAGTTTGAAATTAACCGTTCAAGAGACAGTTCGTGAAGTGGTAGGCGTTAGAAAACTTGTTTGTTTTACGCATAATTTATTGAATAACATATTTAATTTTAAGAGTTCAAATAAAAACACTCAAAATTTTGTTTTCTTTTCTTTCGCTTATGTTTCAAACAGTCTTCAATGATTTTGCAATTGCTCTAAATTGTTGATAAGCATCGAGAGCGTTATTTCCGCCTGCTCTACCCGGTCTAGCAGTGCCCGCACTGCCTGCCCTGCCCCATTGCACGCGCCTCCCAGTTGCGGTGCAATGCACGATCGTAGCTCATCCAGCTCGCGGAGGGCCCGCTCGCGGAAAACGGGATCGCTGGCGTACTGTTCGGTGACGTTTGACAAATTGCCCTCATTCGAGGTGCGTATCGCTGTCAGCAGCTGATTGATGAGCGCAAACGGTTCCGGCTGGGGGCGCACCGTCGGCGTGCGAAGCGGCGTTGAGGTGAAACCGATCGGTGTGCCGCCGAGCCAGGAAGGTGGTGTACTGCCGCGCGGTGGAGTGATGGAGCCTTCCGGTGGCGTGATGTTGCCGCGGAACGATGGGAATCGTTCAAGGGTTGGCTGATGAAGGGACGGGTGGTGCAAATAGAGCTAAAATTAGGGATAATAAAATGAATTAAAATGGTGCCCACACTTAAAAAAAACTAAATACTACTTACAGGCATCGACGGTAAGGAGAGAAGCGAATGTGTAGAACCACGCAGCTGAAGTGGACTATGCTGGGACGAATGGGCCTGGCCGAACAAAAACTCCGTCAACGCACGGTGCATGGGAAGCAGCGCTTGGCGCAGGACTGTCTGCACCGCTATGTTTTCTTGCTGCACATGTTTGATCAAACACACGACAAGGGAGCAGATGCGCTGAGCCAGCACGGATAGCAATTGATAATTTCGACAGCCTCCCAACGGGTCCATGTTTGAGCTGCGAGCGACGAAACACCGAAACGAATGAACGATACGGAGTTTGGTCTACTGAGATCGTGTTTATGTAAATGTCAAAATAAACGCGTTCGAAAGGAGGTGTTGGCACGGAAATGTGAGGGGCTGATAATGAGCGTTTGATTTGCGGAGGGAAACAGATCTAGTGACCATGGCGATACTTACCCAGTGAGATGTGCCAGTACCCAGGAGCCATGAAACAGTATTTACGGTCATCTTCGAGCGGTTAAAGCAAAAGTACGTGAGACCGATTTGCCCAAGTTGAATTGAGCGTATTTTGTGCATTCACATGCAGTGCTTTCGATCGGGAAGTGTGTTCACATCTCGTCTCAATGCGTGCCAAATAGGAACGTGCGAAGCCCCGTGGATATTGAAGCCGTTCCCGAATCGGAAGCGCACTGCGTCATTGCGAGAGGCCTGATGAACAGTGGAATTAATTACCGTTATAATTAGCCCGTCGCCTCTCCGAAGGGTCAATGGTGTGCTATTCTACGTGCAGGACGATGCTGAACACCGACGTTGCGGAACCTCTGAGGATGAATGAATCACAAAGCAAGCATTAGTGCTGGATAGCACATTTAAAGGTTCGCGTAGTGTTGGACGACAGTTTGTCATCAGCTTGAAGCAGCGAACAAAGTGACACTATCGAAAGCACCAGACGCTCATTAGTGCAGTCTTGCCCAGTGGCAGACCCAGATTCGCCAGACATTCGCCTATTTACGCAGCTTTCTTAGGAGCGTAGACGGAGCAAGCTAACCATGCGCTGCTTCTGTATCGTCGGTCCTCATCATCGCTGCTCTCCATCCGCAGCGAGTGCCGATTAATCTTCACGTCTGATGAATCCTCAAGGATGTCTGTACCATCCCACTCGATTGCCATGCCTTATGCCTTCGCTTCTGTAAAGAAAAAAAAAAACGAAAACAAATTACACAATCAAGGAAAAAAACCCAAGCTAGAAGTGTTCGTGCTACCTTAATTCAATTTGCAGCATCTTACATCTTTTGCACGAAACATACACCCGAAGTGAGAGATAATTTGAATATTGCAACCATCCCCCCTTGCTAGCTTAATGGAAGATTCTGGCGTTTAATCGAAACTAGCTTCAAAGTTTCGAAAGGAATAAAAGACAAACAGATGCAAAAGAACGGGGCTGACCCTTTCTTGCTACGAAAGGCGTAGAATGTGACGTCTGTCCTGGGTTAATTTGAAAGTTTTCAAATAGAAAGTTTGTGTGGAAGTTACCATGCTCACTAAAAAAGGGTTTCTTATTTTTCCTTACTCTCCCTTACAGCTAGGGATTCAGAACAGGGAAAAGGTGGGAAACTTTCAAAAGTATGACAGCAGCCAGCGCTGCCCTGCGGGAAAGCCCTGCGGGTCCCCGAAGGGTTTGACAGGAGCTTCCCAAATCGTTTCATGATGCCTTCGATTACCTAATCCAAAAGTGTGTGTGTGTGTGTGTGTGTGTCCCTTATCATTTTTGAGGTTATTTTCAAACACCAGCAGTGGGGGGGTGAGTGGGATATTACAGGGTTTTCCAGGAGTTCTCATAGCTGTGGGAATCTTTATTAACTCTTTCTTACATGAAATGAACTTATTGTAATGGGAATTGGACTCACTAGCACCAATAGCAATAGCATTTTCCAACGAGCCTGTCCAAAAATGGTGCGATAGAGTCCAATTTCCAACATATGCAGTTCATTTCGAATAGGAAAGAATCTGGGAAGTGTCCCACAACTATGAGAAAACCCCTGGAAAACCCTGTATAACCTTTACGCACTCTCCCCATTGGGGACACTCAGCGTAAAGCGTGTACGTTAATTTTGACACAGTCTTTGAAGTTTGTAAATAGCCCTCCCACTCACACAACTGGACAGCTAGGGGTTGTTATAAAGGGTAAAATCACAAACCACCGCTTGCCGTTTGCCGTTGGACGGATCTCAATTACGTGCACAAGTGGGTATCTCAATTCTCGCAAACTCCCTTCTATTCAAAAGCCTCTTCACGGCTGCTCGCAACCATTTAGTAGGGTAAAATATTACACATTAATCCACGATTACAGCTTCTGTGTTGTGGCATGGCATGGTTGGAGCGCAAATGAGAAAAGCCATTTGAATGGCTTGAATGGGCATTAGCCCGCGCGATCGCGTTTGATAGTCAGTGCAGCATGAAAAGCTTGCTGCTCTCGGCCGATGATGCGGGGAGCTGCGAACCAATAGGATAGGGGAAGCGGAAAAGGTGTCCGTGTATTCATGTGCGCTATCTTCTTACGCCCGTGTCGATTAGTTGGGCAATGGCGCACTGGTCGCGACAACAATGCGAGCTCACCACGTGATTAAAGGTGAAAATGGCACGTATTGCGTGCGGAAAGCTGCTTAACGGGGAAAAGGGCGTATCAACAAATCAACTAATAGAAAGGTTAATAGCATGAAGCAGCCTATCCGAAGCTTGTGTAAATGTGTAATATTTTTGAATGTTTAATGATAAACACTATTTCGCAAAATGAATGGAGCTTCGAAGCGCTTTGTGCGCGTTGGTTTGGTTGAGTTGAATAGCAAATTCCCACAAAACACAGCATCAACTTAATGGAACCGCTTGCCTACAGTTAGCGTATTATAAACAAGCAACAGCTTTGGGGGGTTGTTGTGGTGCCCTCAAAGTTCCCCTCCCGTCCCGACACACTAAATGGCTGACTGGTTGTCAATCGAGCTGGGTTTTGAAAAGTTTGTCAGCAAACAGGCGAGTTTAGGTAAACGATTTAGGCTAATAACTGGGGCTGGCACCTGCACTTGCTTTACAGCAGTTTGTCAAACAGTTTGTCTGCCCTTGTGTGTATGTGTTTGCATGTGCATTAAAGCAGAAATGTGCAGGTTTATGTACCAAAGGGTACAGCGGGAGCTTTCTGTAACACTGGCAGGCAAACGGTAAACAAACGGAGGGAGTTGGGGCTTCACCTGGTACACTGTACACTTTGCCAGCTTCCCCAAACTGTACCGGTAATGTTGCCACTTTCCAGTGAACCACCAGTACTGAGGGTTACCGGACCAACTCCGCAGGACAGGAACAAGGCAGGGAGGGAGATTGCCCAAACAACACCAACCAACATCGGTGCCATTGGTTTGTCCTTAGAAGAGTGCATGAATAATCGATGTTACTGGCGGGGAGATGGTGCCTCAAGGTGCCTTACTGGAACACCTTTTGCAAGCAGCACCGGATTCTGTGGGCTTTTAATTAAAAGTACGGGCTAAATTTGTAGTCCCGATCGAGTCGAAGGTTTCTTCCAAACACCGGAACCTTTATGCTCCGTTTCACATTGCGAGATGCTCAAAGTTATGTCTGTGACAGTGTAAATAGGCACAAGCAAAGTGGCGGAGAGCATGCGGCGGTAATTACTGGGAACAGAGTGCAACAAGAAAAAACAAGTCAAGAAACACCTACAAGGACACGGCCAGGGGTACGGACAATCGACTTTACAGGTTTCGTCGGCAAATGGTTTCGCAAACATGCCCAAAGTCAATAGGAAAACATGGACGGACTTGAAGTTTACTTTCACTTTTCCTCGCCCAAGTCCTGCCCGACATGTCCTGCTGCGGGTCGAACCTTTACGGTCGGTTCGATACTTTCCATCGGCGACTGACGGGGACAATTAAGGGGTGACGAAGAGGGAGAAGGAGCAGAAAAAACAAGCAAACAACGTTACTGCGTGAACGTACGTTACGTTTGGGCCTTGTTTTTTGCATCCTCAGGGCTCTTGCCGTTTCGATGTCTTCGTCGGTAGCAATAACAGCTGATGTCTTGTTCCGTTGCGCAGCATGTATCGGTCTTTTTTATGGGGAAAGGCCCACACCGATGCCATACCGAACCATGTTCCTTTCCAAAACCCTCGGAGCAGTATCTTCTATGTTGGGTGGCCAATATTTTCACCTGTCCCTTTGGGTAGGGTAGGTTGTCGTAAATATAGGAATGCTTGAAAACTCTACCGTCAGGACGGATAGTCGTTGCCAAAAATTTAGTTGAGAACAGCACATCGCGGGTGAGACACGGACGAAATCACTGCCTCAGAGAGCAGTGGAAGAACTAACGGGCGCCTAATATTGGTGCGGTATCAAATCTTTATGAAGGTTGCGTTTTTTTATGACGACGCCCAATGGTAAGCAAACCCCGAGCTGATACGCGGTCGGCGAGCAGTCGTAAACATGTACCGGGGGCTCATAAATCGTTGTCTTGGGTGCGACGGGCGGGAGAAACTCTTCCAAAGCGTGTAGAATGTTATGTTAAACTGAAGTAAAAAGTCTTCACATTAACACATTAAAGCATCAGCGGAGAGAGAGCGAGAGATTTGCGCTTTAAATGCATGATGTTCGCTTTCGCTTTGCTGGGAATGTCCCCGGAGACTGTGTGTGATTTGGAAATTGACATAAAGAAGCAGTCTCGATACTCCCAGGGGATGAGTTGAGGGCTCATCCAGCAGTTTCCATTTTGCATTTTACATGAGCAAAAGCTTAGGTAAGATCAGCTCTTGTGTGAGCAGCACCTTGAACCCTGTGGTCAGATGTTGCCGGGAATATTGATTGCTTTGCACTGAAGGACTTTCATCGCGACAAGTTTGCTTAAATATTCTCATTTAGTTGGGTTTAACTTCAGTATTTCCAGAAGGCTTTTAAAACCACTGTAACTCATAACAAAGGTTATACTATTCACCAAAACCGATTGGAGATAGTCAGTAGCGCTAACGCACTTAAAGCTCATAAAGCTTCGGCAGTCTGCGTAGTGGCTTTGTAACGCAAACACTGTGGAACATATTACATGACGGGTACTGGCAGATCCGAACATTGAACATTGTTAAACCCCACTCCACAATCTACTCCAAACCGATCAATTCCCCCCCCCCCCCATCCAAGCAGCAGAGAAAAGCGAGCAGTGGCAAGAGCATCGATATGCTGCTTATGCATGTAGCCTTCAGCCTCACTGATGTGTACGGTACTGGGAGGGTTTGTGCGGTGATAAAGATAATAGATAAAACCACGCCGCCCAGCGCACACACACACACAAACACACACACACACAGATGATGTGACTTGCAAAAGCCCGAACGCAACCGTCAAGCGCCAATGGACGCTAAAGAGGATGAGCAGGAGCCGACAACAGGAAGAGCAGTCTACTTATGTTAAATCATACAAAATTGACTGACCGAGAGCAAAGCTGCCTTCCTCCTCCTCTCCCAAACTGACCCCTGTACTGTTAAAATTCAGTGGAAAACGCACCCAGCCACGCAACTGTATGGAAAATTTCCGGTTTCGGGTGATGCACATTACACCAAACGGTTATGGTGGGACCAAAAGCCGTGCAAAGTTATGGAGCTGCCCCCTGATAGCTTGGCCGGGTTGATATACGAAACACTGATCGAAATAAATCGTGTCCAGAGCTGAAGAGAGATAGAGAGAGATAGAGAGATAGAGAGAGAGAGAGAGATAGAGAGAGAAAGAGAGAGACGAAAATGTTAGGTTTGTGAAGAGTAGCTTCCGTTTATTTTTTGTTGAAAACCCAATCCAACGTTAGCTCCGAAATCCAGTGTGTAAGAGTGTCGGGTGTCCTATGGCCAAGTGAAAGTTAGAGGCAAAAACGAAAGAAGCAAGCAAAGCGGGACAAAATGGGAGGGCTCGTAAAAGATAGATAAGATGGTAAGTGATAGATGGAATAAGCATACAAGATAAACGAACGAAGATAAGCGAACGAGCTGGGTTCGGCACCTCGGAAGGTCGTTACTAATGGTCGTTTTGGTAGCGCGAGACTGGAGCATTCGATCCGGGGGTTTCGGTAAGGGATGGTTCCTAGTGCGCCATGTTTGCAGTGCAGTAACACGGTAGTTACTGTCCCGGGAATGGATGGATTTGCACAACTGTAATTTGACAGTACCGGGTGCCGTCCTGTCGCACTGGTTAGTACAAGCAGTGAAAGATTCACTTTTGGTTTTGTTATTTCAATATTATTTCTTCATCTTTTGGAATGAATTTGGTTTGATTGTAACCTAGACATAAGTTCTTAATAGTAGAAGCTTTTAGTTCAAAGTTTTTAGCCTTTTTAATTGAGCATTTTTCTACAAACAACCAGGCTTCTCCATTGCAGCTCAACTTAACAATCTATAATATAACAACACCATCCTTGACACAAGTTGGATTTTCTAACAGTACTATTATATCACAAAATAATTTACAGTCTTATTATTCTTCTTTTTCTTTTGGCTCAACAAACGTTTTCGGTCAAGGCCTGCCTGTGTGATAGTCAGTCCTACGTATAGCGGCACAGTCGTTGCCGCTGAATTTTGTCTAAAACTCACTAGAGGCGAAAGAACTCCGTTGGAGCCAAAGCCTCTATAAACTATTCAAACAACAACAACAACAACTAAAACTCACCTTTTTTTGTCTGGAAAGTACCAATTTTTGACAGCGTGTTACAATTTTTGCCGTGATGGCACGAATTTTTGACAGTGCGCATCAATTTTTGTCTCTAAAGCATCAATTTTTGACTGCGAGTCAATCGCTTTACTTACAAAAGTTAACGTAATTTCTCAAGCTGTGTGTTTCGAAGTGATTGATATTATGTTAAAAAGTGAATAATTTCATTGTTAGCATTTAAAATTAAACAATTTGGTTGTCGATTTTGAAAGTTCTGCAGCCTTGTAAAATTATAATGATTCCTACAAGAGCCACAAATTGATGACTTACAGACAAAAATAGGTGCGTTAGAGGCAAAAATTGATGCGCACTGTCAAAAATTGATGCCTTGCAGCCAAAATTAGGTGGCACCGACTGTATGACTGGTATGGTGGTGACTGCACGTTTCTTCTTTACTCATCATAAACCATGCCAGTTTTGACCAACCGTTCATACCTTCCCCTTAAGTTGGTTTTAATTCCAATCAAACTTTCCGATCACAAAGAACTCTGCTGGAATTACCTCGTGCCGTGCACCTGTTGTTGTTTCGCAGACACTGTTTGGACAGTGTGTTTGTGTGGATGGCCGTCCCATTTACAGACTTTAAGCTCAAAACCATTCTACCTCACTGCGGCGTGTTCCATTGCGCTATTGTGAATTCTGAAAAGAGCTTCCGGTTTCATTAGGAAGTTCGAACCGACCAGGCAGCTCATACACCTCCGTAAGCCAAACCTCCCCCAATGGCAATCGTAAATGTTATTTCAAGCGACAAAGAGAATTTCATCCACTTCACCGACGCCGTTCAATCTCGCATACTCGGCGCACACAACCTCCAGCCAGCGGTCCAGATCGTCCAGAAGAAGCGGAAAACCCCGGTACAAACGAAACGCCCTTGGTTTGTGTGTGTGTGTTTGTGTGCCGACTGTGGTTTTGTCGGTGAGCTGGACATAAAGCAATTAGCAACATTTCCCACCGTGAGGTAGGATTCTTGGGTGTGCGCTCCTGTTACACGTTCCCAGCATCCAACCAAGCAACACTTTTCTACCCAACGGTTGGAAATTGAACGCTGTATGGACGGTGGGCCGTTGACTGATGATGGGAGCCCACCAGTTACAGGCCCACCGTTCCGACTCGTTGCTGGCAAAGACTTTGCCAGACCGCACGATTCCCCAATCCCGGATCCAAATGCCCTGTAGGAAATAATTATTTGCGTTTGTAAGGGGTTTGCAGAATCAACAACAACAACAACAGCGTCTCCTGATGGGTTTGACCGTGGATTGCTTTCCGGTAGATGCCAATAGGCGGTGTAACACGAGACGCAGCTTGCCTGGGTTTGTGTTGATATTTCTTGAAGCTAGGCAGCGCACGTCAGTCGATTTGCAACATTCGGAATGATTGAGTGAAACACGGGGTCTGTTGGGTTTTTCGGTCGGACATTGATCGCTTGTTCCGGGTGGGTGGGTGGGCACCGCAACGATCACCACCCGCCATATGTTACCAGCACCTTGCGTGTGTGTGTGTGTGTGTGTTTGCGAATCTTGTTGTGGTTAACTGAGGGGTGGTACGATGTTTCCTCGGTGTGGCCTGTATCGGACGCATCGGAACTGACCGGCCCATCGGTACATCGAACGCCTGACGTGCGGTCCTCCTCCGTGTCCGATGTTGAGACGTGATTTGCACACACCCAGAGACCCACCGAGCAGCCGGTTCTCCAGTGACGCTCGGCTAACAATGGACTGCTGACCGCTATCAGTGCGCTGCTGATTGAAACATGCAACGTGCATACCGCATTATGCATCCAATGAGCGTGGAATCATGCTTTCCCAAGCAGCTCGACTGCTTGACCTAGCGGCACTGAGGGGCAGTGGTTCGTGCTCACGGCACTCCCAGTGCGGCAGTAATGCCGGTCGACAGCTCGGCACACGACATACAGAGCTGGCCTGTCCGCCTCCATCCAGTTCAGAGGTTCAGAGGGCTCACAACAATTTCCTTCGCCCGAAATGGAATGCAAATAGAAATTTTCAGCTGAATAAAATTCAATTTGTAGCCCCGTTGTACTGCGTTATAGCGTGTGTGTGTGTGTGCGTACTGTCTACTGTTTCGGATCTTGCCGGATCTGCCCGAGCAGCATCCTATTTGACCTCTAGCGGTAGCGCGCGCCCGCGCTCGTTTGCGCCATTGTTTTATGAACATCATGAGTGTCTTGCGTCTTACAGCAGCTTTAGCTCCCGAGGGGGGCGGGAGGCTATGGGCCAATGGCTGAGGCGATGTAGATATATGCTTGATTGCGAGAGTTGCAAGCTTAAGCGTGTGTGTGTTTTGTGGTATTTGTTTCTCCCGAGAATGAACCCGGGCATGTGTTAGGGCGGGGGCATTGGGGTGTGTTTGTGTCGGTAGAGCATCGGTGAAGAATTTAATTTATTTGGTGTTTAACTTGCGCTACGTATCCGCCCTTCAAGCAAATGGTAAATAAGCTAGCTGATGAGACATTGCGTTCGGGGAGTGAGCTTCTGTGAACGTTTGGGACGTTTGCGGTGGTGTGTTGTTGTGGAACTCGAACTGAGGCAAAGGATGTTTGCAAAAATAC
>KB667176.1:1909716-1923807 GCA_000349065.1 Anopheles quadriannulatus
ATTTTGACAACGGTAATGACTAAAAATGATAAATAAAAATTTATCACTACATCGACAAATATTGGCTAGATATGTGGCCATTATGTTGAAGAAAAGAGACTACCAGCATGCAGCCAACCTCACACAATTCATACCTTTTTTGAGTGCTTGGTTTTTGTGAAGAACATGAAAAAATGAAGAAATCGGTATTCCAATACATGGTTTCCGAAATTTACAGAAAGTCTCAAGGTCGGAAAATGAGTTAAATTATTTTTAGAATTACCTCAGAGTGCTCTCAGGAAACAACTAATAGAACACTTGCTACATTTCATCTTCGCGGAAACCTTCCCAAATAAGTAACTATGTGTAACTTACTTCACTCTTCGATAATCGAACTATTAAATCTAAATGTTGAAGTGGAGAAACGTTTTTCTTTAATTTACTTTGAGTTACGATCTATTTCTGCTTCATTCAAATAACTGTCAAAGTTCTTTGTGGGCCGGATTGAGAGCCTTCGCGGGCCGTATGTTTGACAAGTCTGCTTTAGAGTAGAGAAGATATTTGAAATTTAGTTGCACCGCCCTGTAACCTGGCCAAATTAATCAGTTATATTTTAAAGCATGAATTTCATCAAAGTAATTGAACTACATGAGTATTTATTCTAGGTGGAGGATAATTTTGGAAAAAAATGCCCTTTTTAATTCCATTAATCCCCCGGTTTATGTGCCACGCTTTAGAAGTGCTCATGATCAATTGGATAATTTATTTAGCGACAAATCAGCATCAGCCGGGAGTAAATCATGCTGCCGAGCATGGTTTATGCGCTGCATACACAAAGCAGCACTACCCACTCAACACTCAACGCTGCCTCATCCATCATGAAGGTGAAAATTGAGCGCAATAAGAAAGGGATTACACGGATTAGAATGCTCGTGCTGCAGCACCACACATACAAACACACGCACACACATCCTCATTTAGCTCGGCTTTAAAGTAATTTGTTAATGAACAACCGTCCGCCTCTCCCTGTGTAGTACTAGCCCCGCAAACCACCGTGATCGTCAGTCTGTTTTCGGAAGCTTCAAATTTAATACCAGCCAGATCATGCCCTCCAGCCGGCTAGATACTGGGACGCTAGCAGCAGCAGCAGCACTACGAGCGGGTATTATATTTCATTCTGTGGCTTAACGTACTGTCTGCTCCGTAAAAAGGGAAGCGAAAGGAGCAATCTCGCTTTTACCAGAAAAAAAAGAAGTAGTCTTTATTCTACCATCATCTTCTTTCAGAAGCTTTCGAGCCAAAAACCCCGTTCCATGAGGAAGATGCTTTTTCTCCCCCGATGTGGTTGGGTCTATGCTTTGCCGTTTAATTCATGGTACACAGGACGGGCAAGGAGGCTAGTGGCTGTGGCTCTAAAAATAGCTACCCGTATGTATGGGCGGGCTACTTGTTCCCAAGGTTCTTACGAAGCAGGTCATTTACTTTCGCTTTGGCTTGCCTCGGTTCGGTGAAAACTGACGCTCTGGTTGGATGTTTGCAAGGATAGTGCATTGTTGACAGCTGAGCGACGGGTTGTGCTGTGGAATGCTTCACCCCATGAGTGTCACCTGCCTACGGGAAAGTGTCGTTTCCAGGAGGCATTCCCGAGTCGTCCCCTCCGTTGGGTACCACCTCTTGTGCGGTTAATCTGGTTCATTTTCATCTCAACTCCCTGGGGAGCGCTACACCGAAAAGGGGCCATCATAAATAATTTTTCCATTGGATAAATCTTCCCAGTTACCCTGCTGATATATCCCAGCACCGACCGACCGAAGTATCTGTGTGTGTGTGGGTGTGTGTGTGTGCTAAATTATGATGCGCACTAATTGAAATATTAAATATGAACCAAAACCCCGTAGCAGATTTCGCTTGCGGGCAGAGGACGACAAGGCGAAACTCTTCTTCGCACTGCACAAGACACGGATGGGGTTTTCGGTACGTCCTGGTACTCGTCCACACACACAAAAGCACCCCAGAGAACAGAAACAGAACCTTCTTGGCTCAAGGGGTGGAGGTGTACATATTACGTTAACTTTAATGAGCAGATGTGTGGGCATGTGGGTTTGGGGGTTACCCTGTTGGCTTTCCGGGATGATGCTACCAACATTGCTACACACGATAACGCTTTCCAGATGATTGAACCATTTAACGAGCGGTATAATACGAATTATCTTACCCTAGGTCCGTCGACAGGATGGGTCGACAATCTATCAAGGGTGTGCTCGTTCTCGTTGGTTGCGTATCGTGGCGGGGTTTGTGTAATATGGAAGCCCTTGTTAATTGAAGACCATTTCCCGCAGGCACTTTGGTCCCTTTGCCCACGCTCTTCCGTGCTCAGTGTCAGTGTTGTAGCGGGCTGTACCGGTACGGCAGCACACCTTGTACCGATGTATGCAAAGCGCATTTAAAGTTTATGCTTATTTAATATCCCGTTAAAATAGCTTCCGTGCACCGATGGGAGCTACTTACGAGATGGAAAATGATTGCGATTGTAACCGTTGCCGCAGAAAGCAGGACACGGACAGGAAGAAATGCTTACACACAGGCTCCACATAAATCACTGGCGGTTTGTGGTTTGGCAGGAGGCACGAGGTGGGCTTTGTGCCGAATCAGCAAAGCCTAAGCTTTAGGGGGCGATTTAGACGATTGCCGAGGCGACCACACACACACACACACAGACAATTACGGTTGGATGCCATCTTTCATCAATCTTGTGATGCTTTCAGTGGCAATGGTTGAAGGGTGTGTGCAGCTCCCCCATGGAAAGCCACTGACGACGACGAAGCCAGGTGACGACGAAATTGCCTAATGTTGTGGTAATAATACTCTACACACGGATGTGTGTTCGTTGTCAACTGCACAGCCCGTCGTAATCCTTCCCGACACCTTGTCAAAGTTTTCGGCAAATCCCCGTCTGTCAACGCGTGGTCGTCTCCCCATTCGAGGCCAAATTCGATTCGAGACAAAACGGGTGAAATGGATTCAAATGTTTCGTAATAGTCAGTCGCACAAATCGCACGTAAAGCCACCCCGAATCCGTCCCCGGGTGTTGAACGAACTCGAAACGAACACGGCGGCCTGGGCACAAAATATGCAAAGTTGAACGCTGTGTTAGTGGGGGCTAGGGCTTTGCTGTGATTGCTGCACTTTGCTGCTAGTGGAAGGCAAAATCTTGACTGTGCTGTATTTATGGTAAAGCTAATCACCTTCGCTCTTCTCCCTCCCGTGATGACTGTGATTGGTGTAGTCATCGTTGTTGTGCTGGCGACACGAAACTACTTCTGGTTAGCGGTGACACTGCACGGGGACGAAGCAGAAGGAGGTCCTTTCGTGCATGTCGACAAAACTGTCAGCCAGCACGCGATGCTACAGTACGATGAGCTACCGCAACCGAAGGTAATTGCAGGCAATGCTTAAGAGGATTCGGTAGATGGGTAATTGTGGACGATGGTTGCAGACAAACGGAATAGAGAAACATGACAAAGAGCTACTAGCACTACGAGAAGTGGGTAGCAATTGTTTGGGATTTCTTTGCCGCTGAAGTCACACTGAAATACGGGGCGCTTCATCTCGACTGTCATCTTGAAACGTTTTTCCTAGTCGTCAAGAGGCTAGACTTTACCTTTCCCAGTGTACACCGAAAGGTTTGCTACAACAGGTCAAGGAGCAAAAGTTCACAGACTCGGAAGATGAGGTTGGTTAGGGTCCGAGGCTGCCAGAATGAAAATGTTGATATCACAGCAGCAAGCAAATCGGACTCCGGGTTTGGCTATTATTAATTTCAAATATACTTGCAGATTTGTGCCGTAAAACAACCCGTGCAGACATCATCGCTCAACGCGTGTTCCAAGCTACGCAATCAGCATCAGGAAGTTGCGTTGCTCAGCTCAGCAGACAGTTCGATCTAAATGCAAATATTTCCCCTCTTTCCGTGCCGGTTGCGTCATTCGGGCTCAGTTTATCATGAGTAAAGCAGAGACAGAGAGCGTGTCACAGACAGAGCAAAAGTGAAATCAAGGACAAGAATTGTTGAAGTAATGAAAATAAAACAGCAAAACGACAACACAAACCTGGTGCTGTGGTTCCTGATTGTGTGTAATGGTAGATTTGTTTGCGCAGTTCGTTTAGTGGAATGTACTTTTCTTCTTCTGTATGCTTTTAGAAGGGAAACAACTCGGTGGAAAAAGAAGATTTAGCAAAAACACACTCAAACGAGCAATCGATTCACTTGGTAAGGTGTGGTAAACAGGCTAGGAAGACGCCCCACAAGGGACACCGTGGACACGTGGAGTGTTGGTTGAACCTTCCCCACTGTTTGACAGTATTCCTCCGGTGCCATTTGTGTTCAAGTAAGGTGATGTTAATTGACAAGTGTAAAGGTACAAGTGTCCTCTCCAGTGGCTTCATGTGACCCATTAGGATACGCGTATCCTTCTTCGCTGGTGCGAAATTCTTCGAAATTCACGCAGAGCGTATGGGGCTTTGCTACGAACACGTCGGGGCTTATGGCTCAAGGGTGACAAATGAAAATTGGCATACGTACAGCGTATAAATTGTATTGAATTAAAGCCTAAAGGCAACGCTGGGCACTATCTCTCTGGTTCGCTCCTTTGCCGAACGGATCGGCACGGCACAGAACCGTCCTCGAAAGAGCTGGAAAAGGATAAGCTGGTGAATGAAAACAAAAAAAGTAGTAGTAGTAGCTGGTAGAGAAAGGAAGGGCAGAAAAACCCTCTGAAAAGACTGAGTCTCGGCTGCTTTTTCTGTTCACTTCTCAAAGCGGGGAAGAATCGAAAGAAAAGAATATCCAGGAAGAGTGGGTATGACTCCAGGGAACACACAGAAATCCTCGCTATGGAGAAACCTGTGCCAGAATTGTGTGAATGGTACTCTCAATTCCAAGAACCGGTGAAAAAGCAGGTTGCTTTAGCTTCTTGCTACGGGTTTTGTTTTTCATTTCTACCATTATCACCATCACTGTTAAGAACTGTTGGGCTGTCGGGTAGGGCTAAAAAGGGGTAGAATGTATGGACGAAATAATACCGCAGGCTGCAAACAATAATGTCTGGATGGTTGGGGGGAAAAATTAACAGCAGTGAAGAAATAGTAGTTCATGAGAAGTAAAAAGGTGCAGCATTCTTTGCACGCTTCATATCTTGCTGAATATCTGACATACATCGAAGTTTTTTCGGTGAAATTCTACAAACCAAACAACTCGCTACCGGGAAATGCTTCGACTTGTTCACGGAATAAAAGTAAACGCTATTTCGTTTGCAGCAGTTGAAGTAATAATGTGATCAAATGATTGAATCTGTTTTAAACAACTCAACAAGCGAATCGAGAATTTCCAGTAATTTTCTCGAGTCAAAGAACGTTTTCAATGAAAACAACACACAAATAGACACAGGGCAGCACAAATGCAAGCTACGATGAAGATGCGTTCCCTGAAAATCACGCATGGCATCAACAATCCACGATGGACGGGGTTTGATGAAAAGCGATAAGAAATCAGCTTCGCTCCACACGAAGCAGGAACAAGTTTCCGGGAATTTTAATTATATTAACAGATTTGTATAGAGGCATGGATGGGTTGTTCTTGCTGAACGTTGTTTGCAAAATTTGACAGTAAACGTGATGTTTTATTGAGTTGAGCGTATTCCCACAGTATATGTGGGATGAAGGCTTTTGTTACGTTCCTAGAAGAGCGTGAGAATGGAGCTGATGCATTGATTTCATGCCAATCGGTGGGTTGTTCGGAAACTTGTGATGCGTGAAAAGGAAGAGATAAAATATGTGGCAATCACTATTTACTACCCAACAAAAAATGTATTAAACGGTTTATTTCCGACGCTTCATTTGAATGGAAAGTTACATTGATAAAATATTTAAAAAAAAATCTTATTGAAAGTATCACAAATCATATCCAAAGAAACCACTTTTTTAATGGAATAGGTTCGAATGTATCGTATAATACATTAAACTACGTAGTATCACAAAGCTTGTAAACTAGCTTTTTCGTGCAAAGTTAAACTCTTGGGCACACACATACAGCAGCCCACTTCTTTAAGATATTTACAATGTATGTATGTGTGTATTTCCATTATTTCTTAATCCCCAAAACTGGGAGGGCGTTTGTTTCAGCCTTGACACTTCAGTTTAACACCTCAACACGGGCGAACGTATGGCGGGAAAAGTTGAATAGTATGACAAAATATAGCCAGCAGAGGAAGGAAAAAGAGGCAAAGTATCACATAAAATATGCTGATAAGCGTGAAGAACAAACGAAAGGCAAACAAAAAACCTTCTTTGCTTCAGAAAAAAAAACTCGAGTGGGGCTAAACTTTCCGTCGGCAAATTTACGGTACCGTAACCGTTTGAGGGGATTAGAGACGTAGGAACGATAATACGGGTGGCTGGAGGCCGGTGGCAAGAATAATTGCAGGATTAAAGAGGGTGCACGGCGTGCACGAATGCGGGCGGTGGCCCGAGCTTATTTATTCGGTTGGACAACATTCTCATACTAATTACATCATGCGAGAAAATAACGTCAGGGCAGGAATCACTAAGCAGAAAGGCGTCAAGGTGCAAGTGTGTGTGTGTGTGTGTGTTTTTGTCGTCAGATATAGTCCGTAGATGTATCTGCCTTTGTGTTCTGGGCCTGCAAATGGTGTTTCCGGTGTGAAAAGTTGTTCCTTTCACTGTGCCGTGCATACGAAGTTGCTCCGTGTTCGTTTGCTCCGTTTCACTCCCTGAGCAAGAGATAACGTTGCCACAGTTGCATTCAGACAACGTTGCAGAATGCATCTGCCCTGCAGCGCCACCAGCACCGCATTCGGCACCACTGCGCCGTTATCTCCGCAACAGAGTACGCGGTCTTGCATAAAACAAGGAAATGATGTACGAACCTCAACCCCTAGAATGAGCTCTGAGTCGGCGAATGCGTAAGTTGTACAGCAGCACACCGGTTCCCAATATCAGGTTGGGTGCGTGTTTTCACCCCAGGCAGTAGGTGCCCCCCCTCCTTCCTCTCACCCCCAGAGGAACCGGAGATTATGTTCCAATGCTCTCTGCGGTTGTGGTTGTGGGCCACCGTGTGACTCTTGGCCGACGACCCGGTCGACCACAGTTTTGTGGTGGTGGGCTTTTCTCCATCTGCGTGTGTTTCTGTGGCTCTCGGTACCATGCACCACTCTTTACATCGGCTCGTCACCCGGGGTTCCGAGGCCTTGTAACAGGCATTAGGAGTTTAGATCCCGGACCAACGGACGACGATGGACTAATGCTCTGCCGGAAGCGACGACGAGTGTCTCGTTTCGGGAAAGAATCCTTCGCAACTGAATCGAGCATCGAGCTTGTGGTACGATAGGTATCACCCGGAGCAAGTGGGACCGGGTTTCGTGCCGGCAAGCATATTGTCCAGTACGGTGGCGTGGTGATGGGGGAAGGGAAGCATTAGGGTATTTATGTTAAACCTTAATGCCAGGCTAAAGAAGCGATGCGAGCGGGAGAACAATTGCACCCATAAATCAAAAAAGCTGCATCATTACGGGCGAAACCGAGACACAGCAGGTCCTCAGCTGAAGGGTGGGCAAAGAAACATGTACATGGCTCGAAGAAAGCCTCCCAAACTGGAGATTATACACGACATAGAATCGTTGTTTTATTTTCTGCTTTCCAGCTGTGTAACAAGTTTGCATGCGTTGGTTCTTTCGGGGGAAATCGTTCGAGCTCTAGCGAAGTTGGGCTCGTTTTGTAAGGCCTCAGGTTGAAAATAAATATGAAAGCTACACTCAAAGCGTCTTGCTTCGCAGGTGAGCTATTTTTGAACTTGTGACGGTGATACATTCTTAATGTTGGGAATTGCATTTAAAGTCTTTTCAATGCCTGAAGTTCCAATGTCTTCAATGTCCTACCTTCATACTGCTTTGTACTAACTCTCTGGTCAAGACCTTTGGTTGGCTGTGAAGTTTGCAGGGACGGATGAGAGCCTTTTATTTCCTGTTCACGTGCATTAGCTTTTTCCTTGCCACATTCTTGGAAAAGCAAAGTTGAAGTGTCCTTTCAGCGGATTCTTACCCACACTCTCCTGTAACATCGCCGCATTAGTAGCTTCCCTGTGCAAACGTATTGATCTGGCCCCTGGGAAAAATGGCAATGAAAACAGGGCAGCTTATTGGATTGGAAAAGCGGAGCGGAAACGAAGTAACAAAAAAAACAAGTAAATAGCAACATAAAATCAACACTCGCCCGCAGTGGTGGTACGGCCGTCCGTTGCCGAGTGGTAGCTTTATACATTTCCCACGGTATTATCCGGTTGCTAGCGGCGTAATCGTGCTCTAAACAACGCCCAGCAGAGTTACACCAGCGCACAACCAACGATGCAAGCGCTGGGCACGGACCACTGTGGCATTCGGTGGCATCCCAGCCCAGACTTTCCCATCCATATGTGGAGTGTCACTGATGTGCGCGTCTTCTCAGAATGGGAACACGTCACGTCGTCCCGGTGGTTTCTCATATCAAGGCTCCCGTGTGGCCAAGCGACACAAACCCTACAAAACCGCGGAAGAAGAACTTACCGCTGCGCTGCTTTTTGTGCAAATAGAGTCGAATCCACATCACACACACCCACTCGCACACACTTTTGTGGAAAACTTTTCCCCCGCTGCACTATTTGCCAATAGATAGTGGAGCGTTTCGAGCGTACGCTACAATCTGCCAACCAACGAACGTCAAGCAGTGGCGTAAGGGGTTGGGCCAATGTAACGTTATCCTTCCGGTGGTCCTTTATTTTGTAAAGACAAACAGCAAGACATGTGCAGGAAGTTGTCTTTCGTAGAAAACCGGGCACCGCGCTCTGGATGCCCTCCAGGCCTTTCCGCCAACAAACGGGGAAATGGTTTCGGTTGGCGGAACCAAAACCAAAAAGCAAAATCATTCCAGCAAAGAGTGTCCGGCTAGCTTTAATTAAGTTATTAGTTGTTCAGACACAAGACGACACTCTGCCATAATGTGATGGCTTACAAAGGACCGCTGGACCGAACCGGTCGCGGTAAGAAGTAAATTAGTTGCTTTAAAAGAATATTTTTGTAGCGTTTAATTTCATTTTCCACGCCGCTGAGAGCTGGTACGGGCGATAGTGTCACTTATTACCGTAGGGAGCGTCGTGGAGCAGACAATGGTCCCGATGGGAAGTGGGAGGAAAAAGAGCGGAAGCTCCACATTGCGTTTTGAGCGGAAATTGGACCTGAAAGGTTTTGGCTTCCCCGTAATGAAATTCCTTTCGTTCGATGTGCTCTTGCTCACAGCTTCTAGAATACAGCAATCGACCGATGTAAAAGTAGTGAAGCGTGTGAAATAAAGTATTTTATGAAGAGCTTTTTAAAGTTAAAAGAAGCTTAAAAAGTTTTTAGAATAAAAGGAATATATTCTTTGTAGTTTAAGGTTTAAAGTCACTGTATGAAATTCATAGAAAAAAAAAAGGTTTAATATGGTACGAAAATCAAACAATTCACTTTCATCTTTCGCGAAGCGTATCCTTCCCAACAAATGCCCTCGACGTGTCTCCTTGAACATTCATAGCCTATAGATCCTCTCGCTCTGCCTTTTTGTTGCACCGATTGTCCTTTATGTCCGAAATCGTATGTCAATAATGCACAACGTCTCGATGGTTGTAGCTCCAGCAGCTGCAGCGTTTGCCTTCCAAATGGTCCTCAAAACGTTGTGTTTCGTCGGCAAACAGCACCGACTGCTCCGCTCTCTACTGATCGATTGAAAGCGAAGAAGAGCTGACACAACTAGCTGACAGCAAAGCGAAGCGAAGAACAGCGAAAAACTAAAAAGACATCAAAAATGGCGCTGCTACCGCTACTGCTACTGCAGAACATTGTGCTCTTTTGATGGGACGGTTGATTTGGTTGACTCGGCTGACTACGTTATCAACATTTCAATTTTCGCTGTACCGTTCCGTGCTTTGTTTGTGGGTGTGTGTGAGTACATATTGTGTGTCTGTTGTACGTTCCTGTGAAGGCATGCAACTTTGCAGCAATCACGAACAAAAAAAAAAAAGTCAGCACGTAGTTCTGATGAATTTCAGCCTTCATTGTAATGGAGAGCTTATTTCACTCAACAGTCTATTTAATGTTTACCCACGCGATTTCCGCCCCGGGGGTAGCCGTCCACGGTGCATGTTTGCATTTTTCCCCCTTATGTGCCTCATGCGTAATAACAATTGCAACTGGGACTTTGTGGGTCACAGTTATGCAGTGTACTGTTGACTGTTTTGCTTACCCCTTTGCGGTGTCCATGTGGCTCGTTTGCGGAAGAGTTACTTTGATTTTTTGGATTGTAAGCTGCATTTCGAGGAATTTAATGCTATATCACTATTAATTATTATGGTCGTGTGTGTACCAATTCTGCGAAATGGTAATTGAATGCACAAGTTTGTAGCTTTATGATGGTACTGTTGCTTTTAAAAAATGCTCTTTTATGCATGCATATGGAATTATTTTTCCCTTCTCCTGTCATAGTTCAACTGATGCAATATTGCTCAACAATAAATATGGCCTTAAAGTTTGGTGACATTTACTGTACAGAAGTATTCAAGCATAAAGCTTTTGTCCACAATCATCGACACGTAATTTGGTTCAAGATTGTGTAGTTGTTCTTTCTCTTTCAATGCTAGTAAGGCTGTCCAAGCTTCGAAACTGTTGCATATCCTTGAACTGTCTGCACTGACACAGCCCTAATGTCCCACATGCTCTACATGAGCAGGACGGTTGCGGTTGCTTGCTCGAGCGGGGTTTTTTTTTATGTGGTTAGGTTTGTTTTTGATCTTGCAGACACACATACAGAGATCCCGATGAAAGCCCTGAACGGGGACCGGTAATGGGGAAAGTTTCGGTACCGTGTTGCTGTTGCTGTACCTTAAGGCGATGGCTTTGCTCCACCCGGTGGTGTCGGTGCTGGCCGGATGCGGTTTTGCAGTAAATTTAAAGCAAAAAGGGAAACATTACACACACAGTCCCATCGCTTGCATGTAATCATTCGCTTCCGTTTGAACTTCTGAGCATGAGATTCGTTTGTTTGTTTTTTTTTTTCTTTTTCTAGTTTTTTTCTGGTTTTGTTGGGTTAGCTGGTTGGTATAAATGGACAATGGAAGTCACGAAGAAAGAGAAAAGCATCCACTG
Organism: Anopheles quadriannulatus; assembly: GCA_000349065.1. Classification (NCBI taxonomy): domain Eukaryota; kingdom Metazoa; phylum Arthropoda; class Insecta; order Diptera; family Culicidae; genus Anopheles; species Anopheles quadriannulatus. The sequence continues at coordinate 1,920,921 of KB667176.1, forward strand.
AAATAAGTTGGCGGTTGGTTGCTTAAAGCTGTGCCGAGCAGGACTGGAAACTTAAAGCTTAATATTACACATCTAAAGACAGTGCAAATATTAGCCAATGACACTTTCGATGAAATCCTTTTCAGAGAAGGAGCGTCACTGTAATTTCCTGGGAATGATGAACTATAAAGGAAGTAAGATTATGCTGGTGTTTCATTTGCAATAATTCTATTCCCATCGGACCATCGTATGCATTATTATTTTCTCCTATCTTTTGCCAGTAACCCACACGACTTGTGAAAAGAGTCATCCTATCCCTAGCCCTTGCAGCACTCCCAAAGTACTCCCTGCTGCCGTTGTGTGAGTTGTGGCGAAAGATTTTCCCTCGCTTTAAATCGACTTCTCCCTTACTACATACTCAGGAGCCGGCTCAATATTCGTAGAAAGATAACCCTATCATCAAACACTCTGCCATAAAGCATAGGGAGAAGCTTTTATTACTACAGCCCAGCCCCAGACACACACAACTAGCAATGTAAGAGATTCGGTAGCTCTTAAGTTTTCTCCCCTCGAGCTCGTGTGGTTCGTTAATACTGGGTTAGGTTTCTGGGGATGCTTTTAGGAACTGTGATGCCCCAAAAAAACACAGAAGATACCCGCTCATTCTCTTGTGAATATGTAAACATACGAGTTGATAGCTTACTGCTCGGGAGCAAATGATGCCTACATAAATCATTCTCGCCGATATGTTTAACATAAAACTACGATAAATATTTGAGCATGATGGCCATTTTGAGGTAGAGAAATGGGAGTTTGTCGGGCAGAAAACGGGCTGCTTCCAAATGGCAACTGGTGTTAAAGAGATAGGGCTAGCACGCACGCACACACCAGTGTCTTAACATTTCAATCTGAGCATATCCCTGCTCCTTTCCAATACTGCCGGAAGGTTGAGCAATTTATCATAAAGTTGATATTTTTGGAAGGGTTTTCAAGTTGCTGTTGTTTTTCGGTGCGTAGTTTGTAGTCTTAATCTTTGCTGATGCTCTTTGCATAATAGCTCTCAATCCGCAGACATATAAAGTGAACATTAGTAGTGTGTCTTTATGGGGTATGAACTGCAGCAGATGGAATTGCTTTGCATGAGCTTCATTCCAGCTGAACGCATTCCACCCAGCGCCTCCTTCTTCTATTGAGATTTATGCGGGTGAGCTGCTGCTGTTGCTACACCCCAACCCAGCCACCATTCACATTGAACAATTTGCCAGCGTCTGCTCTTACCATGTGCCGTGTGTAGTTTATATTGTTTCAGCTAAGTGTTAATCACGACCCAGCTCCTCGCCCTTTAAGTGTGCGCCTCAAATGACATCACGATGAGGGGTTCCTTTTTACACAGCTTGGTGCAAATGTCACCCACCGTCGAAAAGGTTCCGCTCAATGTAGGCGCGGGCACTGAACCTCTCAAAAAGGCATCCTTCATTCTGTCCGCATCGCGTCATCACAAAGAAACGAGAAACAAGTAAAAAAAGAACAGGATGGCAAGGCAGCAACACGGATGGCACACGGTGTCTTGAAAGCGGACACACAGTTCGTGGAGCATCATTCAGCGCGTGGCGTACGGTATTCATCGTGCTTCAGCATCACGCTTGCTCGCTGACGAAGATGAATGCAAGCAGCAAGCTGCTGCGTGTGCTGTCGCATGTCCCATGTCCTACGGTCCCGTCCGTCTGCTAATTCCATTTCCTCCCAGGACTGTTGTGTGTTAGGTGCTGGCCTTTGACACGCATGTGAGAATGAATGTGAGCCGTGCTGCATTGACGAAGTGGCATACAAACACACAATCAAAGAGAGATAGAGAGAGAGAGAGAGGACACTGGAAACTGGACTCGAAAGGGGAGCAGGGAGTAACGCGTTCGCCATTGAAGTGTTCCACGGGGGTTGCTTTCGGTCAGCTTTGCAGATGGGCTCTTTGCTGCTTAGAGACGAGCGTCAAAACTCCCGCACAAACCGGGGAAGCGCAACCCGAAGGATGTGCTTAATGCGCTTGCCCTTTGTTCTTGGGCCGGTGTCGTGCTTTCTTTCCGTTCTAGAGTGCGAACACGCAGCAGTCACAGCCCGGCTGGATGAAAGGAGCATTGGATCAGCAGTCTAAATAGGATCCACCAACACGGTACGATGGCCTTCTCTGTTTTGGCCACAGTTAAACGGTCCTGCTGGAGGGTTCGTGCTTTAGAGCTGAAATACGTTTCCGAGGATAATAATTGCCGGCTAGGTTTCCGAGACAAGAATGCCACACAATTGGGACCTGATGAAGTGTGCTATCAACGGACGGGCTTGAAACTTCTTTACAAATGAAATTGCTTCCAGAGCTTCCCGAGCAGCAACAACAATGCACAACACTAAAAAGCGAAGGACTCTTAAATCAATAACTCACCCTTGCCATTTGTCTGCGCTCAATTAGATCCTAACGTTCAAGAAGAAGTTCATTGAAAGCTCTTTTAAAATGCAATAACAATTTATTATATGATCGAGTTTGACGTTTTAAAGTCTCATCAATTGTCGATGACTGCCCCCCTCTCTGTCCGCGGGTTGCTCTGGGTGGGGGTGGAAGAAAAGCGAAATAAATGGACTCTAAAATCAGTCCCCTCTGCTCCCTGTGAGTGCATCAATACAACGGTGGAAGCGAATCGAACAAATCTTGCAAGAAATCAGCAACATAAAACAGCACACCATTAGTCGGCAAAGTGAAGCGCAACATAATTGCTGCTCGAGAGCCGGCGGCACAACTTCTGCGGCCAGACCGTGGCACACACACACCGACACACACACACACCCACTCCACTGGCCGGTTTGTTTTACGACCGAACGATCGAAAAGTGGTTAAATTTGTGCAATGAAATGATGAAACAAT
>KB667176.1:1929419-1957604 GCA_000349065.1 Anopheles quadriannulatus
GTATTAAATGGTTTTCTTGCTGACTATTTGCATGTCATGCTTTTGTATGGATGAAAAAAAGACTGGAATTCTGAACAAAATTGATATCCTTTTTTTAAATTAAGTATTCATTTTTAGTTTATATTCCTTAGTATATTCGAAACGGCACTACTTTAACGATCTATATCTCGCGAAATCTTAAAATCGGAAAGAATGGCAACCATTTTGACATAGCCTTTTCTCATCCCTTATCAGCCCAGGAAGCAATAGAATCTTTTCGGCACCATCCGGCAGATCCGGCCAACCTCCTGCTGATTGGTGGTGGAAACTAATTTCACTCATCATCGAGCTGCAATGCATGAGCAGTTATTACAAATTACGCTAAACACCTTTTAGCTTTACAGCGACCGACATTAGTCGAGCTGTGTTGTGATTTCCTGCTTCCTGTCTTTGCGCACATGAACGGAAACAATGAAATGTGTTGGCTTGCTGGCCAACAATCGCAAGAACATTCTACACCAAAAAGATAAAAAAAAAATCAATTACTTCAAACCGACAGCCACCAGTTGCCACCGGTCGAGCCTTGCTCTTTGCCCGGAAATCGGTTGATCCATCCAGCTCGATCGCAACGAAAACAATTTCCGGCCTATCCCCCAACCCAACCCAAACGGAGTGAGTATTCCATTCCCTCCCCCCCAGGGTGATGGTTGTAGCGATCGTTTCATTAAAAAAGGCGTTCGCGTTTGCGTGACTAACGAACCGGCGAAAAAGGAAGGATATTTGCGTGACGAGCCACGATGTTGCTTGTTCCGTGGCCAAGATTGCTAACAGGTTGCCGTGCATGAGGGTTGCATGGTTTGAAGGAAGCCATTTAACCTTTCGCGTAGGCGCTGCCAAAGGCCAAAAGGTCCACCGCGGCAGCGGTTGATATAGGGATTTGTTTTCCCACCGAGACAGGAAATCAATAAGGTAAGCAAAAGGGTCTAAGTAGCAGTTATCGTGTTGAGCAAGGGAATGGGCAGAATAAACTTGGTACCGATTTCAATATTATGATGAATGAAAAATAGCGATATATCAAACAAAGCACCCGTCGTGTGTCTTTGGATGGTAGCTGTACATCTATTGATTATTAACTCTGCTCTGCTCGGATGGTTGATGAGCCACTTTTTACGAGCTGCAGCTTCAATGGTTTATTGATAAGACTTCTAACATTTCATGTGGATAATTGATGATGATCCAAATATGCGAAGCACATCCTCTCTACCGCCTTTGATCCATTGCCAAAACCACCCTGCGCACCCTGTTGGTAGCAACTTTCCGGACAAAAGTTTCTCGAAAAATCGATCAATTTGCTTAACGTTCAAGTGGTGCTATTAAAATTCAACACAACGCTCGAATTGTTTACCGACTGTGCCACGGATGACCCAGTTAAAGTTTACCCGTAGGGTATCACGTGACGACAACCACGACGGTTGGGGCTTTACAAACGGTGCTGATCGAAATACAAAAACAGATGACGGGAGGTTCTCTCACAACAATCACCGCATCGCATCGAAGCAGCTCGGGCAAGGGTAATGCTTTAAATGGGAGAAACAAGAATAAAGCAATATTCTTTATTTATGAGCTTTAACTACGGCTTGTGACAGCGAGTGGAAGGACAATAATTTGAAGAAAAAATCCTTTTTCACAACCCTTTTTTCGGTTAACAGCATGCAAGCAGTTGGTTTTAATTATTTGTTGAAGTAAGCTTAAGACGTGACATAAATTGTTTTCAAAAAACCCTGCACAAAAGTTTTATGAAATTTCAATCATTTTCACACAACCAAACGTGTCAACAAGCATTAACCTTGGTACCCTCGGTTTGCATATTATGCACTAAATTATGCATTAATGAGCAACGCTCTTTGACCCGTTCCGATTACTTTCCAGACGCCTCGCTCTTCTGCTGTCTGCTCGTTGACCTCCGCGCAAGATAATTGCCGTGTGTTTTGGGTAATCCTGCTGTGGAGGTAATTTAACGAGAGCTGCTCCACAAAGGCAAAAGGGAAGGAAAACCCCAGGTTAAACCATTTTACCATTGCCATCCCATGCTCGGCAGTGTCGGTTGGCGTTCTGATTACAGCCGTGAGAACGGTTACAGACACGCGGAGGAATGTGTGCACGAGCTGAACGGCAGCGTTTGGTTTGGAATTAGTGTGATGAAGGGCTTTTTATTGCGAACCGAGGTGTAAACGAACCGGCGGAAGCATTTGGGGTGGAATTTGCATAACTATTATTGTTATAGTTGGAATGAAGTGCTAAAGGGGATTTAGTGTGTAGTGGTTTGGTGGAGAAGAGCATTAATTTAGCACGATAAAAATCGAAAAGCTGCTTTAGTAAGGATAAACAGGTTGGTGGACAGAAATGTTTGTTTAATTTTTACGATTTAAAATATTAGCTTTAACGCGTAGTGTTTGAATTGCGTCAGTAATGTGTGTTTGATTTTTTATTCCAGCAAGTTCGATTACAATACCAACGATTGCATCCGATTATGATGTCGTTGCGAGAAATTGGAATTACTGCCTTTTGTTATTGCTGTTAAGTACCAATTACTGAAAGTGGGAAGCAAAGCAAAAGAGATTTTAATTAAATGGATTAATTGGATTTACAGGTAACAACAATTTGCATGATCTCCGGCATGTTCCGGTTATTAAAGGACCTTTGGCAAGCATTGGTAAATTTAATAGTAAACGATTGTTTTTGATCATATTTGAATTGGATGACCCAACTTTCCAGAAGCAATACAATTAAAACATTCATCTCAGTCTCAGTCAGTCAGTGTTGCAGAATAGCGAATACCATGTTTGAATTGAGAGTCATCGAGCTTATCGTGAGGATGTAATTCACACACGGGGAGATTTCTCTTCGGTCTGTCTATTCTCGAGTTGTACCAAGGACATTCGATTACGTCGATTAGCAAGCTGTCTTTCCTAGAGGGCTTCAACATAAACAGAAATCACCTCCATGCTTCTCGCAATGGATCAGTGTCAGGGCGTGTTTTTTTTGTAGAATTTGGTCTAGTACACCTTTAGTGTAATTCGATTTGCAGCTAGATTTCAACAACAAAACTCCAACTCTACAGCTAACAGGATAGCCTTTGAGCTTTGTGAGAACCACAAAGCTAAGGGTAAGCTGCCTTGTATGCGCCAGGTGGGAACGAGATGGAGAGAAGGAGAGAGAGAGAGAAAGAGCTGCGAAATAAGCTTAGCAAATCATGAAATGAAGATTGATGAGATTTAATTAGTTACACACGAGGGTTTAGCCATTGTTTAACGAGCGTTGGTGGTGCACCTGTGATACGGAAAAGGAAATCACTGAACCGGAGACAAATAGCTTTTTCCATGTAGACAGAACGATCGGGAACGCTGTGTTTGTGTCGGTGCGATAAAGAGGGATGATAATAATTTGACCAACAAGTGTGTCCGCAAGTTATTGAATGATTAATGATGGAAAATATGCAGCTACAGATGAGGAACTATGTAGGTAAATATCTCTCTAGCTGCGAAAGCTTTAAAGATGGGCTGTCATACAGAGAAAAAGTATTGAGCTTGTCAGTCAGAAAGCCACATTAAAGGCATGGGTTGTCCAACTCACTGTCATTTTACGCGATATTGGATCGTTTGATTGATGTTTGATCGAACGACATTTCCTTACGCGCTTTGACACTAAGGAAAACAAAATGAATGAAAATGAAGGTATGTTCGAAAACCGTGTCATCCTGTCTGGCTCACCACCACCAAAGGCTGCACGCTTGTTCGCCAAGCGATCCTAAGCATGTAAGAATGCTGCAGTGAATGTGCCTGTTTTTGTACACGCTTTTTCGTGAAGCAAAACAATGTTGCAACCATCGGCCTGTTCGTATGTGTTCCACCGGACATGCTTGAATGTCAGCTAACGGGGACAACCCTACGTCTTTGCCGCTTCTGCTCAGCACCATCGGGTTGGATATTTCGTTTCTGGCATGCCGTTCCGTTAGCGCTTGGTCTCCATTAGCGTGGCGTGCCAACATTCCTGGGCGATGTCAATCGCAAATCGGTTGCTCCCCGTGACAAAACGCTCCCCGCCAAGGAAACACCCGAGACACACGAGACGCACGAGTCCACGATTGACTGCGATTTATTCGATCGTTAGAGGAAGGACGGTAGGCATTACGTGTCAGCATCCTTTTCTGGTTTCGGTTGCAGTGAGAAAAGTGAATGCCGGGAAGGCCATCTTCTTTTGTATCTGCTCTCTGTTTGCTTCTCTTTAGAGCAGCGTACGTCGAAAGCGAAATGCCAAACCTTTCACAATATTGTCAAGCATCGATGGAAACACACACACACACAAAAACCAAAATAAAAAAAAATCATCGGAACGACTTTTCCATTCCAGGAAAAAAAACAAATATTGCGAAAAGAAAGGCATAATGAAATGATGCGCATGTTCTACGCGGCAAGAAAATCGCTCGGTATGACAATAACACACAAAAAAACAATTCCCCTGTACGAAACAAAAACTGACGCTCTGTGACACCCTGAGATATAACCTTTTTTTTTGCTTATGGCATGGTGACGTGCGATCAGGCCGTTTATCGGTGTTAAGCTTGATCAAAATTGATTGATGTTTGTCACTGGGGCGTGATAAAAATCGCTTAAATGGAAATTTTTGGCTTGCAACCAGGGCAATCGGGCCGGGTTGATGGCGGGGGCGATAGGACATCGTTTTGGAGGTCGAACATTCGCGCACACGACATCGCTCACGGACAGGATTATGCGTATTGAGACAGGGCGTGAACGGACGTGACGTTCGTTGGCGTTGCTTTTTCTTTCTCGTTTGGTTATACCCTTTTTTTGTTTTTTGGAGGTGGTTGTGATGTAACCGTGAGGTATGGAATTTGGTTGGAACGTTTATGATGCCTGTCACTGGCGTAACTATGGCCTGGATTTGGTTCGCAGCTACGGTCTTTGGGCTGCATTGCATTCGTTATTTGCAGGTGGGAATTTTTCGCACGGCACGTATGCAAAATTTTGCAGTGATTTAGCATAAAAAGTACTGTGTTATCGTGGGAAAAATGTACACATTTTTTACCGCAGGATATTTTAACATAAAAGAATGTTGCTATAGACATCGTATGCTGTATGCTTACGGTATGCCGATTGGAAGTGTATTACTAAAGGTAATAGGTAAAACATTAAAAACTCGGTACAAACAAAGCCACAAAAAAAGAACAAAAAAAAAAAACGTAAGCGATCAGCCACTATTTTCATGAATTTCAATGCATGTCTCACTTGCAGCACAAGTGCCATCAGCTCTACTCAAAACTTTGCAACGCACGAAAAACAAATATTTATTGTAAAACAAACTTTTATTCGCACAACCATGACCCTCTCCTATGGCTGAAAACATTTCCAAATTTTCTTGTGATCGAGCATCCTTTCATCCCTTCAAACGTGAGGTATTGTAGACCTGAAAAAAACTTCCTCCTGCCGGATAAATATCATGTTTCGCTCTGCGCTTTTCAATGAAGTATTTCGATGAAGTAATTGCTCGAGAGCGTGCTCGGGGATAGGAATTTCGGCAGTTTTCCAGCACTTTTAAGCACCTTTTTTTGTATTCACTTGATGACCAGCAGCTGAACGAAGCAGTGGAGTAAATGGAGCAAAAAAGCTGGCTTTCAAGATAGTGATAGTCAAGTGTACGTAGGGTTTTTTCTCCCAAAGCGTTACAGAACGGAAGTGTGAAAGCTGTTGACGATTGCAACATGAATTGCATTTACACTCAATTTATAGCCTTTGAGTGATCGTTGTACAGGAAACTGATTCATAATACAGTGAAGGTGCGATGATTGAAAGGGTAAAAACACTTGAAACTATTTGAAATTACTGCCTTTGATAGCTATTAACAACTATTTCAAGCGCTCTCTTTTGATAACGTGTTTGAAAGTTCAAGTGTCTTTCGTTAGCACTACTTACAGTTGACACCATTTGGCACAAGCTTTTTGATCTTTATTACTTCACTAAAGCAATAAATGTTACCCTTTCTCCGTCTCAAATAACACCCATCCATTTGTGAGATGTTTTCGCATAGCTAAATATCCTTCTCCCTCAATCAATTCCTCAAAAGTCAACATCGAAAATAGTATCTCCCCCGGGGGAATGGACCACCATTTGTTAGTGACACCGTTGCTCGGCTTAGCAAACACCAAAAACATCAGCCTGGCTTCTGACTGCTGGTTGTTCGCTTGTATCCCTTTTTGCTTTTCTTGCTGGCAACTGCAGGGCACATTCCGAGGCACCACTCGAGGTCGTGCTCGATGGAAAAGTTAAACAGTGTGTCACAGAGCTGTAAAGAGGGGTTGGGATGGACATGACCATGGGTTAGGGTGTAGATGTAAATAAGCACTGTTTATTGCTGTCTCCCCAAAAGTGTTCCGTATCGGAATTCTTGTTCGGAACGATAAAAAACGTTTGTGTAGATGAAAAACAGTCTCGGGATTTGATAGGGCAAGTTGGAGATATTGCTGGTTCGGTTTTTTATTGTTACTTTTCCTTAAGTGAGATGCTTGGAGAAGTGGAGCGCATACGTGAAGTACAATTATTTTGCTACAAAAACAATGTTTCAGATAGCAAGGAATAGGGCTTTTTTGCTATTTTAGAGAAATGTGTTATTGCTAATTTTAACTGAGAAGCATTCGTAATAGAAGCTGGTAACCATGAGTGTTTTGCAGTACGTTTTGAGTAGCTTTTTATCAGTGAAGTTCACAGTTGTACTATAAAAGCATAATGATACTAACCCATGCACTGCTTGCAGGACAATCGCTATCGTGTACTGCATATGGCTGCGATTGAAATGATTTAATTAAAAGATAAATGGATGCCACTTACTTCGACAAATGGTAGCTTCAAAGCTAGAAAGTCATTCAATTAGAATCCTCCCATCGGAGATACATCATCCCTTTGTTGTCTGTATTGTGTACGAGGCATGAAAAATGGCCACAGAGATAGGGAAATCTAGTTGGGTTGTGTGTTTGTTAGTTCACTGCAGATGCTTTATCATTCATTCTAAAATTCATTTCAAACCCAAATCTGATAGAGCGTTTCATTTCGCATCCTGAACAAGCTTGTTTTCCTCTAATCACTTATCTATACAAATCTGATACACTTGTTCCCCCGGGGCAACACGTTTCCACGACACACCGCAATAATGACAACATTTCCCATTTTTAGCACAAACCCCCTCCCCACCACAACAGCGTATAATTTAAAACGGTAACATTAGTCTCGGCCGGAGCCGCATCGATCACACGATTAGTAAAAGTGTGTAAATTACTCCGCAAGCAGTGACGCCGTACCTCCGCCAGCGCTTTTCTCCCACTCGCAACTCCGGGGCACAGAGTTGAAAATTAATTATAAACAATCAATTCGACATTCTCGACATTCGGCGCTCCGGCGAAAGGAAAGTCAAAGCCGGTGGTTTCTTAAGTTTAACGCCACACCGCACACCGCCACATCCTGTTTCCGTTGTCGATGGCGTCGATGGGTTCGGTGGTCGGGGCTTCCATGGCTAGGATACCAGGCACTACGCTTTTTAATCACATCAAGCTGTTGAGTTTAATCAAATATCCGCCCTGTCGTCAGATGCTCGCTGTGTACGTGTGTGTGTGTGTGTATTGGTTGTACAAAGAAGTGTGTGGGGGCATGAGCACGATGGGGTGAGGTTTGTTTTTTGTTGTTATTTGCGGGAAAGCATGCTGGAAAACGCAACAAGGAAAACGAAACTGAAATTTATTGGACACATCGCTTCCTGCGCAGGGATCTGATTGTGTTTGTGTGTTGGTTCTGGGTTGCTTGTTACAATCGTTTCCTGTGCAGCTACATGTTTCGCTTCATTAAAGGCGGATTCAATGGATTGGTGGCTTGGGATTCAGCAGCTTACTAGCAATGGTGAAGGTATTTATTGGAAGCTTTCGTGTGTCGTCGAGGCAGAGAAGCTTCTATCCTTTTGCGCTCAACCATTGGTCTTAGCTAATAACTCTGAAACTCTTTTGAGGCAGAGAACCATTGATATTCCTGTATGTTTTTGTATAAAAAATCAAAGTTTTCCAAAAGTATGGCCTAAAATATGGAAAAGTAATAATTTTCCTTTTTTCATCATGATCTTGTTGATTGCTGTTTAAATAATTTAAATGTTTATATCTTCTTCCCTGTTCTATTAAAAAAAAACGATAATCAAATAGACATTCAATCTGAAATGGGACTGAAATTAGAGCTCTAAAACCACAATCAATTCTTTGAATCGTCCTCTTTGATCGTGTGTAACCCTCATCTCGCACCCTCAGGTGTATGAAAATGTTCAAGAGGAAACATTTTTGTTAGAATCAAAGAGCAGTTCCAGGATATGTATAGAGCACTCCATTGGTTAAACTGTTGGAAAGGTAACCATACTCCAGATATCATTTAGACGTATTAGAGTGTAATGTCGAACGTGTGGATGTCAAATAGATCAATTATAATGTATATCGATTGCGAAACAGGAGCTGTAGAGGCAAACATCTGTCATATCACGGAAAACCCCCATCGTTCATTTGATGCAAACATATAAATTGATCACTCGAATGCCAGGCACGAAGATCCCACTATTCCACGAAAAAGAGTTATTTTTTACGTTCGCAATTCGCTTGAATTAGTAAAACTGAAGTTTTGCTCCCCTTGTGAAATTGCCATGCAAAAAAAAAAAACGGCTAACAAATTTCAAACGAAAAAAGCTCGCAAAAGCACCATTCGCCAAAGCATCCTGATTAAACGGAAAAGGGGGAAAAAAATAGAGCGCAAAAAAACTCCACCCAACTAACTGATCACATGTGACGTTAGTGCCGCTGTGCGTTGTGTGTGAAGGTCTCAGGATGCGAGCGAACGGAATGTAAGAGACAGCAAAAACCCCGCATCGAACACCATCGATAACTGCCATTCGACTGTCGACTGGCAGTTGGGTGAAAAACGTAGCAACAGTAAAAACCGTTCGGCGATCGTACAGCGGTGCAAACGAAACACACACAAAAAAACCCCCAAAACCAGCCAGGATGGTTTGCACTTTTTGACAGCTCTGTCTTTTGTGAGTGTTCCGGTCGTAGCACGGCAGCCCCTGCCGACACCGACCGACAAGAAGCTGACTGCGATGAAGTGGCTGTCCACACTTGCGGGCATTTATTGCGCTCGGTAGAAAACGCGGTGGCGGCAAAAACAAGGCAGAGGGTGGGATGAAGGTGAAAACAAAAAAGCACACCATTTCCGTTCGCCCCGCTGGTTAGTTTTTGATACGCAATATAAAGCACAATACCGTTTAGCGATCGATGAGAGCAGATGGATGAGGGATGAGGTATGAAACAATCCTTTAAATAGAGCAATCAAGCGTTAGAGTCTGTTTTTGAATAGTATTTCCTTATTTGTATCTAATAGGTATCGAATTTCAAGAATCCATTTGAATTATTTCACTTCTTTTTAAGGCACTAGTCGCTTATTGCTTAACCTTTCCATTGTAATCGATAGCGCCCAACAAACACATACACACAATAACCGTCTGCGGAACATGATAACGGTCACAATATGCCAACAAGTAATCGCTTTCGAGGGCGGAGGTGCAGGGCCGGAACCGGAAGGTCGTCTGCTGTGCGATGATAAATTCACATTAGTCTGTACGAAATTAAAGACCTTTTGTTGCTCGCCAGTCCCAGCGGGTAGTTATTACTGGGGCCTTATCGTGATAGGCACAAGGTACACGGTGCGAATAATAAACCTTCCATGTCCATGATTGTGTGTGTGTGCATTCAAAGCGATTGAATGGGGGATGGGAAGAGAAAGAATGAGCGGAGAAAGCGATAAGCAGGGCCGGATCTTCGACAACGGAAAGGGTTATACGGGACGATGAGTCCATATTATGGTTAATCGATTCACGTAACAGCAATTTATTTTCGTTCACTACACTAACTCCCTCCTCCCCACCACCTTCCTTTACACACACACACACACACACACATGGAGGACACCAAAAACGAAAGGGATCGACCAACACCATCATCGCCGTCGCTGGTCATGATCATCCCATTTGTCAATGGAATCCAAACCGGTGTGACCCAATTTACCCGGGGATGCATGGAAGACGGAATGGGTGAGTGAAGATGAAACGTCGGGGTCGTAACATTTCACATGCATTCAAACATGAAAGCTACCCCACTGGCCGGGTTGGATAGTTGGAGAGGCAAAAACATGACAGCAACAACAGGGCTTGGGAAGGGTAACAAAAAGAAGCTTTAGCTTTAGATCGCTCGCTTACAGACGCGGCAGATTGTCCGGGCGAGATACGAATATTTGCATGTACCAATTTCCCCTCCCGTCAATGGCGCACCAGGGGCAGAGGGACAAAAAAATAAATAACATTGACCCCTCGGAAAGGACTCGACGGGTGCGGTTTGGGATTATATTTCCGGTGCGAGGCACACAGTCGAGCGTGTGTGTGTGTGTGGCGCTCGGAAAATGGGGTTCGATCGGTTGCTTTACATGGCAAATTAAATGAGCCCACGCGTCCCCAGGACGGTTATCTAGGACGGTGAAGAATAAAACCCATCATTTGAGCAAATCATTTGACTGATTCGGGCCCGGTTTTGGGATTTATTTTTAGCTCAATATGGTATTCATTTGAGGTCTGTTTTTTGCCCAGGTTTTGCAGAGTTTTTGTTTAACATAACGGTCGTTTTTGGAGGATATAACAGAACCATGCATTCCTGGAAGGATATTTGGAGATATTCAAGGTATGGTTTGTATGCCTAAACCTAGAAAAGACATCAAATAATAACAGTTTAAATGAACGTATATAAATATAAATGAACTAAAACAACAAAACGATTTTCAGCTTGATAGTGACTTGCTACTTACTAGCTTTGTAGATGGATTGAGTATTTTAAACACAACTTCCTTGGACTGCTCCTTAAATTGCTGCAGCTACAAAACCTTTAAGTCCACTAATTGAAGCAAAACTCGAACCCAAGGTGCAAACATCCATCAAACCCCCCGTGTATCGTCCAATATTTCACCCGTCAGTATGTTGACATTGCTTCCATGGTTGTATGTCACACAAAAAAAAAAAAAAAAAAAAAAAACCGGCATATCACTTACACTTACGCTGTCTCCCGTTTGCTTATCTCTTACGTTCTGCTTTCTAACTGTTTTTTTTTGCCACCAGTTTTTTCTTCCTTGCACCACCTCCTCCCTTTTCCTCCTGCTCCACTATCTGCGTGATTGTAAGCTACGATGCCATTAATGTTACTTGTAAACAAACACCGAAACGCCTACGGAAACCCATCAAGGATTCGTCCTTGAGAACTTTACGCGTCAGACCCGGCCGTGATTTTCGGACGCCGAGCGTGCGAACCCGAGTGATCGACTCGTCCGGACCCGGAACCCGAGGGGAGGATGGGCGAGAAAAGCCGTTCGTTTGTCGTAATTTTTGGTGTTGAAACTCCGACCTTTTGCGGGCGTAGAGCGACGGCGTGCCTGCGTTGTGCAAACGTCTGCGGCAGATACTGAAGCGGATACTGCATGTAGGGCAGTGGTCCTGTGACCGTCCAGTGGAAAATGGTGTCGTGCTGTCGTGTTGTGCTAAAAACTGGTGCCGCCAAAAAGGGGAAGGATGCCGCCCAGCATCCATGCGCCGAGAGCGAGGCACGCGATGGCATGGAATTAATGGTGAGAACCGCGCACCGAACTGAGCGGAGCGAACTAGGCTGAGTGAGCTGAGAGTGGCGCTTGTGTGAGGGGAGAATGTTTTTCCTTTGTGAATTGAGCGCTTATTGGCGAGTGAGTGGGGAAATTTATGCTTTTGTTTGAGAGAGGATGCACTAACTGTGGGAAAAATGCCTTCTCGTGAGCATGACGCGAAACGGCCGGTACGCTTGGTTCTTTACCATCGATGCTGTGCAGGGTTATTTTTGTCGATGTTGTCTAAGGGTATGTTTGGCTCATATGCCATATTGAGGTAGACTTGTCCAACAAATGCCTCTTTTATATTTTTTTTCATGATATTATTTTGTTTTTAGTAATATCTATTACTGAAGAGTCCACAATGATTTTAACATTTTATGTAGTTTTTTAGCCCTCTTAGATTATATTTTACATTGTTTTAAATTTCTGTCAATAAACCGTGCTATGAGCCTCAAAATGTGCCAGTAACTTTCACCTGAGAAAATCCTACACTGCATGAAGAACAGGTATGAATTGAATATCTTGAATGAAACTCCCCGAAGCGAATGTTCCCTTGATTGCGTGCAAAGACTCGTCATTGAAGAGGCGACCAAAGTTTTGCTCATAGTTTTGGTGGGAGTTTTACTCCCCTAGCTCCCACGGTAGAAAACTCTGTAGTGCGAATAAATAAAAGTAAAACATAATTCAAAAGCGATAGTTTGACAGGAAGAAAAAAGAAAACCAAAAGAAATCCCTGTCTCACCGCGCAAGCAAGCGAAGGAGCCGTGCAAGAAGTCTGCCCGAGAACACACTTCCGTTTCGTTTTACACATTGCCGTTGTAAAGCGTGCTAGCAAAGCAAAGCAGCAGCACCGGAAGTCAGGCAAAACTTCATCATACGCGGAAATGTGCTGAATGGCAGTAAGTGTCACGGTGGGTTGAATGACGGGAGGCAGCTCGAGCGATGGGAGTGCAAGCTCGGGGAGGGTTGCGTTTGGTAAACCACATTCCCACACAGTCACACACAGTCAACCACATACGCATTCTACCCCGGGTAGGTGGAATTGAAAATATAAATTATGTACCAGCAGCGGATAGAATCTGCACAAGCGGGTACTACTCGGGCACGTTCGCTCGTTAGATCATTTGCATTTTTATCTTCCGACCTACTTTTTATTGCCCGCCGTGTCGATATTTCATTTTCAGGGTGTATGTTGTTCCAATAACTTTCAACCTTTTACCACTTGGTGGTATTTTTTCGAGGGCAGATTTTTTAAATGCTTTTTATTATTGCGTACTTGGTACTTGGTATTTGTAACTTTTTATTGAATCTCATTTACTTCTGTACAGTATTTAAATATAACATTCCTTCAACCATTGGACGGTAAAACGGCAGAGAAAACTATTTCTCAAGATTGTGCATGTTAAAACGCTCCAAAGCGTGTTTGCATAAAATCAGTTCAGATCGAACGATTACGGAACAACTAATACACACACTCACACAAACACACACAGTGACCGCTCCGAGCGGACTCGCCCGTGTACCGGGTGGTGTTCGATCGTTTACCATCTCCAAGCGATTGCTTCCGATCGGAGAAATCTTGCCCACGGTTCAATTAATGTAGACAAAGGGGCGTGTTAAAAGCATCCTCGCCCCACGACGTGGCATTTGCATGATAGAATTCTGACATCGCTTCGACATCGGCAGCGAGGGCAAAAAGCTAACAAAAGAAGTGTGAAAAGTGGCACGCTTATTTTTTTTCTTTTCATTTTACACTTCCGCTACCATTCTTTTAACAAGGTTGTCTGATTTGCATAACACCAGCGAAAGGCTTTCTGCTTACTTTCTATTTCCAATCTTCCAAACGGGGGTGGCCGATGATCGCTAAGGGCTAAGGATAGTGGTTTGATCGGAGGAATCCGCGTCGAATGAAAGGATTCATTTCATCCCGCGTGGAATGTGTAATCTACGGTGGAAGTAATGATGGTTAAAATGAAGCCATAGAATGTCTTGCGGGATCAGTTGTCATTCAGTGGGCGTGGAAATGATAGTTAATTCTTGCTGTCAATCAATTTTGGTTTCATATATTTTCTTTGAGCTACAGTATAAACAAGGCATCTTCACTTGGAATCGCTTCTGGAGCTTTTATTTTCATATTTTAATTGAATAAGTGAATCTTCAAACGCACCAAAGCCAACTGTGTTGCTCCATAACAATGGGAAACTTTCCAAAGAAATGACTAAGAAATTTCATCAAACCAAGCATGGCTGCACCCTGAAATATATGCAAGCGAGCGCAGCTTCTTGGACAAAAATTCAAAAGCACATTCGTACGCCCCGACCCGGCAGACACTGGGCCACAGCAGGCCCTTATAATCCAATCCGAATGTGCGCTATCGAGCGTTTATAATTTCGACATCTGCATTCATATCTGTCGTAAAATGGTGCAGTAATCTTCGGGCACAAGGTATGGTGCTCTACCCTTTGATGTTGTACGCGCAACATACATGTGATGGAGTTTTTGGGACCGGGAGTGCGCCAAACCGAATGTGTGTCGTTTGAGGCATGCGAGCGTATGCCCGGTAGCCTGGATCATGTTCAATTTCTATACGGTTCGCCACCACAATGAGGTTTATTACGAGTGTATCTTAAACGATACTTCAAAGAAGCTGCTAGGCGTGTGTGTGTGTACGTTTGATGGAGCCCGTCTCAGCTCTGTATGGACAGGAAGTTTTCATTCTAGTTTAATTTGAAAGAAAATAACTGTTGCCATGAGTCGTTCCGCCAATGAAAAGGGCTTATTATAAGTCAAAAGAAGCTTTTGAGATCGCTCTTAATGCTTCATAATGATGATTATACAATCAGTTTTGAACTATAAAATATGCCTTTTCTGTGCAAACGATACAAGAAATGGTAAATAATGTATTGAAAGTTCATACTGAAAGGGCTCTAGGGATGAGCAATGAGCAATTAGGACATAATACACCCTTTAAGCTATATTGAAGCTGAAGAACACTTAGTTGTTGTTAGGTTGGTTGAGGTGATTGGTGTTAAAATTCGAATGAAAAGGCTTAAATGTGTAAAAAAAACTTTCAAAATGACTTTTTTTTACGCTCGTGTTCTTTGTAACGCATTATACACAGTATTCATTCCATATATAGTAGCGCTTCCTCTTATCAAAATCTATTAAACCGTAAAAATTTTAAAATCCCATTGAAACCTAACCCACCGTAAGCTCTCGTAAATGTTTGATTCAAAATGCATTCAAAGAATCCAGAACGAAAAAAAAGACACCGACAACGCACAAAAAAAAAGTGCAAAAGGCTCGATAGAGTACACACGCTTTTAGTGCAATTGGCCACTCATCATGCCGGCGGGCATGATCCTAACGATCTGTACTTGCCAACCCATTTGTAACCATATTAGAGGCTTTACATCATTGCCATTTGTTGATTAAATCTGTATGCAACCCCCTGGTAATACGCTTACGGCTGGGGTAGGATTACTACAGAGCAAATCATCAGAGGAGAGGGAAGGGAACATGACACGACTACCCGTTCGGGTGCATCCAATTTTATAGTCTACTGTACAAAAGTTGAAGAGTAGTTCATGCGTGAGTAGCAACCACACGCGAACGGTTGCACTGATGCAGCCAGCCGAAGCTTTTGGTGAAACCCATCAGTAATGCCTTCAATTGTATTGCATGATTGAAGTTTTCGTTTGAAATGTGTACCGTTGAAATGTTTTCGCAACAAAGAAGCTGCACAAAACACTGTCAGAGGTAAATATTGAAAATGTATCTATTGATTAAAGCTTCACAGCCCATTGGATATGACGTAAAGCAACATTATGTTTGTATGATATTTTACAATATAAAAAAAATCTATAGAAAAGTGGAAAATTGAACACACGTAAATGATGCTTGCCCGGTACACACCATGCAGCAGGTAGAAGACAGCAATAAAACAAGAAATATGCAGCACGTGCTACTTATTCCTGTAGTGCACA
This sequence comes from Anopheles quadriannulatus, assembly GCA_000349065.1. NCBI lineage: Eukaryota > Metazoa > Arthropoda > Insecta > Diptera > Culicidae > Anopheles > Anopheles quadriannulatus. The sequence goes on from KB667176.1 coordinate 1,945,156, forward strand.
TCCATACAGCCGCTGGTCGGTACACCCGAAACGACCGAATAATAGTACCGGCATGTAATCGCAAACATAACACCAACTTTTCAGCCCAGATAACTGTCCCATTTCTCATCCATAATGTATTTTGGAGCCCCCGGTAGCGCTCTGTCCCGTCTGGCGCGTTCGATGGAATCGGATTTCGTACGGTGCTGCAGCACGCAAGAAGTAAGAAGTCACCCGCTGCTCCTACCCGGGCTGCCATCCAACTCCATGCGAACTAGGTGCAAGCACAATGCAAAAATGGCACCGTAATCGGTTTAAATTTTTGCCACCTTCCACCATGAAAGGTTGGCTAGATGGGAGGGTGGTAGAATAACCGGATAGAGCGGCGCCCGTTCCGGTGAGAGCGGTTGCGATGGTGCACCGAGTAATGTCTCGTGTGGGCGCTGAAAGCGAGAAGCTCGAAAGGAGCAAGTAAACAATGTAACGAAACACTCACAGAGCCGGCGAGAAAGAGAGTAATGGACCTTTAAACAACCGAACCGACGAGTGGTGTGCCGGTGTACGTGGGCCGCATACAAATCACTTGTAAATCATATTTTCATAAATCATCACGTTTAATTTTTGATCAGCGGCGTGAGGGCTGTGGGAACGCTCGGCTCGGCTAAGGTGTGTGTGTCTGTTAGACCGGGATTACCGTGTACCGCGAAGGAGAGGACGGTTCTGCTAGGTTCACGCGCTGTTAGCGCTCGCTGGCTAGAAGTTGATGAAGATAAAGCTAGCACAGCATTAAAATGGCCATAAAAACGCGTGGATTTAGCGTGTGGATGGAGAATTGTGCAGGGATGCTTGCACTCAAGGTGCTGATGACACCAAATGGGGGCCTTATGTTTCGGCCCGTGTGCTCAACAACAGCTTGATATGATTAATTGCAGTAAAAGTCGGTCAATTGTGAAAATCTTTTACATCATTTAAACACACTTTGAATTACTTCTGAGCTTATCAATCTAAAAATAAGCTTATCAACATTTGATAAAACAGGCCAAAAACAATTTCCAGCAGCATGTCCCAATTTTACCTTAATACAACTAAAAGAACATTACCGGGGATAGCCATCTCGATTCCACTTTAACTCCTTCCAGCAGCCGCAAGCTGCCCCAGGACCAGGGAGCAGCACATTTTATGGTCTCGTAAAAACGTGATCCAGAGGTACCGAGAGCAGCTGATATTAATTAAGATATCCGGAAATTTGATTGCACAGTAAAAAGAAACGGTAGTAGCACGACGGCAGGGTGTGCTTTACCGCGCGCTGGGCAAGGTGCCGTAAAAGCTAAACCCCGAATGCTCTAGGCACACGGGATTAACCGGAAGGTCCGACGGTGTGGGGGTTCCCTGTACTATTTGTCTTCATAGTGCTTGATAGCCCGATAGAACACCCGTACTGCAGCAACCGGTTGTCCGGTCTAGCTTGTAACACATACAAGCGCTCACAACCTTCCCAATAAATGCTCGGTTCGTGACGAACGGATGAACTGAACGACCGTCTTAACCGTCTTAATCCGTTGGCTGGCTGGCATCGGCTCGGACGGGCACGGTACACGAGCACGATAAACATAATCGGGGGAGAAAATATGGATGAACGCTTCATCCATCCAGAGCCTCCGAAGCAGAGGACCTGCTCGGGATGGGCCGTGGTGCAAGGGATTGATTTTATAGAGCATCAACTTGGCGGACTCGGCACTGCCTGATGTGTTGGCTATGGGATACCTAAGTAGGGTAGATAAAGTGTAACAGATTGCGGAAAAAGCACAGCAAACAATGGTTGCACCTAGTGTTTGATGAATGGTGTTCGTGATGCAGGGTGATGCATACTATTTGGCTGTAATTGAACAACGTCATTTCGGTTAATGCGATGACGTGCGGTGACGTGTACGAATGTAAGGGCGTTGTTTTTTTTCTCTTACCTTTGTTAGCAAAATTGTGTACATGATCGTGTAACTGATTACTGACGGGGGATTTAGTGATGGGAGCTTGGAATTGGAAGTACTTGGTTCCGTGTTCAGAATTAATTCCGGAGCCGATTCTGAAGTAGATTGGGAGCCGACTCCGATTCCGGAATCGGTCCTGGGGTCAGAATCTGTTCCGGAATCAAAATCGGCTTCGGAATCGGTATTGGCTCCGGAATCAGAGTCAGCTCTAGAATGGAAATCAGATGTTTTAGAAACGAAACACGCTGTATTCAGGCTTAATTTTCAATGTGAACAGCATTTTTCAAAAATTTCAGATTTTTTTTCAACAGCTGACATTATTGATGACTACTGGGCTGTTAAAAAAAACTATGCGAGATTGTTGAATAATGCCGTTCACAGTAGAAACTGAGTTGGAAAGTCCGAAATTTGAGTTCTTGGCGGCTATTGATACAATTTTAACCCAAACGCCTATTCTCATAGATATGATGAAATTGAATTTGAGCCAAACCCGATCCCAGGACCGATTCCGATTCCGGAGATGACTGATACCGGACCTACTATCCGCAATCGATTCCACAAAAAATCGGAAATGGTCAGAATCGATTCCGACCAAAACTTCATTTTTCCCATCACTAGCTTTCTATTTTTTGTTATTTGCAAAGCAGACACTTCGTGTAGACCAGCTTATTAATACAGTGCCTGAAATGTTTGTAAGTGCATCCTCATTTATTGGGAGAAGTTTTGGTGTATATTTTGTAAAACTTTCTTCACAAAAATTGTGCAGTTATAACAACATTTCGTCCCAAATAAGAACGCGCACACGCGAATTTCTGCCTCAGTATTCCACCGTGTCAACACGACCACGTTGGCGCTTCACGCGTTTTATCCTGTGTTTTTTTAGTAATTTTTTTTTTCACAAAAAGGGCTGTAGTAACGAGATTTTACTACCAACCGGCCACCCTATTTCACTTCGCAACTTGGTAGTGAAGCTAGAGCATGAAGTCACAGAAAAGGCGCAGAAGTTACCAGTGAGTTACCATGAAAGGAAGAAAAAAATAAACCATCCACAGGAAACGATTGTAATTGGATTATTTTTTGTGGGAGCTTTCATTCGGTTTGTGCTTTTTTCCTTTCTTTTCCATTCCTTTCTTCCATCCTTGCATGTCCCATGCCATGGCTAGCGTTTTCCATTCTCCACCATTAGCTCGACACTGCGCACCCCGGACGGGAAGTGGAGAATGAGCTGACATTCACACTTGCAAGCAGGCTAAAAAGGCTAGTGCAGCCATTTTTCCTATTCATTTTTATGCCCTTGCTCACTGCTGCTCGTGGTTGGAAATGCGCTTCCCGTAGAGCGTAATTTAGTATTATTGTACCGACATAAACATAATCATATTTTCACGGTCCAACACACGGACGGGTGCGTTTGTTATCGCGCAGGCACGTACAAGCGCTCTTTGTAGTTCGTTCATTGACGGGTTGTAAACGCAAACCACACGATGGCTTCAGTGTGGAGCTAATACTTTGAGTGGGATACGAACATTTTGGAATGAACAACTTTTGAGTTTACTTTTAACTGTCTTGTACAACATTTAAAAAAAAAAGTAGCATTAAGGATCGCCACAGTCTTTCCTCGAGCCTCAGTATCAATCTGTTGGCATGTGCATTACCCAACGTTTGTTTGTTTGCTTCACCATGAAAAGCTTCTTCTCTCGGGTAGGTCCAATACAATACGACCTATTTGACGTACGTTTCCAATCACGGCCCACAGCATGCAACGGTCCCGGGACCGGATGCGCTTTACAATCGAATTGTCAGTTAGGAAGCGATCGAAACGACAGATGCACCGAGCCATCCCGGTTTGGACTAGCCCGCCATCATCCCGCCTGTTTGACTTTTGGCTTCAACTGGCGCCTTTTGTGCGAAAAACATGTGTGCACCATTGCATGAAATGAACATTCTTCGTGCAGATCGAAGCCATGTACAGCCTGCTCCCAGGGAAGTGCCGGAGTAATTGCTGTGCTGGACGGTATGAAAAATAACCAACAATAGTTACAAACCATTTTTATTGCCAATATGGGGCAGGATTTTTCATCCACCGTTTGGTTTTGCCCTGCTTGCCTGCTGTTTCAAATGCTTGTCTGAGGGTGTGTATTGTTTAACTTATAAGTACGGGGTACATGGGGGGGGGGGGGGGGTGTATGAACGGTCCCAGTCCCGGTCACTTGATCGATAGGCATCTTTTCGCTCGATTCGATTCGATCTTGCGGTCATGTGGAACGGAAAAGGATTCCGTTTGAACTTAGCGCAACCAGGGTAAAGCGTTTGGTTTTGGGTTGAAAGGCAGACAGGCAACGTTCGTTTGATGATACCCGTTCGCTCAATTGGCAACAGATCAGATCAATCTTGACCAATCAATCCTTTTCTCTTTTTGCGAACGCGTTTGATCGGTGACATTCCAGCTTCAACCATCAAACGCATTGCTGCCAGCACTAGACGGTTAGAAGAGCTATTACGCTAGCAAGGAGTTAAGTTCTTTGGAAAACTGAGTGGACAAGCTTCCCAAGAATTCAATCATGATCCTAAACAGAAGGGATAGGATTTCAAGCGAGCTTTCCTTAACCTTTGGCACTGCTCTTTACTGCTTCTTTTATTACATAATGTTTTAAATTTCGTACTGCCAAAGTGTCTTCCAACAAGTCACCTGGGGATGTACGGAAACAGCTTCTCAGAACGTGCCCTAATACATAATGCACACGAGGGATACGGGATGCATTCGGGTACAGGGACATTGCAACGTTTTGTGCGCCAAAGCAGCGAAGTATCCTCCCTAGCACACGGATGATCCGTTCACCTTTCATGTACTCAATCATTACTAACGATCATTTGCGCTTGCCGTGCCATGCCTTTGGCTCGTGTAGAAGCTTGAGCCCAGTACCGTTGGTCCGGCAGCCATCATACGTGCGCCTGTAAAAACCTTGATCCACCCGAGCCCGGTGTGTTGTGTTCTGCACGTGCCACACGTCGTTGTCATCGTCGTCCCGGTTGCCGCGCGTTCGGTTTTGTGTGATGTACCTGTCACATGGAAAATTTATTCGCCTCGCATCGTCTTGCAACGGGGAAAAAATACAACGCTACTTCCTTTTCCTTGAGCTAAGAGCACCCGAACAGTGGTTACTTTACACCTCGCAAGCACTACGATTTGCCGCTACTTCCCTTTTCTGGTCGCTTGTCACTCGCAGGTGTGGTGGAGAAAGTTTGCTGTCATATTTATGCCTGTCAGGACGGACGGTGAAAGAAAGTGTCCAAGAGAGTTGCTTACTAGCAAGAAGGTAAGTGTGTAGCAGGTGCCTGTATGTGTTCGTTCCGAGAATGTGCTCTTGGGTTCCTGCCGAGCGGAAATCATGACTTTTCCCGGAAGGTAATGGTTTTCTAGGTCCCGGGCTTGTGCCAAGGTGTGCGTCCAGTTACCAAGGTGAGTGATACCGAACGATTTATTTCTACTCGGCTCGATCATTAATGATGATTGATGGTGGTGGAGGTAGCTGTAAGGCACCACTTAGCAACAGAGCTATCGGTGCAAAACGCTGCTTGTCAATAGTGGTCTCAAGGAGTGTATGATGTAGGTGTGCTTCAAGTAGTAGCTAAATGTGACACTAGTTTGCCTGTTTAGTATAGGATACACCTTCATGTTTGAATTACGTTCAGAATGTTCTCGATCCAGGATATGTCTACTTTGTCAAATTGGCAGTAGCCTTACGCCTTACGTTAAATTTTGATAATTGGATTTTCATAGTTTTATACAGCTGGTTGTACTTTTCATGAAAGTCATTGTGCTTCATTAACGATTTTCAAGCATTTTTGAACATCCAATTTGTATTAGAAAAAATCGAGCATACTTGAGTAATCCTAAACAATAATTTAACATTTGATTGCATTGCTTCAGGCTGAAATCATTTTAGACCGAAGACTTAAGACATTTTTTTTAATTTTCACATAACTTTAACCGCTAATTGTTACAACTCATGTAAACAAAACACCTTGGTTTCGTAAAAATATCATAAAATTAAGACATATTTTGAATATTATTTGAATTGTATGTTCAGCATTTTTTGGTTTTTTGATAAGTTATTTGCCAATACTGCTGTAATAACCATGTATCCTATTTTTAATATCCTATTTTTGACTCTAAGGCACCACTTTTTGAAAGCGTGTCGCAATTTTTGCATCTAGAGCATCAATTCTTGACCCTAAGGCATTAATATTTGACTGATAATCAATCGCTTCAATTAAAAAAATTACATTACATTCTGTTTGTTCAAATTTAATTTGAATTTAATTTAAACATTATTGAATTTAAATACAAAGGCAACAAATCTATTGATAGCATTTGAAATATAAAATTTGCTATGCCCATTTTGGAAGTCTTATTCGAATCGAAAAAAAGATGGCATGCATGTTTCACAAACAATGAAACAATCAAATTACTCAGTTTTTGTAGTGTTTTGGTAATGTAAAATTGCAGTTGCAATAAATCTGGTCATATAACTTGTTTATTTGTCACTGTTCCTACAAGAGTCAAACATTGAGTCCCTCTCCGTTTTAAGTTCGTAAGCTGAAATTTCACCCTGTCAGCTGTTTGTATTGTATAGCAGTTTTCGAGCAGCTATCTAAGTGGGTAGAATATACAGGTGGGCTTATCCCAAGGTGTTTGAATTTAGAAGGCTGATTTTTATCGTTTCTTCTTCTAAATGAAGATTTTAAGAGTGTTTTGTGTATTCGTCAACCCTCCAGAAAGCTTGTTTGAACAAAAGTTTTCACCCATCCTGTCAAAAAGTGATATTCAATTTTGGTTTGAAAAACATGCTATGTGACCACCTGGGCTACATAAACTTTGCTTCTAAATTCCGCCATCAGATCTCTTTAATGCACCTTGGGATAAATGTAAACATCATCATGTTTTGCCGTTTTTCGAGCAGGTACTCGAATCTAATTCTAGCTTTGAGGTTAGAATAATCTAGACTAAAAATTGCAGGCTAGTTTTATGTGTGGTTTTGTATGGAATGTTTACATGATTTCAGCCTCGAACTGTCAAACTCTATATGAAAAAGCTGACTAGAATCGTAAAACGCTCCAAAATTAGATTCCTTATAGTCAAAATGTTATGCCTTAGAGGCAAAATTAATGCACACTGTCAAGATGCTTTCGAGCCAATATTTGGCAGAAACAACTGCAGTGATTCAATAATTTAAAGAACGCCTAGCTTGTGTATAGCTTATCAAAATGACTACTTTAAATCAATTGCATCACTAAGGATCGAACTCTATTGCATTTATTGATCAATTAACACTGATTGTTAATACGTTTAAGCTTTACTCACGTAAAGGTTTCACAGACAGAAGAAACCTTTAGTAAGCGAAAAGGGTGCTTAAAGTCAGAACGGTTAGTGGGTATTTTTTATCTTACCGCTAAAATAACAACCCAATACATTATCGTCCGACCAAACGCGCTTCTGCTCCAATTTATCGATAACGATACGCTGGGCTTTGAGTGGGTACACTTGATTTGAGCATTAAACACAAACGTATAGACAAACTGACGCCTCCCACAATCCATTACTGGGAAGCGATAATACGAAAATCCATTACGGCCAGACATAAACCGTGGGCCCCGTTCGCTGCAGGCCATTTTTGATTGGAATTTCTGCTCGCGCTGCAGCGCTTAGCAGCAGCATTGAGCAAAGGCAGACGAAAGAGAACAGAAAAAAAACCTCAAACGGCAGGTGTAAGGGTATTAGCAAAAGTTGTTTATTATGCTGTTTGATATCTTGCTGCGCCTGTTAGAGGAAATAAACTGCTGCTCGAAAAATATAATCACAAGCCCCCCCATTTTGCTCGCGGCGCGTGTGAACTCTGCTCAGCAATAGTTTGCTCTATCGGATGCTATTTATTCGTTATCGGAGATCGGAGATGATTGCTGGTATAAAAAAAAATGCAAACAAACAGCATCCCACTCGTTAACTGGAAACGATTCACGTGTAAAGTTATGCCGAATTGGGGACGCAATAATTAATCCGCCCAAGCAGATACAATGGGAGTTGGAACAGCTTGATACTGGGGTCGTACCAAAAGCACAACCTTGCAGGCGCAGACACTCAAAATGATTGGTTTCGTTATGTGCTGCTGGGTGCAGTGCAGAATGGCAGGGTTTTTAGCACTCCCCGAAACTATCAATTACGCATTCGAGCTGAAATTATATGGCGTTTTGGCAAAGACGCCTTCATTTATTACGCGTCTGTTGCCTCGCTGACTGGCTGGATGGTGCTTCGCACTGGCCAGACACGGCGTTAATTAAGAGCCCTCTTGATGGTTGATTTTTTATACGACCTGTATTTATGAGTGGATCAGCAAACCGACACAGCCCAGACCAGCGTGCAAATTAGACGATGCCAATGTCGATGATGATGATGATAGGCAATAGAGGATCGTTTACTGTTTGACTGGTGGCAATGCGTAGTCGCACGGCAGCTTAATGATATCCGCACCAGTAGTGATCCAGTTTTTTTTCTTTTGCTTTTCCTCTTTCCATCCACCCGAAAAGCATGCACTCGCAGCAGATTCTTTAAATAGTCATTATTTTTCCACGCGCAAAACCGTTACCATTTCCGGCGAAACAAGGTTCACGCGGCATTATGTTTTCCCTGCGAACGACGCCCGTCCTGGATGCTACTTAAGACAAAGTAAATAGCTTGCTGGAAGGAAGGCATGAAACAAACAAAAAAAACCAACATCCAACGAGCACGAGTACGTTGAGCGTTGTCGAATGTAATGAAGCAATTTAAGCCTCATCAATCTTTCTATAAAAATATTTTCCCCAACAACACCCACCCAACTGCACGGCACCGTGGCCGTTGGCGTTTCGCTTCCATGGTCCCTGGCTGGTACCTACGTAAGCGTTGTGCGCGCATCTTCCATGTTTTTTTGCTGTTGTTGTTTTTCCGTCGTCTGTCGTCTTCAAATTCTAGCCCTCAAGCTGTCGCTGCTTCATCTTCACGCTTCACGTGCAGGCTCGTCGTTTTCTCATTTGTTTTAATATTTTCACATTTTCCGAGGCGACTGAGAGGGGGGGGGGGAGAGAAGTAGAATTCGTTATTCTTTGCAGCGAGGGTGCCGTTGCTTCCATCCTCGGGGGAGGAAGTTTAGAGATGTGGTGGTGGAACTGGGAAACTTTTCGTTTTTTTCCATTGCCCGATGCTCCTGCGTCATCTCCGTGTAATGTGTAGCGCAGGAAGAGCTTTAACCGTTCGTTTTCAAACAGACAGCGTTTGGAGCGTAAGTGGATCATACTTGTCGGTAGCAGCAAGAATCGCCAACAGATCTTGTTCCATTTTTTTTAAACAAAATTTTTAATTCAACACCAAACGGAATGGTAACAACCGGACCCGTTCGCATTCGCGTTTCGATCCAGCGTGCGCGAGCGCCGACAATCGACTGATTATGGCAACGTGACGAAAATTTTCTCATTTCCTCCATTTAAGCATTCATATCATTTTTCATGCCGGCGAAGGAAATGAAGCGTCTTCGTACAGCTTCGTATAGTGCAGCGGGTGGAAGCGCGGTCGTTTCATCGCAGCCGGAGTGAGTGGGTGATATCAGCGCTCGCAACCACTCGGCGTAACCTCGGCACCATTTCTCACAACGGCGGCACGTCAACGAATGCGTCCTGTCATCACTCTCGCTTCCGGCTGGTAGTGGCTTCCGCTTCGCTTTACCACGCTAGTGTTAAGCTGGATAGAGAACGGCGCAAACATAAATGGCTCAAAAAAACGTGCCTTCATACTCTATTTTTAAAAGCTGGGATCAATCCTTCCGTAGGTGCATGCTGTCTTTGCTTGTGGATGGCTTTTCGGTTGGACCACTGCCAAAAAAACAGTGGTAGAGTAATAAAGTGATTTTTTCTTCTTTTAATTGTAGCTCCACAGGGAAAAGTGAAAGCACAGGGCGTTGGATTAATACCAACAAAAAAAAAAACCTTCAAAGAATCAAACAAAGAAGTGGAAAACTTGCTTTAAAACCCACACACACACACACACACACACACACACACACACACACACACACAACAAAAAGCTTTTAAATCAGCTCTGGTCCATCAACCAGCGCACGGTGGTGCCAATGCAGCCACGCTTGTTTGGACAAATTATGATAATTCAAATCATTTCAACAACAAAACTCATAAATCCGTCCCCGTCATTCCCCGCTGCACCCATCCTGCAGCCATCTGTCACTCTTCAGAAACTGATGTTCGCTTTTATCCCGCCAATGGCAATAGTATTAGCCTTAGCGAAAGAGCGCTTGTTTCTTGCTGCTCCTGCTGCCGTTTGTTTGAATTCTTCACCTCATGACTGTCTTTGCATATTCAAAGATAATCCGTCTTTCAGCGAGAGTCGTTTAGCGGGGCTGCCGGCCGAGGAAGCCGTCCGGTACATACCGTATTGTCAACGGAAGGCGAACGATCGGAAGGACGAGTCACACAGTTCCACCGTTCGTAGTCGTGAGGGCGGGCGAGGGCGCTCCAAGCGGGTGAAAGTAATTCCATTATCATTCCGCCGTTTGTTTCTAAGAAGGATTATGCTGAGTGCAAAGTCACGTCAGAGCCAAAAAGTTGCCAAAAATTTGCGTGACGTGCCCTCGTGCCCGCACAGTAGTGGGGGCTGCCTGCTGCTTTTGGCTGCCGGGAATCGCATTCTTATCAAATGGACAGAAATTATGTTTTAGTGGGCTAGAGGAGATGGAAGTATCGACGCGGGCAGGAGCGGGAATGAATGGATGACCTTTGTCAGCAGTTCATCGTGGAACGGGGTTTTGAAATGCTCGGCATGTTTAAAACGGTGAACGATTCTTAAGCCATTCGCGAAAAAAAGGGTTCCTCGGGGGTGCCGGTTTTGTGTTCGGTTGTTGACTTTGCAGGTAGTTTAGCTTCACCACAGCGTGACGTGATTGAAGCTTTCGGTCATTTTCATGCTTGTGAAAGGTACAAAAGGAGGCAATTGCCTCATCTAAAGGCACAAGTGACCCTAAATGCCTTTATTACCCGTCAATAAATGCGCTAAATGTGTTTAAAATCGTGTAAAAAGTTATTAAAAATCTTTTCAACACTATTCGCCGACCGAACCCGCCCCACAACGGAGGAATCCTTTGTCGTCGATTATGCATGCATAACGCAATATAACAATGTGCATGTGCGCAACTAGGTGAAACACACACACACACAAAAGCATTGCCCCCACGGTCGGTCCACCACCACGGCAGGCCCGAATGACGTTGCACACAACAGTGACGATCAGCGGAGCGCATCACACTAAGGGGGTTGAGGCAGCTTCCCCGTACCCGTAGCCTGCCTGCCAGCCAGTGGTGGAAAAAGTTTTCCACCTTCCCGACCAACCCGCTGGCGCCTTTATAATCTATATGCCGAAACGGTGTGCGGAGAGGAGGGGCGAGCTATAAACTTTGGGTGCGAGTTTGCACATCCTGGCTGGTAGCTATGGTTCCCTGAACTGTTCCACCGGGCACAAAAGGCAACAACAAAAAAAGGCAGGACAGAAAACTATTTCGACCCCGGGTGAAACTTTTCAAAAAACCAGCAGGAGCAGAAGCAGCAGTAGCAAACGCAGCTCGACCACTAAGGAACGGCCGTTGGGAATTTTCTTTCTCGCTGCTTCCCGCCAGCCGTTGTTTGGTGAATAGTGGCCACGGGTTTCTCTCTCTCTCTCTCTCTCACACTCTATCTCTCTCGCACTGTACCGTTGCACCCACTTCATTACTGACGGTGTGCATCCTTTTTGGCCACCGGAACAATGATCATACGCGCGGACCCTCAACAAAGTAAAATTCATGCATGCAGGCCATTCTGTTTTTTTGCTACTGCTGCTGCTTTTCCTTCTTTTTTGTAGCAAAAACAGACACACACAACATCAACAACAACAACAAAAAAACAACACATGCCCACTCACAATATAAAATACTTTGCACAATGCACAAACGATGTGCGGTGGAATGGGGGTTCGCATGGTTCCGTTCCACAAGGAGGCACGGCGTTGTATAGTTATAAAGTTTACTCTTTTTTTGTGTGCACCACCCTCATGCTGCCGTTATGTTATGTTGTTGTACCAAAAACGATCTCATATGTTTCCTGAATACAACTTTTATCCATTGTGTGTGTGTCTCGATGGGGCGAGAGGTGCCATCTCGAGGGAAGTGAAAAAACCACTCATATGCATGGTTGAAGGATCTTTGCATAGGAGTTATTGCAATGGATGCAATTTGAAGTGCTTGGATTATTTACGAAACCAATTGGGCAGCGCGATGGATGGGTGGGAATATTTTTAGCACAATTTAGGAATGTTTTGTGGGGTGAATCATTTGCGGAAGTAATTTTAAGCCTTTCATGTTAAGTTAACAGTTTCATGAAACTGTTTCATTTTACTTATTAAGTTTTTATTTA
>KB667176.1:1958680-1977620 GCA_000349065.1 Anopheles quadriannulatus
CAGAGATAGGGCGTCACTGACGCTGGGCCGACATCCTTCTACGCTGCTGCCTTTCCAGTCCTAACAATAAACATCTCGTCCGGTAGGCGAGACAATCTAAACAGTTATACCAAGGCAGACGATAGTACATAATATTTGTATTCAACACGATCTCAGCGTAAGTTATTTGAAAAGTCTAAAAACATTGCAGTGAGCATTGGATATGTTATTCGTACGTTCAAACCACATTCATTCAAGCTCAAAAACTAGGCCAAAGACGCGCAATTTAAGTCTTATCTTTTACTACCAACCATGGTAGCATAGAGCAGTTTAATCTGCATTTTAAATCAAACCCTCAGCAAACCATAGATAAAAGTCTCAATCCTGCTGCAAACCTTCTTTGCACACTGGCTGCACCTTTCGGTAAGAATGGAATCCGTTTCCTTATCCACCTTCGGTTTCGTTCGTCCCACGCCACCCACGGGGACACATATGTGCCAGCGCCAGCCTCGGTTTTATTGCATTCTATAAACACAAACAGCATGGAAACGCATGGCGCCATCCACTGCGAAGCTTACGGGTACGAAAGCGAAATAATTTATAGGCTTTTACGGGCGAAATTGAATTTGAATCGGAAGTGCAGCAGGACCGTACCGGGGGCCCGATCGCACCGAACAGTTTTTTGTTACGGTTGTTGTGTGGCCCAGTGTTCCGCATCTGTACGTGCGATGATGGAGATGATTCAGTGCGAGTGCCTGGTGATGCTACCCGCGTGTGACAGAAGTATCTGGTATGCGCGTATGATCGGCTGCCACGAGCAATGGTGACGAACCGGAAGCAGTCCAGGCGAGCACGACTTTTGGGCCGCGTTTGGGCGTTATTGCGCACTGTGAGTGCGTGCCAAGCGTATGCACGGAATGGCTGGACTATTTTTTTTTTTTTTCATCTGGACCCCTCAATCGCATTCCAAAACAGTCCGAAGCGGTCCGATAAAACCAAGCCACTGTGTGGTGTGTGTGTGTCCCGAGGACCCGAGGACAAAAACTCCGCAGCCGGTGGGCTATCAATCACGTTTCGCAGTCGGTAATTAACGACCGGAAATGGTTGAAAATCAATTCCTGAAGCCATTTGTGAAAAAGACACCATACATCAACGGTTTGCGGTCGGTATTGGTGTGGCGCTGGAGCGCGCGCGCCCGCCCGTACGGTACCAGAATGGACAGGGTGAGGTGTTGCATTAGGAGCGCCCGGGAAGCAATCAAGCATCTATTTAAATCGTACCACCGATGAAAGGAAGATTAATGGTTGAAGGCTGAAGCTGGAACAGCCCCCGGTACCAGGATTTGGATTGAAACGGCAACCTATGGGGGCAATGTTTGGCGCCGGAAAACGGTGGCTCAGTTGTAAAATTATGATTAATTCTCCTCTCGTTGCGCTGTAGTGGAAAACACCTATTTGCCATTGGAAATGTTTCTCCCAATTGGTTTCATTAGTTCGTATTAGAATAAAATGGATTTTACAGATAAAAGTCCTGCTGCAGTCGGTGCTCGTCTGCTATGGCCCCACCACCACCACCACCACCATTCAATCTTCCCCCGTCCCTGTCGGGGCAACGCGCAAACTTCTCTAAAGCGTTTCGGAATGGTAAATTAAATTGCACGATCATGCTGGCACTGTTTGCACAACCGCGGATGTACAATTCAATTGTCAAACAAAGGGTAGCAGGGCTGATCCGATACGCAACATCGCTCGAAGCTCTAATCATTTATTAGACAATTCGGCAGTCGCGGGCGGAAGTGTGCCCAAAGTGTGCTGCAACATATAGGAGACAATTTCCTGTTTCCGTCAGCGCGCACCGAATCCCGACGTCCGGACATCCATTTGCGTAATGAGAGCTGTGGCTGGGGAAGGGGGGGGTGAAAAGGGCAGCTGCAATCGGGAAAAGTGCAAATGAAACCGAATTTTGTGATTGAAAATCGCTGCAGCGGAATCAACTGCAGTATCGAATTAATTGCCCACATGGCGTGATTGTAATTGCGTTTCGCGGCTGATGATGTTAATTACGACGGTTCCGATGGGGATGTTTGTGCCGTACGCGCTTAAAGCGAAATGAATGGGAAAACATGCTAGAGATGATTGCCGTGTTTTGCAACACAGTGTGAGGTGGTTCATGCTGATGTAAACGCCGTAAGGTACGTTGAAGCATTCATGTAATGAGATGTGAAATGAATAAAAATAATTTCATACAAGCTGGGTTTTTTAAGCTCATATTTCATATTTCTGATGAGTAGCAAGAAGTAAATATTAAATGTTAGCAGTCACAGCTATACCTTGATGTAACAAAAAAGCATTTTAAGAGCTTTCAGAGGCTTTTGAATAAAGATCTGAATTGCAAGGGATTATAACGAGGACCATAAATACGGCCTGCTTTACCGATACCAAATCAAAGTGGCTCATATCACTGCAAGCAGTTGTTTGTTTTTCAACCGTGATTCAAAACTAATTCCACTACAGCAGTGGCTCTTGACACAGTAGTTCCGTTTCCAATTATACCCCATATCTGTCAGGGTTTTGGGCCACGCGGTACGCTTTGTTCGCTTTGCTCGCCGGCCGGACCGAACAACAGCCAGCACATCATAAGCCTTAAATAAATCGCCCAACGTGTCCGATTCCATCAGGCCCGCAAGGTGTTATGTAAACGATGGACGAGCCGTTCTGAACATCATATAGTTTGTTCCGAGTGGATACAACACCGGGCAACCGGGATCGGGCATCGGATTAGGCTGCGTGGGGACGCCACCCCGCAAAACCCCAGCCGGAACGTATCCGGGGAACGCGTGCGGGTGGATTTGAGTGATAGGCTGATTTGTTGACACGTCGGATTTGCATCGCGTGGCCTGGGTTGTTGGGGGGGGAGAGGGCTGTGGCATAATTCTTGACAAGGGTCTTCGGGGTCTGTTTGTGCATCCTGTTTGTGGTGCGAGTGGTGTTGTAGTTTGGTGCGATAGCCCGGGATGGCGCCCAGGCGAAACACAGCAATCACTGTTTGGACAGAGGATTTGCGCTGAGCGGTTTGTTTTTGGAATTCCGGCCAGGCGGTAGCATTTTTTGTGTGTGACTGAATGTTGTTGTGTTTTGAAATATTTATGATTTTTTTGTATAACCTATCTATTTATGTAACGGGTGTCATACGCTATGCGCTTTAAGATGGACAGCAACATGACGGCGAAATCTGTTTCTTTGTCTGTTGGTAAAAAAGATACATCAAATATTACTTTTCCATGACTTTTTACTTGATTTCACAAGCGACGCAACGTTTAACGTAACCGCAGCAATTGACAGGACAACGGCATCAGATGTTTTCGGAACGTCATCATACTTAAGACAACCTTCGCTTACAAACGTTTTCAATGTAACACATCCAATCCAACTTACGTCCCCCTACCCGAGGTAAGGTTTCTAAACTCCAACGTTTCCAGTAAGGGAAACCCCTTCTGAGTTTCTATGATCGCCTGGATGAGCTAGTGTCGAAAAGTCCGTATAATTATTTGTTGTTATGCAGTGTGTTAGATCGTCATCAGGAAGTTTGTGATCTAGATGTTACACACTAGACTTTAGTTTAAATTTCCATTTCCACGATGACAACACTGTTAACAAGGCATACAAGATGCTAGGTTTTATCTTTCGACAATTCCAATAATGTAGTCATGTCTTAAGTCTTATGTCGTTGTTTACTTGTCTTGTGTGCTGGTGGGTGAAGTACTGCTCAGTACATTGGTTCCCGAATTGCACTACGATGCTCAATACACAATAGAGGCAACGATACAAGATACAACGGAAGTTTACAAGACTTACTTTAAAATTGCGACCAATTCAGAGGATTTACAACCATGCCAAGTTATCGCTCGCGTTGCCTTCTGCTTGGCCTATAGACGCTCGAACATCGTGCCTCTTCGCTCTCATAACTTGCTTGTTGGTGGATATATATGGATACAATGAGCCGTTACTAGCTATGACAAGGCAATTCAATACATGATATTTACAGTTTGATTTTAGTTTAACGACAAACACATTTGAAGAGAATAATTTATAAATTTCCTATTTTGGCGACACCGGATTAAGGCAGATGTTAGGGAAATAAGTTAGGGAGTAGATGTTGAATACCTAAATAAATAAATCAAATTATCAATAAATAAATTAATAAATAAACTTTATGGGTATTTGAGGTATCTTTAATCACCCCCTCCCCCGCCAACAAACCATCACGGTGAGTTTGAAACAAAGCCAAATGCAATATCTCCCCCCCCCCCTTCGCTTGACATCAACAGGGGGCCTCAACTTCTTTTACCGCTTAGGGCCCCCGACACTCTAAATCCGCCACTGCATAGTACATGGCGACCGTAACTATCTAAAATCGAACTTACTACAGTAGTCTTAAGCGTGATGACGTCCTGACTTACGTGATTGTGATGTGAAATGCTGCGGTTGCGTTGAAAGTTGCGACGCTTGCGAAATCAAGTAAAAACCCCCTGGACCACCAAAGGAACGAACTGGGAAGTTTGTTTATGACGTCATTACAGAAAAACACATTACCGAACTCATAGTTAAAGAGTTTTTTTAAATGATTTCCATTTTGCACCTATGCTGAGAGCATTGATCTCTTTATGCAAGTGCCATCGGCGCTTATTAAAGCTTTAATGATAATTTATTACCGGTGGCCCCTGTGTTGATTATCATACGTTTTCATAACTCCAGCCGGCTGGCAACCGGTACGGCCATCAGCGATGTCAATCATCGGACAGGATGGGCAGGATCATATTCATGAAGCAGATTGTAAATCGCCATGATTAAATGCAGCTGCCATTGTTCCCAGGCCGGATCAGTTTAATGAGACATTATTTGCTACGATGGCGCTGATCGATATTGACGGTCTCCCCAATAACCGCCGTTTACTTTACGTGCCGTGGTTCTACCGCGCTGCGCCACAGCGAACGAGGTGATTTTATGCAAATATCCATTTGATGATGGAATCAGTGCGTACATTTTAAAGTAACGGCTTGAAAGCGGTAAAAAATGAGTATCCTCTTTTGGTGCACCATTCGCTCCTGCGTGGTGCAGAAAATGAGACAATTATCCTCTACGATCGCACACAGCTTCACACAAACAAAAACTTCCGCAAAACATCAATCAGCACAGAGTGAAGTAAACGGTTTAATTTCGATGTGTAAAGGGGTGTAATTTCAACGTTGGCTGGTAGAACTCAATTAATATGTAAATTATTTGACCTCCAGCATATGGGTTTGGGTTGTCGGAAGCGCATTCGGCCCTTCGGGGGGGAAGAAAACAACGCAATAAGAATTACTAATCAACATAACATTAAATTTCAATGCTTTGTGTCTTGTTTTCATTTTCAAATCATTATCAAAAAGGAAGCAATGCGTATTGTTTTCCAATTAGTGCAACTTACTTTGTACGGAGTGTTACACGAGCCTAACGAAATACGCATTGAGCGTTTGAACAACACAAAACAGAATATTGTATTGTTCATTACAAATCAGAGAGAGATAAAGAAATAGAGAGAGAGAGAGAGAGAGAGAGAGAGAGAAAGAGAGAGAGAGAAAGGGGAAGGAAACATCTATATATGTTTGAGTGAAAATTGTTTGGGCGTTGTTTAAAAGTGTTTTGAGCACAGTGCTCAAGCTTGGTTTTTTCCTTTTATTTTCCCATCTTGAAGTCGTTACCCCGCTTTCCACCTCGGAAAAGTTCCGTTCACTTCCTTTTTCACTAATTTGGAACAAACACACACACGCACATACGCTCTGCGCTCACACTGACAAAAAGGCAGTGTCATGCAGGATGTGCTGCTGGATCTTCCACCACCCACAGCAAAGTATCGCCAATCGGTCCATCCGGAGCGCCGTGTGGAATTCTTTTGTCCTGTGCCAGTGCTGCAATGGGAACCGGATGTGCGCCCGACGATGATGCATGCGGTGCAGCGCAACCGACGCAGGGTTAGGGGCTCTCCACGTTGCGGCTGCAGCAGCGGCACCAGCTGGTCCAACAAGTGCACTTTTCGACGGGCGCTCGATCTGCTGCAGTGCGGCGTCAATGGATTGCCGACACCGCAGCTTTGTACCGAAAAAGCTGCCACCTCGCCTTCTCGTCGGAAGTTAGGCGGGGAGAGGCGCCCAGCGGTTCGATGCTTTACAATATGCTCGCTCGCACAATGCAATGCACTGCAGTGGTTGGTGCGCAGACCGAGCTATGAAGCAACCCGACCGACGACTAATTGTAGTGTTGTACAAGTTTTGTTAATTCTGTTGTTTTTTTAGGTCCACTGTGTGAGTGTATGTTTTTGGCTGCATGCAAGCAGCTCGCCATTGTGTGGCGGGCCGGATGTGTTCATTTATTGGTGGACAGGAGATGGACCATAACAATAAACTTTGAGCAGAGATTTTGTTGGGAAATAAATGTTTGCTTTCAACCATTAATAAGATTCAAAAGATGTTGCTAAGCATCAGAAGCAAAACAAAAAAAAAAACAGCCACACTTTGAAACTGCTAATGAACCTCAAGGAGATCACTGTTTGTTGAGTTGCTGTGCAATGCTTCATGATAGAAATACGATGTAAATGGGCAATTGTAAGCCGACCGTACCAATTACCAGCCAGCCTCAGCCTTCGGTATGTTAAAAACAAAGCTCTCAGACCGGCTTAATACCACTCGTGATGATTTTCTTCCCTTCCCTGAAACCAAAAGGAAACACATACTTTCACCAGAGTTATTTAAAATACATCCATGGATTGTTTATGTTGAATGTATTTCTGTAGCAATTTTATTTTAAATTCCAAACAATCGGTACTACCTCGATACAGCCACTCTTACACAACCTGCTTTTAGTGAGGAGTGATGGGAAGGGTGGCGAGCGGGAATGGTACAATAAATTCGTCCGAAAAATGATCCTCCAGCAAGGGAAGATTTAAAGCGAGCAGCAGCAACTATCTCGGCAGCCGTCATCGTCATTGTCTGAGGTTTACCGCAGCCGGAGTCTGCAGCACAACCAACACTTCAGCACGAATGCTCGAAAGGTGTGAAGAGGATCCAGTGCCAGATAATTTCCTTTTGTTGGCCAGCGACCAACACCGGCCGGGCAGGCATCCCCGGCTATTGTTATGATGTTGAATGTCTGTTTTATTTTGCGACAAAAATCCAACTGCCCCGGCCCGTGTGGCAGTTTGCCAAGGCTCAAGTTATTTCCGTACAGCTTCAGTGCGCTGTTATTTTTGAGCACTGGGCGAAAAGCCTTAACTCGGACTGCAGATCTTCTAAATATGGTCTGGTTTGGTGAGGAGTTGTGGCTTTTTTTTTGGTATTAGGATGTAATAATAAAAGAAAGGATTGCTTGAAAATAAAGCGTTGTTAAAACATAAAAGAACTCGATTTTGTTTGACGGAAAAGAGCCTAAGATTAAAGTAAGGATTTGATACAATAGTTCATAGCTAGGTTTTGTTTGTTTTAAACAACACACATCCTCATCACGTTGCGAACATTTCAACACGTACAGTGCAATGTTACAGTTTTATTGTTGCATTTATGGCACAAAAAACTCCCCTCTAAAATGCTACCCAAACACTCCTACACCTGTACGACGTACAAAGGGGCTTGTCTCAAAAAGGGCGTGCACAAAAGTTAACCGAAAGCAGCGACAAATTCACGTCCGACTAATAATCATTGCAACACACACCCACTTCTGTACAGAGCGCATACACACAACGAGATAGATCAGGGAAGTAAAATTCGATGAGACCAAATCCTTATCGCACTTCACATACTATTTTGTCATACTATAAATTGTTTCGATTTATAGCACAATCACTACGTGCCGCACAAAACCAGTGTGCACTGTAGTTTTGGAATCGGCTCGTACGTGCCTCCGATGAGCGGGGCAAAAATTGCCAAGCAGAGGAACAAAACACGTTTGCAGTACGAGCTCGCTTGTTTTACTTGCTGGTTTTGCTGAACTTATAGTAGTGACAATTAAGCGAATGTTATTGTTTATCTCGCTGGAAAGTCATCATGGAGCTGTTTTTGTTTCGTGTAACAATAAACTCATTCGCGAAAGAGCCGTTGTTGCTGCATTTTAAAAGGATGCTTTTGTTGTAGCTGGACAGTGTTGGCATCGGATTTCTATACATGCATTGAGCGATTCCAGGAAGGCTGTATAGAAAAGCTCTAATTGGAAAAATATGAGTAGAATGTCATCGATAGACTTCATTTCACAATCGTACAAAAGCCAATTGGCAGAGGCTTTCAATGGTTATTTGTTTGAAGCATTTTATTTCTGGATTCTACTAATTAATTACAGATTGAATGGTTCATTCGATAGAGAAAAAAATAGAGCAAAATACACAAGTAATTTAATTTTTGTTAAAAAAGTATATGAATACTGTTCAACAGATTTACCCATACGTCAGGGAATATACTTTAAAATAGATTTAAATTATCCAAAAAAGACTAAACCTCGTGCTGGAAAAAATAAAACAAACCCTCATCGACCATTGTTGCCATTCACTTTTGCTAGCAGTAAATGAAATCTTCAATCTTGCAATTGCGCTGTGTAAATAGCCAAAGATAAAGGGCTGAACTCAAAAACAGAACACCCAAAACGAGGTCATCCTACAAACAAACTAGCGAGCGAGTTTCTTCCGCTAGTTGTTTCGAGCAGAGAAGCAGGCAAGCAGCGGCAACAGCAACAAAAAATCAACGAAACGCAAACAGAAATCGCGCACGGACGTCCGACGATCCAGGACGATCCCGCCACAGCCAAAGGAGCCGCAGCATAAACAGGAAGCCAGCCGCCCCGGAAAACAATCCAACCGAAACGGCCAGATAATGAGCAAAACAGCGAAATTGTTTCAGCTCCGCAATTAGGCCACACTGAGCGGCATGAATTTATGGACCCATTAAGACGGCGATAACCACTACACCACCACCACCACCACCACCAAGCATCGACTACGAAACGACTCTGCAGCGCAGCATGTTGGTGTCGTTGCCGTTGTTGTTGAGGTGAAATATGGCAGTGCAGTAGTAGTAGTAGTGGTGGTGGTGGTGCTGGTGCATCGCGAACTCGAACCGGATGAGGCGGATAGAACTGTCATCTTAAAGGTGGGCACACACCTTACCTTGCCGTACCGTTGATGAAGCAGTTGCGGCAAGGTGGCTTTCGGCAAATTTATTTTTCATACCGTCTCCATTACCTTTGCTGGAAAAGAAATACAGTTTGAAGCGTTATTTATTTTATAGAGCTTTGCACTATGCTCTTTCTCTCTCTCCGGGGGATGTTTAACCCTGAGTGGAGTTCGTTAAATCGTGTGCCCGTAAAGGTGCGGCGAAGATAGATCGAAACATCGCCATTCACCGAACCGCGCCAAGATACATCCGAATATTGATGATTGTGGCCCCGCTTTGGAAAGCGAAACATTCATGCATTATTCAGCGCTCACCGTAGTATCTCGCTCCGTATTATGCCGTTCTATTATTCACGCCGGGGACGGTACTACCCTTTGGAGCAACAAGTCGGTCGGCGGGCGCGTTATGACGGACTCGCCCATTGCCACCATTTGGGAGGGCGGAGGGTTTTTAAGACCCCGCGGGTGCGCCGGGTTTGGCGTTTGAATTGGATGAACTTCGAGCAGTAAGGCAGCCATAAATCAGGATCAGTTCCTGTAACAGCAGCAACCGAATGTTTTTTTGTGTGAAACGACTGGGACTGCGCATGGAAAAGAGAGCAAAGATTGTGTCGACGGTTTTCCTTTCTTTTTCGGCTCCTCTTCGAATAATGTCTAAAGTTGTCTGCTGGGATTCAAGTGCACTATGTCAGAAGAGACTGCGTGATGCATATTCATATTTGGCTTTCTTTCGCAGTGCCCGTGCATTCCATTTCCTTTCCAAATCCGGACATCCTACAGGGAGAAGAAGAAAGGCCACAGCTACAGCATCGTTTAGTTTTGGATCAGGGTGCTTTTTTTTCTTCTTTGCAGTCGCAATATTATCTTGGACCGGTTTGGCAGTGCTGCAGTTTCGGGTTTATGAAATATTTTCTCCTGCTGAAAGCCATTTATCACCGACGGCATCATGTCTTGTTTGGTGATGCATGCTTCCCAGTTTTTGTGTGGTTTTGTACGGTTGTTATCAAGACTGCGTGCGATGAAGTACAAATTGAATGTTTTTTTTCCAGTATATTTTCCAAGAAATCGACCACTGAAAAGTTTTGATGTCTTATGAAGTTAAAAGGGAAACATTTTCCTTCTCGTTACATGATTGCACGCATTCTGTGGTTACTTCTTCATATGGTTTACAGCCCAAAAAAAATATACCAGGCAGCCCATTAATAGGGCGAGATGTGCACAAGTTGAATGGGATCTTTGAAGACCTAAAACTGAAGAAAAACATTGTTTGGGCATTTGTATCATCATGTAAGATAAACAGAATGGGAAACATGTACACTTCAAAAGACTAACTGAAACATCAAAAAGTCTTGCTCTACTGAGTGTACTATCAATTTCATTGAATTAACATTTACTTATCACAACATGAAATTGAAGACACTAAAACGATTAACTTGAGGCTAATTCGGTCCTAAAAGCAGTTCACATTTCACCAACCGACCCACGACATAGCAAGGCTCTGGGCAATTTATCAGCTAACCGTGAACCGGTGGCGCGATTCGTCTTTCACCGGACCCAAAGCTCTGCCCCTATTGCCCGTCAGCAAGACATCATCATTATAAATTTTAGCAAGTAATGATCGCTAATAAAATTTAACGACGAGGCAGTAGCAGCTGGCATCCCTCCACCCATTAGAACCGGACCGGGACGTCCAATAAATTATACCTATCGACCTGTCCCACTCTGCAAGGCACACTAATCATTTAGCCGAGCGCTACAGCCCCGCACGGGGCACACGATCGTTAGCGCTTAGTATGATGCAAACGATCCACTCAGCGTTTCAAGCTGTCAGTCAATTTAAAACATTAATTCCACACTTTGTTCGCGTTAATCGGCACTCTCGCGGTCCTTCGCACGGTGGATTGATGTTACCGCGGGCCTGGCAGGAAGGAAACCTTGCGCCCTTGGTTATTTTTTGTTCCTCTCTCCAGCACTCAATTAGCAGTGGCAGTGAAAATTGTCACAGGTTTGAACCGGAAAATGAACGTAAAAGACGCTTTCCATATTGCACAATTATTCACCTTTGGGACGGGCCAAAACTTTGCCCATAAAAATTAGCACCACCTTTCTTCCTGTGAGCAGTCAGGTTTAATTTGTCGCTCTTTTATCGTTCTGCTAAATTGTCGCCATTTGCGCGCTTTACTGTAATGTAGCGCTTACCGCGTACGATCAAGCACGGTAAGTTAGATCGCGCTAAAATGCTTTCTTCGGTGTAATTTCAATGCGGCAGGCGAGAACAAACGGCGGAAGACGTATCCCGCTTCTTCCGAAATTGCGAAAGTAGATCAACCAATCGCTCCCCCCGGCCCCGTCGTACCGTGCGGGCCGTGGGAAGTAGTAGGAGGAAAAAATCGCAACGACCTGTCCAACTTTTGCCAACTCCAACAAAAACGATTTAATTACTTCGGTCGTGCGAGAGGTTGGAACCGTGGCGACCCAAGCCTGCGCTGCGCTGCTGTGCGGGAGCCGGAAACAAAGGCACCAAAACAGGGATAAGCTACTTAATGAAGGTGTGTGCGGCCCTCGCGGCCACCCGCCTGGAGCCTCATCGGTTGGAATCAATTTCCCGAGGCCTTTCCCGGTCACTGCAAACGAAAATGCAAATGATTGTGTCGTGGCCGGATAAATGATGGTAGGAAAAGTTTTTTAATTTCGCCAGCACAATGAGCGCCCAGCAGTGGTCACGGCGCACGGGGTACGGTGAGAAGGAGATTAAGCAATAAGGTCGCAAAAGGGACTGAATGCATTTGCGATTCGGAGCTGGGTCGTTTCGACAGTGCTATTGATACGACCGGATGGTTTGTCTATGACTCTGATTAGGTGAATTTGGTCAGTTGTCTCTCGAGATGAGCTGTGGCTTGCGTTGAATTTGTTCGGTGGGAAAATTAACATCGCTTTCCAGTTGGAATCGTAATTTAAGTTGAAAGCATGAAAAAAATAAATTATAGTTAACAAGCCGTACATCATTAATTCAAGCGAGATTCTCCATAAACGATAGCAAATACACGTGTTTCGTGTGTCGCTTTAGTGAAACACAGAAATTGTGTTTGCGAATCAACAAATATGAAACGTATCTGCGCCAACAGTATTATCTGCCTTGTGTTCGACTGTTTACCGTTCATGTCATATGGAAGAGATGCTTTTTGCATTGCTTCGTCCCTGTCATCCGTCCATTATCGTACGCCACGTTAACCATCAACATGGTTTTACACTTGTCAGGCGGTCGGTTTTCCTGTATGGGTAAACAGTCTACGAGAAGATTGCAACAAATCTCAACAACGCGTTCGCTTACAGTCTGTTATTAATGTCAAATATTTGCCACGTGTTTAATGAAAAAAGCAGTATGAGAGAATTGGCTAAGGAACAAAATTGTATTTGACGAGTCTCGAGACGTTTGCAGAAGCGTCTTTGAGAATGACAATAAATTGCAAAGAAGTCTATTGTCAATGGGTGTTCTACCGCAACAGCTTTTCAAGCAGTAAACAATCATAAATAACGAATATTGTGCTAAAAATATTATCTGTTTATGTTGAACTGTATTAGTTTCATGTTGAGTTATTTGAGATGATTTTGAAAAAAAAAACTTCAGACTCAACCATTTACCATTCCGGGAGAACTACTGATATACTAGTAAACTACACTAGTGGTGTGCTTCAGGCTTCAACTACTCCTATCTGCCTCCGGGAATTGTTTATTCAATTCTGACTTCAGCAAAATTGATTCCGCTAGTTACGCCCAGAGTCGGAGTCGTTCTGAGTCGTTCGGATTCTCCAGAGTGGTCCGGGGTCGTCCGGAGTCGTTCGGACTCGGAGTCATTTAGAGTCGCTAGAGTAGTCGGGAGTCGTCCAGAGTCGGAGTTGTTTAAAGATGGAGTCATCTGGAGCCATCCGGAGTCGCCCGGAGTCTGTGTCGGCCGAAGTCGTTCGGAGTCGTTAGGAGTCTCCAGAGTCCAAAATCGTACGGAGTTGCCTAGAGTCGGAGTCGTTTCGAGTCTCCAGAGTAGTCCGAAGTTGTCCAAAGTCGGAGTCGTTTAAAGGCGGAGTCATCCGGAGCCATACGGAGTCGCCTGGAGTCGGAGCCGTCCGTAATCCGAGTCATTTGGAGTCGTCCGGAGTTGTTTGGAGGCTCCAGAGTTGTTTGAAGTCGTCTGGAGTTTCCTGGCGTCGGAGTCGTCCGGACTCGTAGTCATTAGGAATCTTCGGATTCGTAGGGAGTTTCCAGAGTCGAAGTCTCTGGAGTTGTCCGGAAGCACCCGGAATCGGAGTCGTGCGGAAACATTTCATGTCATGGTACTGGCTTGCGTATTGCACATGCTCTTCTGAAACTGGTCTTTTTTTCTACGAATAGCGTAAAGTCGACCGGAGTCAGCAGCAGTCGGAGTCGGGCATAAAGTGCCTGACCACAAAAACATAGCACTGGCCGTCTCCGGCCGACACCGAACGACTGCTAACGACTCTTAACGACTCCGAGTCCGCACGAATTCGAACGATTCCGGACGGCTCCAGACGATTTGAAGTAAGATCGGAGTCAACTCCTAATTTTTGCCAGTTTTACCCATCACTACCTAAACATTAATATCAACGCTTTATAACGACTTGCATGCTCGTGCTTCAGGCACATAAACTGTTTTGCAATACATTCACCGCCCAACCCATTTGCTTAAGATAAACGATACAACCAAACTACGATACTCTCCTATATCAGGTTTGCCGCATGCCCGAAAGGCCTCCGCAGCGAGCGATTCCAGTGAGCGCCACTTTTCCCAACGGCACTTGACGTGATGTCTGCCACTGTTCGGAACACAATTACTCACCGCCGGGCCGAGTCTCCCCCGTGTGTGTGCGTGGTGCATAAATGGTGCCTGCTTACATAAATATGACATAATAAATGGCTCACGCTAAGATAAATCATTCGCTTTTCACGAACCGGTTTGTAGCACTCGACGGAGCAGTTGACTTTTGTGCGGGCCCGACAACGCCGCAGCCAAGCAGCAGCCAAGCATTTTGACACTGTCGCTGCAGAGGAAAGCGCGTGCTGCAGTGGCCGTGGAATTCTCACCGGACACTTATCTCATGCGAGAATTGTGTGCGGATCACATGCCAGCTTCTGGAGGGCGTTGCTATTGTTTTATTTAGCGTTGGAAATGTTTTAGACACCCTTTTTGGTGAACTACTGCGGTGAGCACTTGCATTTGATCAAGATCAAGGTACACAATCTGTGACACGAACGGAGCAGACAGTATAATTTAAATAAGAAAGAAGTATAATCACACACGTTCCCTTACCGTTCTGTCTCATTAAGGTAATGAATCGTTCGCAATAGCAAGGCAAACACGAATCGTATTACATCTGCCCAGCTCCAGATTATTCCTTCGTTCGCACAATCTGAAGAAAATCCAGCGCCCGTAATAGCTAATCAAAATCTACTTCTCGTGTAATCAACGGTGTACGTGATAGTGTGCTGAATTGAAAATTCAATTGCATCAGCCCCGTAATGCGAATGCCATAATGTACGTCTTTTTCCGTTAAAACTCGTGCCGCCCTTTTTCGCCTGCATCGCACCCAGGGCACGTACGACGACGACGACGACGGTGAGGGAAAACTTTCCACCACTAACGAACTCGAGTTGCCATAATGTGGCAAAGGATTCGGTAAGATGAGGTGTACATGTGTATGTGTGTGTGTGTGTACTGCATGTGTCTTTACAGTGCTTTTGATGTGGCCAGGGTTTTGGAGAAGGTGCATGCAAAAGAGCTTTTGTGTGAAGTAAAAAAACTTCACGTTAGCGTTGCATCGTTGCAGATTCAATTAGTTTTCCAAATCGGTTTGAAATGGTAATGCGCTTAGGCGAGAAGAATGATTATGGTACATTTGCATTGTGCCTTTAATTGTTCGGTAGCTGCCTTCAGTGGCCTAAAAAATACATCGTACAAGTTAGAGAACACAGTCAGGAGCCGTTTCTTTCGAACAAACAAAAAAGTGTTCTTCATAAAATAAACAAAAATGAAATAGAATTCTTTGTTGAATATTTCAAATAACCATCATTTTGAACAGCATTTTTTTACTACTTTTAATTAAAAATAGCCTCATACCTTCTCCACCATGCTATGAGATGTTTCATTAGCGCTGGACATAAAAACTATAAACCATCAATTTTAAAATCTCCATTACCTGTGGCAACGTCCAGCAGGCATTGCATCTGCTTTATGATGTCTGCACTGCGCACTGATTGTTTCATTTTTATTTTATGATATCGTTAAATTGCAAACCACACAGATGCGCTGCATTCTTTATAGAGTACGTATGATGCTGTACCTGTTTAATTATGTTTCATTCACTACAATCACTGTGGTGCTTTATGTAACCTGAGTATATTGTAAAAAATAAAACGAACCCAAGCATAATTCTGGATGAATATGATGCGGAACGAGAGTAATTGAGAAGAGTAACGTACTGATTAATGCTAGCTGAAATGACCCACAACACACAATGCTGATGTGAAACGAAAAACAAAACCATTTGCAACGAGAGAACACGTCATTAACCAGTGCCTACAAAGCTGCCGGAGTGGAGTGTGCCAATAATATCAAAGTTGGAAGAAAAACGAACTCTTCCTTTTGTTCTGTAAATGTGACGTGTGAATTATCAATATCTTCATTTTTTGTAATTCTTCTGACTCTCCTTCACGAAGCGCATGCTCCTTCCAATGCCTTCTTGAAGATGGTTTGAATATTCATTTTCGCTACCCTCGAACATACCATTACGGCACGCAACAGCAGCGTGAAATTAATGCAAATTGTTTCAAACTCCATCATGGTTAGGGATGAAAAGGAGAGCAAAAAGAAGCGAAAGATAGAGAGAGGGATAGCAAGACCAGATCAGCATCACCACAAGGCACGTGGGGATCGGGCAGTGTGTATATGAATGTAATACTTTTCCGCATCCATCCGCATATCCTTGCGTGCAGTGCCGTGCAATTCCGTCGGGAGGCTCGAACGGTGAATGTAAATTTTCTGATGCAAGTGCCGTACTTCTTGAGGTTATGTGCTTCTTTTTTTTTTTGTTACTAGCTGTAGCTCCTGTACGTCTTACGACTTTATGGAAATTTAAATTCCGATAACATAATAAGTATGTGTCTCCCGGCCCTCGGTACCGGGTGCTGAGGGAGTTCTTTGCAGTCGTGCTGGGACTGTGAAAGGTTCTAGTGCATGATTCGCATAAGCTTAATGTGAGTTAATAAAACACCATTATAGGCTTGGCTTCTGCAACATTAGAAAAAAAAAGTAACAAAATGCCATTTCTAAAAGCGAACGCTCTTTAAAGTCCCTCACTCATGCTCAAGTTTGAGCAAAATTTGCTTTAAAAAGAACCTCATCTGAAATGAAGAATCCAAACTTCCCACAACGATTTGCAAACATCTTTGATATCCTTGCTTGATTGCGGTTTGATTCGAAGTGCTTCCGTTATCGTTTCCCTCTTTTCCGGTGTGGTGAGGAGCATGCGATTCTTACCTGTGCTCCACCAGCTTTACATCCCTGAAGTGTAATCAGCAACAAATCTACACCCCGGCACACGGTAAATTGACACCGACGGTACGACCATCCAGGGTCCAGCAATCGGAAAGCAAATCACCACGTACTTGTTTTATTTGCTCATCCTTTGCGCAGTTTGTCCGTCTTTTCTGCTTGTTCACGGTTACGCGCAAGATGGACTGAAATCAAAGTTTCGTTTATAAATTTTGCCTTTTCGCGGTTATGCTTTTTGCGTTTTCATTCCGCGTGACCTGTGCTGGGGTGTTTGTAGAGTTTTAGGTAAAAGTTAGCGCGATGTTTGCATTTTTTTATTGTACCTTCTTTTATATCTTTGAAAAGGAATTGGATCAGTTTGACACTTGTATAACCATAATAAGGATTTATTTAGCGTTCATAGTAGAATATATATTTTGAAAAATCTTTTGTTCCCTCTTTAATTCTTTATCATGTAAATAGATACAGTAATAGAAATATAAAAAAAAAATCACAAAAAACCCTTTAAAAAAACATTTAACTAAGAAGTGTGCTAATGCTATCGCTCACTACTACTAAGAACTCTTATTGGACAAGCAGATCGCTGTCAACGATCAACGCTTCGAGCGTGTTCGCGGGCTTTAATGCGCATTAAATACAAAATTGATTAAACGTGTAAAAGATAAGCATCCAATTTTGAAAAGAACCAGAACGAAAATCTTGTACGAAAATATGCTTCATTCCTCCCATTTCTCCCCCAATTCTGCTTCGGTAATGCTGACTCGCCACAAAGAAATCGCAAAAGACAGTCCATTATTGGGCTCCGTTTTTCCGACTTAAAAGGTACAAAAGAAAAGAAAAAAAAAAAGACGACGACTTTCCCAGCTACAAGCGAGGTACAAGCTGCTGCCGGAAAGGAGGCGGTAAAATAACTCAAATTGTCGTCTTGTTCATTTCCGCCTGAAATTTCAATTGAAATAGGCATTGGTGAGAAAATGGAGTAGCTTAAAAAGAGAAAAAAAGAATATCGCGAAACGCGAACACTCACCCCCTGATGCACATTAAATCGGAGCGTTTCTTCTTCTTCTTCTTCAGTGGTGTGCGAACGGTTTTGTGGGCACCGCACGATAGCACACCCGATGATTGAGAAAGTTTATTGCTTTACGTTTCATTGATTTTGAACTTTATACATTTTACGATCACGATAAATATAATTGAACATACACTGCTACACTCGGTCATCAGTTTTACCGTACGGTTTTTAGATGTTTGTGTGACTTATGGTTACCCTGATCGGGGGCAGACTATCTTGCACTGAAACTGAAACGGGGATTTTTCTTTCGGCAAAAGCTCATTTAGGTTCCTTTGACGCCTTATTTCCAAAAAAGGTCAATGTCAATGCACGGCCCCGAAGGTGTCACTTCGCAGTCACGTAAATGCTCGCAAGGCTATAAAAATGATTTCAAATGCAGAAAAGTAGATTAATCGGAATCACCTAGCGTGCGAAATTGATACGAACGTTGAAGAAATATCAACGCAGAATTGACCTTTTTCCGTTCGTGTGCGTCTTGGCTTCCTGCCATCGTCTAGCCCCCCACCAACCTCCGAAACATTCTGCTGCTTAACTAGAATTGACAATAGTGTCACGAAACATTTTCGAACTAACGGTGCTAACTGAACCGTACGTACACCTATTAGGTGGAAAAGAGGGGTGGGGGAGGTGTTGGCTTATCCGTGCCGTTTCGATAACCAGAGAGCAGGGGGATTCTCACACGTGTGCGTTGGATCGAACTCAATTTTCACCTAATACAATCTAGACGTGCAAAAGTTGCCGCATTGCGAAAGCCGGCTAATTTCATTGATTCGTTGAAAAGAGGGAACTTTTTTTTCTATGTGTGTGTGTGTGTGTGTGTGTGTGTGCACCGTTTGGAAAGAAAATGGTGTTGTGTGGGAGAGGGGAAGCGGGCGTTATGTTAAGCCGCCGGAACGTGAATAGTAGTAATCCGTGCGTCAAATGCCATACTCAGCAAAGGGAGCATGTGCGAAGGCCCTGAACAATGGCTTTGCCCTCGTACTTACACATTAGCGAGCCGAGGGGTAGAGGGCAAAAGAGAAGGTTTATTATATTTTGTGCGTTGCATGGCGATTTTCCGATACCGTGAAGCTGTATTCTGTGGGGCGAAAGGTTTTTGGTTTTGTTTTCGGTATTATCTCAGGTTTTATGTTTTG
>KB667176.1:2008072-2037080 GCA_000349065.1 Anopheles quadriannulatus
ACAGAAGCTGAGAGCCAAAAATATTGAGCTTCTTGTTGGGTTTGTTTTGTTTTGGTGCTGCTACTCCTTGCTCGCTTCTGCTGCACCCGTAAGATACGAACAACGGGGTCCACCACTGCTGCTTGGAAGCTGTAACATTGTTTTGGTGCACACACACACATACCTACCCGGAGAAGTTTTATGTTTTGGCAGCAGAAGGAGAGCAGTGGTGATATTTTATTCATCATGGCATTCCAACGCTAACGCCATTGTGTGACGGTGTTTCGTAATTCCATCGCCGTGCCGTGTATTGTAACATGTAGCGGTGCAATTCCAAAACCGAGAAGCTTTCAATCGTGTATGTGTGTGTGTGTGTGCGTGCGTGCGCATTACTATGTTGTAAAGTGAATTAAAACTTTACCTCACCGTTGCCAACTTTACCTGTAACCTGAACGGAGAAGCTTTACGTGAAACTCTACTCGGCCTGCAACTAATTACTGTACGATGACTTTTCCGTGCAACAAACTGCACCGATGTAAATGGGGAATGTTAGCATAAAACTGAGATTTAAGTTACTGTAATTGAATGCAACTGTGAAATGAGACATAAGTAGGAATAACAGGGAGCATTCGTCGAGCAACGCGAATCTCCCGTTTTTTTTTAGTTTCCAACGCTTATCATTTTTCCAGCACAGCATAAGAGCTTTATTTCAAATTAATTAAAACATTTCGTCCAGTAAAAACACCAGGTTGTGATAAATAATCCTGCAGGTGCACTGCAATAATACGCCGCACGTTCGCTGCACGGTTTCATCGAGACACGGGCAGTGGGAATGGAAAAAAAGGAAATGGAAAATTCTAAAACCTTTTCCTACTTCCTGTCTCGCGATCGGGTACGGTACGCCACGCTACGGAACGGAAAAACAAACCACCATAATACGACCCCCGGAACGGAACGAAACTATTTTCAGACCAATCTTGAAAAATGCAGCCAGACGCAATTTATAAAAGCCTGTGCCAAGGGATTCAGTAAATTGCTGTGGCTGCTGTGGAATGAGCTTTTACCAACACTGCACGGGCGATTCGATTCGGCCTGTGCCGTAAGCAGCTTGGGTGGACGGCGTAATGATAGGGCGCTTTTACCATTTGAGTTGTTTTACCTTTTTCGCAGCATTGCTGCTTGTTTTGTGATTTTGTTTTTTTGGTTTGTTGTAAGCAATTATGGTAATACTGCTTACCTTTTAAGTAGGTCTTACATATTCTACCTTTACCCTTCAGTATGTGTGTGTGTGTGTGTGTGTGTGTGTGTGTGTGTGTGAATGGCACATAGTATGGCCAACAAGTACCGCACCACACAAAGCATGCCCGTGCTTCATTGTTGTCCCCCCAGGCGACGATCGATAATTGCAGCTAACTGCCATTGCGCTTAAACGTGCCCAGTTTGCACAAGTACCGGTTTTAGGCGCTGGGCGACACTACAATAACTCGCGCGGTCAGTAGGTGCCCGTTTGCAACATTTGCTGGCGATACCATAAACCATGTTGGCTCAGCTGTCAAAATCATCACCCGGCCGGAGCGGAGCGGAGCGCACGGCTGGGTGTAATCGTTCCCGAGGGTCTCGTTAGGAGCAGATATTTTGTGCCACCACCGTTGTCCGAAGCACCGAGTGCTATGGTTGCTTACCTTTTTTGTTTTGGATTTTTTAGGAGTGGTTGGTAAGGGGGATGGAAGGAGGGGGAAATTTGAACCGTTTTCAATGGTGGAAAACGGTTCAAATATGCGCTAAAGAGCACTCGAGCGTGTTGTGCTGTTGCGGGGCGGAATCGTTTTGACCGTTGCGATGAAACCGTGCTGTAAACAGTGGATCATTAGTTTAGGTAAATGATGTGACAGGATCCAAAACACGGAGTTGTACACTGACTAGACGGTCGATGTAGTTTTGAGGGCATCGGATTTCAGTAAACACATGATTGATCCAACAATTTAATGGATATTTTCACCAACATAAAACAGGCGTTTCTTTAGTATAATTTCAATTAAATTCAACAAACAGAAGGTATCACATAACGTAAACCAGGGGGTTTATTTCAATCACACTAATTGCAGCTTTGGCTGCTGTTTTTCGGGGCTAATGAATAGTGTGTTCTCGTGTGCTCCGCCCAGGAAGAGCAGCATATGGTTGGTCGGTTAATTGCTGATCGACGTCAATTCAATCAGCTAAAAGGGATGTTCCGGGGTTCAGCCTTAGCAGTTAACATTTGTTGAACAGTATGCTCGATTTCAGTCAACCTGTTTGAGTGTGATGGAATAAAATTAAGCGTAAAAAATCGGAAATGATGGATAAAATTCGAAAAAAGCTTCCCTTACATGATTCTCAGTTTTTTTTTTGGTGTCAGCAGTTAGTAACTCGGAAGATTCGCGCACCATCGGCACTCTGATTTCCATTTTCACTCCATTTTTACGGCCACACGGTGGCACGGGGAAATGTTTTACATAATTTAAAACTGCATAAATCACCCTCGTCCATCCACTGACTGCAGGTATGCAGATGAGCACGATATGCTCTAGTGGGAAGTGGTGGGAAACATAAAACACCATTCAACTCTTGCTTACTGTCACTGTCGCCGCCCTGTAACGGAATGGACGTAATCGAAGTAGAACGGACCACCAAACCGTGTACCAGCTTCCTGCCACATACAGACACAGGCACAGACACACACACGTACCTACACCTATCAGTGGTGCCGGAACAGGTGAGAAGCTTCCGTTCCGGTAGATGCAAATGGCAGGCGCACAAGAATCAGACGAGGGCGAAAAGAAGTCATGGCTGGCGAGTCGCAAGCTCCGCGCCTGCTAGCAACTTCTAATCTTGTCCGGAAAGGTGACACTATTTCATATTCCAGTTAGCTGACAATTTGCACCCGGTCGGTGTGTTTTGCATATGTATGATTATGCCGGTGTGCGCTATATCACTGCAGCTAGCGCAGAGAGCATGCAAATGGGTGGCCTTTTGCTTCTCTGCTGCAGCTGAATAAACGGTGCTATGTGTTGTGCACATGAGCAGGAACGTTTGCTTTCTTACTGTAGCTATATGAAGGTTTTATTGAAATAAAAATCGTTTCCGCTGGTTATAAATGCATAAAACGAATATATTTTTTCATCATTTTCATGAATGTGCAGAGTAATGAATGACCTCTTTTTGTGTGTGCTTAAACATTTTTAAAAAGAAACGATAAACCATTTGCTGTTTGTAAGAATCCTCGACTTCAACCACTGTTAAGCAGCCAGAATTGTTGAAATTGTCGAAGCTAATTAAAATGCTAAGCATTGTTCATCATCCGATCTAATTGTTTCGAATTTCGTTCGACTCACAGTGCAATGGAGTGTTGAACTGAAGAGCTCTTTATAAATATCTCATTACGAAGGAAATCTAATGCTTGTTCTTCAGTATTCGCAGGTGATTGGTGATTGAAAGCTAATTGGTACGTTCTGTTCTAAATAGGATAGAGGAGTACACTTAAAATTATGTTGGCCTATCTTTACAGTATCGTTGACCAAGCTGATTCTCATGCAAAAATAAAGTAATCAAACTTTGTGAGTAAACTGAATTTTCATTCATTATTTTTAAGTGTTCAAGATAAAGTAGAATCGTTGAATGTTTTCAGTATCGAATAAGAAATTCTGACATCACTTGGTTGGTAAAATTATTAAATTACTAAATCAATTAATGGAAGTATTCTACTCTGTTGGTAACGATCATTGCCTTCAGAGGAATTTATCAGCGACTTTGGACAAATTAATCGTAACGCGCTCCGACACTGCCGCCTGATGCAGCAAACCGCATCACTCAAATCCATCGCCACGGTAACAATCCATCATCGACGTCATGTGTCACTGTCGCGTCGCATCTGCGTCTGCCGGCTGCGGTTCTGTGGTCTCCCCGGTCTGTCACAAGTCAGTCATTTGCTTAACCTTTGCCGCTGCCGTCATTTGATGGATGACGACTGTGTGCAAAGAACCCGCGTTCACAAACATTTCACGCCTTTGCTGGTGGTGAACCTTTTTGCCGAATTTCATCTACACCACCGCTTACTGCTGCTGCGTATTGTTAGAAGCGTTTGAGGGAACGATATCAGCCCGTTTTTAGTCAGGAAGTGGGTTGCATTCCATACACGAATCGATTGAGACTGTATTGAGCAAGCGAGGTGAAGAAGAAGAAGAAGAACAGGAGCAAAAAAAATACATATCACAATTTTATTTCGTTCAGCTACGAGAGATATCGAACCGATGAAAACATAAACGAATTTTCCGTAGCTTTGCCAACATAATTCAATAAGCTTTGTGGCCTCGGTGCGCCGTACCCGGTGGTGGAAATATTGCCCAACGAACGACTTTGCACGTCCAGCAGTGGGTCGGCAATGCACGCGCTGAGAAGCGCAGGAAATGACAATCCCGTACAGGGCAAGAATTCAATTTAATGTACCCGTTGGACCGATTCGTAACAGCACACACACACCGATGGGTCGGTTGTGTCGTTGCTGCACGCTGTAACAAAACAAACCCTTTTAGAATCAATAACCAATTGCTTCGATTTGTAAACCGCTTCTACGAAAACAAGGACATCGCAGTTTTGTTCGTTTGTTTCGTGGAATGTGTACCGCTTTAATATTCCATAGCTGGATTAAATATTATTTATGGCCGTATCCGGGAATACAAAAAACGTTTAGGAATGATCTTGATGGCTGAGAACATTTTTTTTATGATAATAAAGTATTTCGAATGAAAGTAATATCCGCAGGAGAATTTTATCTGTGCTGCTATTCATGTGTATTGGAGATAAGCGCTTTTAACGAATGTGTATCATTCATTTATCCTCAGTGTAATCTTTACTGCAGAAAAACATCACCAATCTATGGTCCAGCACATATTTGTTACTGCTATGCTTCTACAAACAATCACAAAAATGGATAAACCCAAGTAAAGGTTGATCTTTGCTTGCGTGTGCCTCTGCACGTATCTTAAGGCAAGGAGCAGCGATGGATTATGTATCGAAACTTTTTCCACCAAACAAAAAAACCGGCGATAAAGCAGCAAATCAATCGCATTAAATCCCATTCCTGTTGGCATTTATCAGCAACTGCTTGGGAATAGATAAATCGATTCGGCTTTGGCGAGTCCGCCGAATGAAAACGGCGCAGAAAAAAATCCCTTTCCCGATACACACTGATACCGCGCGGCGTCCTAAGATAAAGCAGAAAGCAGAAGTTATAAATAATTTAGAAAATTCATGCCTATCCATCAGGCCGATCCCGAGCGATCATGAATAATGTATGGCAAAGATAGGACCTGATGCGTGCACGAGAGTCCGTTCGAGAGGCTGCTGGGGAAGTTAACATTCCCTCGCGTTCCGCGACCAAGATGCCGAGCCTGACCTGACCTAAATCTATTAGGCAGCTTAAGGTCAACGGTGGCTTCATCGTTACACACAGCAAGGATGAAATCTTTATTTGCTGATGCGTTCCTTCTTCTTTTTTTCAGCCAAACCACTGAGACAAAAAAGGGAACCGTTCTGCGAAAGAGTCAATCAGCTGACTTTCTTTTGAACGCTGGGAAAGCTTTATCGGTAAAGGATTCTTCGCTAGATTCTGAGCATAAATGCTCTGTTTGCATTCAAAGTCAGTCTCCGTTGTGACTGATGGAGCTTTAAGAGCGTGAGAGAGAGAACAAGCCAGAAAAGCTCAGCAGGAAAAGCTTTCAGTGAGTGCTTTGTGTACTGAGATGAGGACGATGTAAGAATTGTTGTAGAATTTGTTCATTTAGTTCATATAGACCGTGCCGCTATACGTAGGATTGACTATCCTGCTATGGGGGGAAATCAATTAGTCACTGAAAGCCAAAGCCCACTAGTGGCAGGCCTTGACCGACAACGGTTGTTGAGCCAAAGAAGAAGAAGAAGAAGCCAAGATTTCTATGGATTCTCATCAAAAATGAAAGAATAAGAGCTCTGTAAAACACAATTCAACGTTTTGTTATGGCTTTTAGGTAGAAGTGTTTTTTTTGTTCTAAAACAATACAATTCTAAGAACCTTATGAATGATTACTTATTTGAAATTCAAAAGAAAAGCAACAATATTTCACTTTATCTTTCGCGCCACGTTTGGTGGAATGCTATAAAATACTGGCTTGGGTTTGTACTGTCAACATAAATATTCAGATAACGTCTGCACATTATGGCTCGCCCAGAACAATGAGCTGTATTTATCGCTTTTACAAACCACCCTTTGCTTATTAACGATATTTGCAAAACAAAAACCAACAGCTCCGGAGGAGACCGGAGACAGTATTGTTGACATTATCATGCAATATATGAACAGCAGAGAAGAATGCTTGAAATAGCTAAATAAGAATAGAAATTATCATACATTTTATGCTACTCAACGTCCGGTTGCAAGTAAAAGCGATCACACAGAAACTGCTCTGGTGTGGCATGGACAAACGACGGATCTTATTAGCAGGATGTGTAACCTACGGACGACCTTTCCCAGC
The DNA here is from genome assembly GCA_000349065.1 of Anopheles quadriannulatus. Taxonomy (NCBI): domain Eukaryota; kingdom Metazoa; phylum Arthropoda; class Insecta; order Diptera; family Culicidae; genus Anopheles; species Anopheles quadriannulatus. Next base: position 2,014,597 of record KB667176.1, read on the forward strand.
TTCGTTCTCATCCACACCCCCAAACCTCCTGTTTTACATCCGGCCAATAATTGTGGCTATCCATCCGCAGCGGCATTTGTTTGTTGCACCTCACGGGTAGGCAGGATTAGGGACCTGGACAGGGACATGGAGTTGTATGCGCTCCAGTTTCCTACCGGTACATTTGTTTCAATTTCCGGCTCACGGCACGGTGAGCCAGATGGACCAGTGCGCGTTCGACCTCCGCCCGATCCTGCCCTGCACCACGCTGCATCCGTCTGCTTCCTGTAAAGGATCAGTAGGTCAGTTAATTGCTTCGCGTAAATTCAGTGCGCAAACATACCCATCTGATTGCGTATTCGTAGAATGTACCTTGTGTTTGGTGCTTTTTGCCCGGCCGGGTGCCATGATACTCAAACAAACGAAGCGGACGCATATAGCATCCAACAAATTGTTGGCTATTTCCGTAGCCGCCGGGCGCACTGGAGCACTTCCTGCGATAGATTGACTGCATTGAGCCTGTGCTGCCCAAAGCATGTATTAGCAGGGTCTTGTTCAAGCGGATCGTTTTTTGGAAAATGGTCCATAGAATGACGTATTACAAAGCGAAGTATATTACGTGAGCTGTGGCGAGGAGGTGGGCGCCATTTGGACACAAAAACTTTGGATGAAAGAAACGATTCCGCTTTAGAGCCAGCTGTCTCGATATCAGTGCAAGCTCTTTCCATATTTGCACACTTACGGTACGGTCCTCAGTAGAACCCAAATGTGGTTGCTAATTAAGCGGGCAAAAGTGATGCTGGTAGGAGCGCTTACAAGGAAGCCAAGGCGAGTACTGCAATACAAATAAGCAAACTAGCGACGGGCGAACGTGGCATGGATGCCCTCCCGAAAGCTTATGTGAATATAATGAGCAGCAGCGAAGCGTTCATCAAGACCAACATCGCCATGATAATTATCCCATAAATAAACACTTTTCCTTCACCGCGCCAAGTAAGTGCTAAACAAACTATTTTCATTGAAAATTCTGAGACTTCCCGAAAACCAGTTCGTTCCATTACGGTTCAAAGCACATCCACAGCGCTGGCCATTCTACCGGCCTACAACAGCACTACCGGGTGTACGGCGGTGAAAGCACTTTCGGTCGACCCGCAAAACCCAACGGAAGAAGACCACGGACCACGAACATGTGGCTCTTTATTTCCCTTATTTCAAACCCCCGTTGCTGTCGGTCGGGTTGGTCTTTGTTTCGAACTTTCAGCACCTCGCTCGCTCCAGCAACGAACGCTACGCCCATGCGCTTCCCCTCAACACAGGAACCTCTCGGCTAGGTGGATCCAGAGAGCGTCAGCTCCCGAACCGTCCAATGCGCCCACATACACGCTGTACATAATGGATAAAGTTTTATCGTCTTTCACTCTGCACCGCGCTTTGCTCATCCGCACGGACAGGAGCTTCGGCCCGAATGTGTGGCAGCGCTTTTGGTTACATTCGCTGAGAAAAACGCCAAGGAAGGAAGACATTGCCACCTTCAAGGCGCACAATACACGAACCACCCAGCCCGAGTAAGGGAAGACCACGGACACCGAACGGACGGAACGCACCGAGCACTATCCCAAAACTCTGCCAACACATACACACACACCGACACACACAGTGACCTACGTGGAGCTGCAGTGATTGTGTTGCCGAGAATGAATATAAATATGATACCGCCGAGCTATAACTTTGTGCGATGCAGTAAAAGTCAGCATAACTCATTTATCACGGCCGTATTTTCAACAGCAGTATTAACGCTGCAATGTTATAATTTTTATCTACCGTTTATGTTTGTTTTTTTTTTTCGCTTCCCTAAATATATTGAGCTAATATTAGATGAGCGTTATCAAAGATGCAACGCCCGGTGGAAATAGTTGCGCTGTAGTACGGCTTCTTTACGGGACGGTGTCTGCCAGGGAATGCGCCTTAACATCGTTGGACGTAAAGTGATTGATTAAATCAATAACTTCGTGAAAAAAGCGGCAGCAATTGCTTTCGGCGTCGAATGCGATGAATGATTGGCCCCATAATGCTGCCCGATTGCCGCGAACTTCCGCTGAGTGATGACAGACCAGAAAGACAGAGAGCCTCCAACTGCTGACAACACAGCCTGACTCGCATGACGATGGTTATTGTGATGAAACACACTCAGCATAAAGCTCGAGTCCATGCTTCGAGCATGCCGCTTATCTGCACACTTACCCCCGGACCAGCCACACTGAGGCTGACACTGTGCTTGCAAACCAAAACTTTCTTTCCCTTTATCTGGCGCACTGTTTGCGCATGAAATAATGTTCCGCAAGCTAATCTAGCTCTAATTAAATTAAAGTTGTGCAATAAATTGTACCATCATGTAGTTCCATCCCATTAATTTCTATTTAAGCAACGCGTCACCACTCCCGTCACATCCCACCGTAACGCATCGCCCATCGTCTTCTCCCATCAAAAAAGGATGCAACGCCATTTCAAGTGTCTCGCAAAGTACCATCCTCCGCCACCAAATAAACCGCAACCGTACCGTTTCTCACCGGGTGCCTCAGGCGCACGGGGTTTTGGTTGCTAGAAAGGCCCGCTGGGTAGGTTGCGCCCTGGGAAAGCCAACTGGCAAACAGTACAACACATACATGTAGTGCTACAAATTAAAATTAATATCAGCTACCGTGCAGCCAAGTGGTTAAGGGTTGTTGCTAGTGTGGCTGCTTCTGCTGCTGCTGCTGCTGCTGCTGTACCCTCGGTTGGGTGATTCTGGTGGCTTTTGCTGCACCTCGGTCTTACTGGTACGGCTTGAAATGCATGCGTACTGGTAGACATTAGTTGCAAATTGTTCCCCGACATGTGGGGCCGTGGATAATGCAGGAGATATTGCTGGTTTATGCGAAATGGAATGATGATGCACCAGGGATAGGCTTGCTTAAAGAGATGGGTGTTTCTGTATGTGTGTTGGATTGGTGGTAAGAATAATAGAAACATAGGGAAAGAGTACCAATTGCCTGTATCATGTAGGTTTAAATTACTGTAACACTCCTTTAAACTGTCTTATTATGCATTTTCTTCTTATAACAAAGTGACTCAGGCAAGGATACAGGGTTTTCCACGATTTATTGGTCAGTTCCAATGATTTTTTTGGTACGTTCTCACGATTTTTTGATCGAATCCCATAGATTTTTGGTTCGTTTCCATAATTTATTGGTATTTTCCGATTGGATATCAATACAATTGGACCCAAAAATTCTGGGAAACGGCCAAAAAATCGTGAAAACGCCCCCAAAAATATGGGATTTCACCAAAAATTGAATGGAACCACCCAATAAATTGTGGGAAACCCTGTAAACTGTCTTTAACGTATTCAATATTTTGCAAATATTCTTGAACATAAAAAGGCATTTATTAAGCTAATCATTGCATCAGAGCTAGTTCAATAAGAAATTAGCATCAAACATAGCTTTAACAGATGATCATTTGTTTAAACAGCTACAGAGAATTTATTTTAATTAGAACTTACTTTCTCTCTCGTTATAAGATAATTTCCCATCAATAAATAAATCTTTTCTCACTAGAAAAAAAAAAAACACGTTACCCTTCTAGCATCCAAACTGTCCCGTTTCGGTCAGGGAAAGAAATAAACAAACACACCGAAAGCACTGGCATAAATAACAATCGCAAAGTTTTTCCCGCAACAACTTTGCACTTTCGGTGCGGTTTTGCTTACAGTTTCCTTCCATTAACCAATATCAAACCTGATGGGTTAACCCAGCTGTCTCTCCCATCGGTTTCCACTCAATTGAATATGCTGCCTACAGCCCTACAAAAGAGAAAAAAAAAACACAACCGGTACAACAAAAAGCCAGAGCTGGCAGGCAAAGTGAGAGAGGGAAAACAGAAAAAAAAAAAAACACAACAACAACCAAACAACAAGTCATCATTACGACCAATTATTCGTCCCATGTTTTTGCAACTCCGACCGTACAGACCGACCGACATCCGGTAAAGCTGCCTTTTATCTAACGAGAGGCGAGCGAGCGCGGGGCAGCAAAACGGGAAGGAAAATATCTGAACCAATCTCACTGCCCAGCACAGAACGTTACGGGGCTGCTGAGGGGGAGGGAAACGGTTTTGTGAAAGACCATGACCGACCAACTTTGGCCGTAAATCTAAACGACACAGAAAAGCGATATTCTCCCCGCACTCGGTAAAAGTAAATCTAAATTAACGAAGGTGAGCGGGCATCCACGCTGGACCCGCTGGGCGAGGCAAGTGAGGTGGTAAAGTTCGCTGCCGAACCGAATATAGAATTTCATCACAATCAAACGGATAGCGCAGGCACCGGCAAAACACCGTAAGACACTTTGATTCCGTTAACAGGTCACTAATTTAATCAATAAATCACCACCACACAAACTTTAACCGTTGACATGCCCGTGGCCCGAAAGTTTGGTGTTTGGCTGTAAATAAATTCAATGAAGGTTTTGCGTCACAAAAGTGCGGCTAAAGCTGACACCGGTGGTGGAGTGTGGTTGTGTGGGTTTGTGTGGGACAGTTTGTTGGAGGCTTGCATTTGAGGGGAAAGGGGAATTAATAAAATACATTTCCGATCACCGTTTTGGTCCATAGTTTCACGTTCAGCAAAGGCTCTACCGAACTGATCAATGACAGAACCTGGCAAAAAGCGTTGAAAAAGGGCAATGCCATTTGGTGTACTTGCTTCGTACAGAGCAGAGCAATTATGCGATGCAGCAAAAGAAATCGTTTGTAATTAAGGTAACTGATTTGTAGTTATCCAAATCAAATGCATCGAAAGTGTAAGGAAACATTGCACGGTGTGATACACATTGAGCGAGCAGCATTGATTATTCTTTCGTTCCAACAAGCTCTCCTGCGGCGTCTACAGCTCGATGTGTTAGCTTCACGATGTATTGCGAACAGTTACGCTGAAATTGACCCACTTTGTTAACGTATCCGCTCGTATTGCAACGCTGGACAGCACCCATCAATAGTGCATTCCAAGGCAAATGGTTTTGCATTAAAACGAATATATTTTATTTTGCGCTCGATACGGGCAGTGTCCGAAACTGCATAGCTGGGCGTATGAAGGAGCCTCCGATGATATGAGATTCATTTTTTCGATTGTTTAGATTTATGAAGCAATTGGAATGCCATTTGAAATTACATACTTTATTCGAAAAAAAACATGTTCCATTTTTAGTGTTGTTTATCGCACAAACAACATAAATTAATATACAGCAAAGAACATTCCTATCCACTCAATCACGTGGGAACATCGTCGCCAATATTTGTGAAAATGGAATAATATAAGCAACAAAAAACAAGGACTATAAACATCGATAATCCACGATGAATGGACACTGCAACACGCGACCGTGTTTGAACAGCTCACCGAGACCCTCCCGACGCTCACTGGTGCAACGCACGAACAGCTGAAGCGTTGAACAAACGTTTGGCTTCAAAAAGCTGACACACTTTGCTTGCAGTAAAGTCGTTTCGTGTGTCTCTGTAGATGTGTGTTGGTCTGGTGTTAAATTTTGTTCGAATGATAAAATATAAATTAATGCTGATACCACGCAGTCTGCAGTAATTATTTATCGCAGCTAAATGGAAAATAGTGCTCGAGAAGTACAGCTGCGCGGGAGGCTGCACTAATAGATCGAGTTATTGAGTTAGTGTTTAGGTTGTAATGTATTCACTTTTAAATAAATTTTGAATGCCTACATTCAATAGCAATGTGCTCATGAATAGATATGGAGAGCTTTCAGCAGGTTCAAGCACCCAATGCTGGTAAATTGAATCCGTGCAGCCAAGTATTGGCTGATCGTTTATCATCGAGCTGGAACTGTGTACACTTTCGTTCAATAGAACATAATTAAACAAATCCAAACCAAAGTCCAAACAAACTATAATTTATAATCGTAAATATATAACTTTATGTAGATTATGGACGAGTGTTTATTTTATTTGATAATTTATATTTATGTATGTTTGTTTCACCAATACATTTTAAAAGGAAACAGCACATCGTACAGTATTGTCAGTTTTGCTTGTTTTATAAGAAACATTCTCAATGTTCTATTAAGCTTTCTCGTACGCTGCATTCCCGTTCGTACTTTTTTGCCCCTGTTTTTATGTTCCAAAATTTCCGAAATTGCTCTCCCTGATCGGTTCTCGATTGCAATACTAGCATTAGTGACATCGCACTAGTTCCTCTACTCTACTGGGATCGTTTCGTAGCATCACCAGCAGCAGCAGCAGCATAACGAGCACAGAGACAACGTAAAGTCAAAGTAGAATTTAATTGCATTCTTGCAGTCTCCTACCGGACAGTCTGCTGTACCGGACAACACACACACCAGCACGACCAGGGGGGACACAAAAGCACATTCGGCCGTCCCGGAACTTGCCGGAACTGCATCATTTGGTCATTTTATTACATTCGGTTCGATTCTCGGTGTTCCGATGTTTTTTTTTTTTTTGGAATATTCCTTTTTTCTTGTTTCGTTTTCGCGTGTTGCTTGCGTTATCCCTTTTGCTATCGGTTGCAGTTTATGGAACCTAGAGCGCCATCTTCTCGAGCGAGCTTATCCCTCTTGCCACGTTCGTGCGTCACACAGTCCCATGTTCCTTATCCCCCCCGTGCTTCTTACACGCTGCAGTTGCGAAAGCAACGTAATTCACTGTTCGATGAAACAGTTGCAGTGTGCAATTGAGTTTTGGGTTTTTATTGAGTTTCCGAAACACGTCGTGCCGTCGTTTGCAGCAGAAAAGACGATGGAAGGAGAGGGGTGAGGGAAAAAGCAAAATAAAGGCAGGCGGACAAAAATAATGTTGCTTTAGTAAATAATTTAGTTTGGTTGCACTAGGGTTGGTTTGGTTGTTTGTTTTTCTTTCTTGTCTTGTGCAGTGGACATTTGCTGCTTCGTAAAACTTGTTTATTTATCACTTCATTGAACAGTTTAAGAGATAATCGTTCGTTCCTTGTGCTTCGTTCCATTTCGGTGGTCCTGCTGAATGATTTGCTCTTTTATGTTATTTTGCTGTTTTTACATTCCCAAGATTGTTCACCATATTGCACTTTTCAATCCATTTACTTGCCCTTTATGACAATGATGAGGTTGGCTCGCTGTTATTGCTTCCACAGCAAATCTTTCTGCCTAACGAAGAAGCATCTACTTACATTTCTCTCGTTCGCGTCCACTTTACCATCGCACACTGGAAATGCATTAGCATTTTTATACGCGACTGTTCGCTCGACTTGCTGCCAGAAGATGAAGTCGCTTTGCTTTAAGTTTCTTCGTCCTGTCCCTCCTTACCATTTGAAAGCTTTAGCTTCCGTACCACTTTTCAATAGACTTAACCACCAGCAAGAGGATGGTGGTTTCGTTTCTCAACGCTCGTCTTATAACTCGGGCTGATGGTGATAGATGGTGCATTTGAAATTGTAAGAAGGATGTGGATGTGTGTGTGTGTGTGGTGAAAGGGCAATGGTTTACTCTCTCTGGCATCTTGTTGCTATGCCGCAAGCTGGTCATCTTGTCAGACCTAGCTTGAATGGTGGCTGGGACTTTTTCATGGTCGCGCACAACGTACGGGGAAACATTCATCTCTGCTGCTGCGACTGCTGCTCCTACCACAGTTGGTGTAGGTTTGTCGTGTGAGATAGTGCACTACCGCCAGGAGTGTGTGTGTGTGTGTGTGTGTGTGTGTGTGTGTGTGTGTGTGTGAGTGTGTGTTTGTGACGGTACTTTTATCATTACTTGGCCCATATATTCTTGTCGTAAAGTATTATTATTGCGCATAAACAGGACCATATTTTCTGTTCAGCAGCAGGAGCTTCCATTATCAGCAGCGCGCTCACACTAGCGCTAATGCTTAAGAAATGCAGGGGAAGCTGAAACATAGCACAACCAGCGCATAAGTCTGCTATGAAGGTGGGCTTGCATTGGCTCGATTACTTTAATGTATCTTTCATTCCATACTTTCCTCTATTTTTTGGTTCTGTTGCTGCGCTAATGGGTGGACATAAACACAGACCTGTAACGAAAGTATCCAACATTAGCGAACATTATTTACCGCTCTTGCACAGTGCAACGTTGCTGATAGCGTGTGTTCTGGATGAGCCATAATTATAGTGAATACCAAGTGTGAGAATATAAAATCAAATAATACAGCATACATGAAACTCAGAAGCACTTACAGGCATTAAATAATGTTTATACAATTATGTACATTATTTCTATGAGTCGGTAACAAATCACTGAGTTGGACCAGTGATGAAGAAGTCCTTTTCATAGACAGATAGGCTAAAGGAACTGATTGCCTGTTGAAAGATACTCAGAAGTTTTCTTCTGTTAGCTCGAGAAGATAAGCAGAAAAAAAGGGATCAAACACTGAAGCATTGCTCTACAATAGTAATCATCTATTGGCTGACTTGTGAAGTCATACGTAATGCCAATGCTTGATATGTAATAACTCCATATGGTACGATCTTCCATTAAACAGAACATACAGAATATCGAGATGACCATGAGCAGTTTAAACAGCTTCCCCCTGACTGGTGTGTTTCGATAGCTCTTATTTCGACGAGTTCTTTATTGCTATTACATTATTTTATAGGTTATAATCGTTGTCGAAGTTCATTTCCACACAGTTCATTCTCGAATTCATTTCTATCTTCTAGCAACTCTCCAAATTCCCGTTTAACATTTTCCAACTTGCATCAGCAAGATTACGCATAACATGGTTTGCTGAAACTCAACCCCCCAAAACGGTAGTAGATTAGTTTGAAATGAAATGAATGGTGTACAGTTTTGTATTGGCTTTTATTTGTGTGTAGGTTTACTGCGTAATTAAATAAATACTTGTAAGTCTTGTTTTCGATCAGACATCAAAATTCATCTCAATGTATTTCTTCATGATTCAACCAAAGTGTTCAAGGGGCTTCGATGCATTTTCAACCTTCAAGCAAATATACGCTAAAAGCACGCTGTGAGCCTTCAGTCAAATTCTCGACCGACAAATGATTGAACACAACACACAGCGCAACAGTATTTGGAAAAGTATGTGCAGCAGAAGTACTCTTCTCCATAAAACTCCAACATAATGGAACATTAAGCCTTACTCTTGGTACATTCCTAGAAAGCTAGAACGGTAACAATACGCCACAGTAACTACCCCTTTATTGGGATATATTTCAAAGTCCCCGTCCATGCAGCTGCACACAAGCTGCAAAAGCCACGGGCGAGCCTGGATTTCACCAAATCATTGAAACATTTTTCAATTCATCCCACACAAAGGGCACTGCATCTTCCAGCCGGTTGCACTTGGCAATCCGTTTGAAACATGGTGCAAGTATTCCGAACCGGGCACCACTCGCTCAGACACACAGTCTATTGGTATCGCTTTAACGAAAAACCCGAACAATTCCAAAGCTTCCAGAGTGTGGATCGATTGGGGGTGCATACAAACACACACACACACACACCTAGTTGCCAAACTATTGTACCTGCGATGCGGATGCACGGAGCGTATCGAAATATTTTGCCTCCCCCCCCCCCTCGCTTCACGGTGAAATGGAATTTCATTCAACGTCAGTCGAATATTTTATTGATGCGACATCGAAACGGTCGACGAACGGGAAGCGATCGTTTTTATTGTTGACGCCTGGCCGTCGGGATGCTGAAGAGTTCACGCGCCCGCACACACACAACATTCGTGTACAACGTACAAGGACACATTTGTACGTACGCTACCGAAGGAACCGTTTCGGCTACCGGGAGCTACCGTGGACGCCATCTTCAGCCCGGCGCCCCGAATACAGCCAACTCCGGTGCTGCTCCAGTTTTTCGCATCGTCTTTTTTCAATTACTATGCAAATTTTACTTCACGCCCCCCTCTGTCCTATTCTCGCACCGGGTACGTGTGAGACCATGGGTACCGAACCTACCTATTTTCCAATCGAAGCGACTCTATCATTTGCTTTTTCTTGTGACACGGGACATAAAATTCGATTGGGATGCGCGCACTTTTTTTTTCCTGCGTTGCTCTTGTCTTGGAGGATGTATCTCGATCGGTGTCTGTACTTTTTTTTTGTTTTACACTTTTTGATTTTTTTTGTCCAAGTATTCAGCTTACGTTTTATGCAGGGGTGTATCTGCAGTATGGATTATATCGTCGGTACCGACCGACCGGCATAGACTGCGAACTGGTGCGTGATGTGCTACGAGGTGTGTAATTTACTTGCCGAACAGATTATCATTTTCTTACCTCGATTGAAGTTTCACTTTTGCTCTGGCGCGTGTGGATGGAGAGTTGCTTTATTTTCCTAACACACACCCTCCACTGGGCAGCTGGGATTATTGGTGTGCTTGGCAGAATTTATGTTAATTTGCTTACAAACGATTAAATCGAAGGAAATAGATGACTAAAATAAGGTTTATTACATCCTTCTCAATTTAATCGAATTGTTCAAATGCTTTTGTATGCCATCAAAAATATTGATTGTTCTATATGATGTAGTTTAAAGACTCAAAAAAAATTAGTGAGAAAACAACTCATTACAAAAGATTGATTTGAAAACATCAACTTAAATGATTTGTTGCTTATAGAGGTGATTTTGTTTTCCACACTTTCAATATTAACAGCATGAACAGTGTGACTTTAGCTACATTTTCTTCACCTTATCGTATCACAGCTCACTCTGTGCTGCACAGGTCTGTTGGCATTCTAAAGAGCAAAGTTGTGCGAAACTTGCGGAACGGCACCAAGTTTATCACCGCACACTATGCAAACGACTGCTACTGCAGCTTATGGAAATATTTTCACCGCAAAAAAGTTTCGCCACAAATCAACAGCAAAAATAGAGCAGCGTCTCACGGGAGGATCAACTTTGCAGTCAAGGTTATTTGGGTGAGACTGGCTGCTTTTGATGGTTATTTTCCAAGAACTGAAGTAAATACGGAAAACAAAAATGTTTGAAGATAGTACACAAGCTTTTTTTTTTTCTTAAAATCATATCTTTTTTGTACTTCCATACTTACCTTAACAAGGTTTTCTCTTTCATTAGTCATGCAAAATTCGATCAATCTTTCAGTGCTTCCATTTTTGTGATTGATTTATTAACATCATTCATTAGAAATGCAAGAACGTTTTTTTTTTCATGAAAACTTTGCTCTTTCTCATTCGCTAAAACGCTTTCATTAATTTGCCAATTTGTCATCTAACAATGTCGAAGTGTTTACAGCTTGTGCCCCTTTGGAATCTCTTGCTGTAGCTCAGCCAAACACGCGTACATATTTTCCCTTAATTTACGATCATACATTACTCATTTACTAGAAAGAAAAGATAAACGACACATTATTACAACTTTTGCTAACCCGAATCTCCAAAACGTAAAGCCATCGCCCCCTTTCTCTCCGCGTGAAACGATGATACATACAGGCACGTGCTACACATTCATTACCTCCACTGTGCAGTGCTCAGTGCCCGGTTCGTATTGGAATCGTCCGAAATACCAGCGCACACGCCACGCACACCGGCTGCTGCAATTGGGAATTGGGATTCGATAGCATTTTCGTGTTTGTTACCGTCAAACAATTGATCTTCGTTTATTGCTTTACGCTGCCCACCCCCGTCCACGGTCCAAATGGCCGGGCCCGGTTTTAGTGGCGTCGTGGTTGTTCGAATGCACGTAATACATCGACGGAAACAGCTCGATTGCGCCAACAGCCCAATTCTGCCGTGCAGCAAGCCGTGTATAGGGTGCTGGATTTATGGCTTCGGCATATTGCAATTGCTCATTGGCACGCGACTTACCAGGGCGAAACTGGTGCAATTTTCCTTTTTGGCGCGCATAGATAAAGGGGCAAAGAACTCACCAACTCCCCCTACCGATTTGAATTTGATTGTTTTGGCGGAACCGTCCAGCATCGGCCATTTCATTAGAGAAAATAGCTGGTTTTTGCTTCTGATAAGCATCTATTTCGCGTTGCTTAAACATAAAATCCTATTTTATAGAGGCTCAAAGACTGCTTCCCATTTCCAATGTCCTTTACAGTGTCCCCTTTTTTCCTCCAGAAAATCAAATCAAACTGTAAATGAGGTAACAATGTCTAGAAAGTGCATATAAATTCCCAATTCCTTGTGCCTGTTTAAGTTTGCTCCAAAATTGGCAGTTGCGTTTAATGTAGCAGATAAAATTGCATTTACTTCGCCCTGCCATAAAACGTCACTCATTCTTAGCAGCTTTTATTGCGAAACTTGTGTATGTGTGAGTGTGTTTGTGTGACAAAATTGCGCATCTAAAGCAGATCAAATTACTTTTGCAAAAGTTTTAAATATGCAGGCAATTTGCCAAACTAGCCGACAAAATGGGTGTGATAGAAACCCGCGGAACCAGGTTTGCCTTGGCTTCAAAAGCATGTGTGAGTGTGTTTCGATATCGTTGTGTTTGTTTGTGTGTGTGGAAATTTATGGCACACAGCCGTAAAGCGTTACAAATGCTTGTTGTAAATAAACTTACTTTTGCCAGCGAGCAACGGGGAAAAACTTCAACGAGCGGGAGCCATCAATCTGTGGCTCTGTGGACACACATGATACGAGCGAATTGTGTAACGTTCTTTTTTGCGAATTCGAACACCGTTTCCTTGCTCGGGAAAATATATATTTATTTATTTAAGTAGTAAAATTAAGACCAGGTAGTAAAAACATTCACTTTTAATTCAAACAGTTTATCTCACCGTATTGATGCTCCCCAATGCAAAGGCTTGCGACTCTTGGCAAATAACGATCGCACGCTCAGCAACAATTTTGATCCGAAATTCCCCAAAAGCAATAAATTCCCACTTTACAGCTCCTTGGTTACGTGTTGCACGTGGCCGCTAAAGAATGGGAAACTCGGGTTTTGATCCTTCCAGACGGTGGCAGCCGTTAGCAGCAGCGTAGAGCTGCAACCCTTATCGGTGCTTGACTGCAGCTTAGTGCAGATTTGGCGTTGCATTTGCTGAATCATTCGGTGCAGAGTGTGGTGGCGAACGTTGGGTCCATCGCTTACCGAATACACAAATGGCCATCAGGTTTCGGCTACCGACTTTTTACCGACTGAAAAGAACTGAAAAAAAAAACACACACACACACACACACACACACACAATTCAAGTACCGAGCAACTACCTAACTGGATAGAAGGGAAACGGTTTCGGTCCTCCTAATACCTAGCTGCAGATTTTCGTCCCCCAGGAGACCGATTGAACTACGAGCGTTAACGAAAAGTAGCACAAACTCTCAACACAACCGGTGTTAAACTGTATTTTGTACACAAAAACTTGGAGTGTGTATGTGTGTGTGTCTGTGTGTTAAGGAGAGTTTGGGCATTCTTCCTGGAATCTTTGTTCCGCACACGGTTCCGCAACCAAAAAAACGGTGGCCAAGATAACAAACATTTATTATTCCCCTGTGTGATTGATGCTGCTCTCCGTCTAGAAACTGGAATGTTCCTTGTGCTTGGTTGGTGTTGCTTTATTGCAATCAGCACGTTTTTTGTGTGTGTGCGTCAAATTCCCGACAATGGTTCTGAAACGTTCATAGGAAATGGTTGAAAGTCTCTGTAAAAGTACCTTATTGTACATTTTTTTAGTTTCTTGTTTGTATTTTCACAAAAAATATTGCACATTTATAAATTTAGAAAGCAAGTTTCCATAGAAGCTCATATCCTAATGAAACTGATGTCACCACATTGTCCTGTATAATCGCTTGAAGTCGCAAAACTCGCTGTACTACTCGACCCCTCAAAACGGTTGCTTATTTTCCTACGCGTACAGTAACAAAGAGTGTCGAGAATTTGTCTCCATTTCACCGGTCGCTATTAAGGTGCAGCTGCTTCAGCAATGTGGCAACATACACACACAAACACACAATAATTCCCGCTCCACTAACGCGCATACAATGCAATAAGCCCCAATAAGTTCCCCCTATCTGATGTTGCAACGTCAACTGCCCGGGCAGCGTGCGAGCCCCAAGCCCACACCGAGACGAGATGTGTTCCTGTATCATCAACTGTCAAAGCAGAAGGTGCCGGAATTTGTTTTCGTTTCCACACAACATGGGAAAACACGTGACACTGGGTACATCGTCCGTTTGGGGCGCGGATCGCCGAATGTTTGTCCTGCCGTGTTTCGTTGGCTGGACGGCGAACCTTGCGCTCGGATGGCCGGATAACACTCCGGTAAAGGGGGGGGGGGGGGATAACGGAAACAGACTGCCGTGTCGCTCTGTGTCACCAGTTGTTACTACGCTATACTTCTCTGGCTGGTTTTGGATTAGGCTTCCAACTGCAACCACCGCAACCACTGGCTGGCTGGGCGGATTTTCGGGCACGGAACGACGCGCACCAGCTGGCCCAGCGGTGCACTCAACCGGCGAATGTACTGCATTTGTTCGACTGCACGAAAATGGGTTCGTTGACCACAAAGTTTTTGATGGGATGGGGTGGAAGTCCCACGCGGGACCGCAGGTTTTGTGCCGAAACCATGTTCGCACGACCAGATTGCAGATGTGCGACGGCCAAGGCATTGTAGATCAAATTGGCAAATCTCGAACAAACGATAGATCATGAGCCTCGGATCCAGTTCACACACACGCAGGCATACCTTCCCACGAACACGCAACACGGATGAGGTCCACCGTTGGGAGTTGCGAGCGACCGGTTTTCGATGCCACAGTCCTACTGGCATGACTGGCTCCTCACCCTGTGCCTTTGGCGAATCGAATAAAAGCCAGCGATAGTTTGTGCAAGCGAACGGAGCACAAACGGCCGTGTCGCAACTTGATAACGATGTTCCGCCAGCAGCCGAACGAGAGTACCGCCAGCAGCCTGACCGAATAATTAGCACCGCAGCAAATGACTCCGCACGGTATGAAGTTTTGATTCCTTCGAGATTTTCCAACCGGTGTGTGTGTGTGTGTGTGTGTGTGTGGATGTGATTTTCCGGCAACCCTGTATGGTGAGTTGACGATCCGATGGTGATTATACCTCCGATGTTGATGATGATGATGATGCAAACTCAGTGTCCGAACAAGAACCGGTCAGTGTCTCATGTGTGCCATTTGCTTCTCTTCGCAGGAGAGCGAGAGAAAAAAAGAGTACCAGGAAAACGAACCTAAACCAGATAAGGGTTTTTTTGCATCGCACCGCACTGGGAGCAACTAATCCTAAGGACGAGGATAATGGTTCTGCCCGAAATTCACTTTTGGGCAGCCGGTAATGCATGATGGGGTCCCGCTGCATCAGTAGATCGAAATTTGCTGACACGGAAATGGTATACGGTGCGCAGTGTTCCCGGACCATTCCACTGGCCAACTGGGATCGTGAGCTCGTTAAATTGGTTGTTTTAGCCGCTAGGAGATAGTTCCAGTTCGGTGACGTTGAAATTGAGCCACGCTAAAAGGTAAACTTTTGAAAATATGCTTCTTCGTTTTGGTCCAGAAATGAGCTGTAATATGTTTCCAGAAAGCTTTTTATAGGAGGTTTAGATAAATAAGTATCCTGCATTAATAAGAAAAAAGAACCCGTCCAAATGCAAAGATATAGCATTTTAATTAATTCCTGTCCTGCAACTGTGCAAGAACTGTCCCGTTTGAACCGAAAGCAACCTCACTTGACCTGCTCGATCGCTGCAGTGTGCATTTTAATTTGGAATTTCTTCTTAGACTCTTCAAAGTAATGCCACCGCCGCCACAGGGTGGTGGGCCCCAAGCTTCCGGGCCCCAAAAAGGGGGAGGTCCGGGCGAAATTAACGAGGCGTAAAAAGGGAATCCTTTTGATGTTGGGTTGCTCGAACATTTGCTTTGGAAATTCAAATATATTCCCTCACGCTCGGCTAAAAGGTACGCTGGTGCAGAGGATGCCACGTCTCCAAGCCACCGCTACGGCATAGTCGGGACCGGGCCACCACCGAGTGCGTGGTTTCCCGTGTGCATTTCCTTCTCATCTCCCCTCCGCCATGAAAAGGGTCGCTCGTATTTTGGGTCGCTCCTGTATGCGCGTACGGAGGAATTTCCAGCGGAGTAATTCCCATCGGAGAATGCTGCCGCTTTTCCACACGAACGGCAGACGCGGGATTGCGAGGGACTGAACGAAGGGTCTGACGGTGTGTGCAGTGAGCTGAATGTGCATGTGCATAGGTGATGTATTTTATTTTCCACCGCCTGCATATGTTTCGGGTGGAGTGAAACTATTTCGCCATTTCGTGAAAATAAAAAAAAAGTTCCATAAATAAATAAATAAAACAGGTGAATGAGCTCATTTCGTCAAGTTCGCTGGCCCAAAATTTTGGGCCGCATGCTTTTTTGGGGTGGGAGAGTTGCACTTGCCATTGCACATTCTGCCCTCCACTCACCGCTTGCGTCCTGCAAATAGCTACCAGCATGAAATGCGATCCAGTTTGGGCTCGGCTCGGTGAAACGGTGTGTAAATATATGCACAAGCCGCTTATTCCATATTTATTCACCGGGGCCGGCACCCACCCAGCGCACCGTGTGGCAACGGTCAGCGCCGGTGCCGGGGCAGAATCAATCACACACACACACACACACACACACACACACACACACACACTCACACACACTGTGATATCACGTGCCATCAGTATTCGAAAACCCAGCACGGAGGTCGGTTTGCCGAGCCGGGGTACGTTGAGCAAATAAAACCGAAAGCCCGAAAAGAAAGCCATTTGGCAAGCGCGACGCGTCACGGTGCTTTCGCGGAGATGTTGCTATTTTAGTGTCAACTATTATACTGTACGTGTGAATAAAATATTAAATAATAGCGTAGCATTTGAGAGTACATGCTAGTGGTGTGCTCTCTTTGCGTATTCACGACTTTCACCCAACCCCGGCATATTGTTAGTTCGATTCGGAGTCGCCCGGAATCATCAGGAGTCGTCTGGTGTTGGAGTCGTTTGGTGTTGGAGTCGTCCGGAGTCGACCATTTTAATGTGTTTTTGGTTAAGACTTTTATTTCATTTTTTTTTCGTCAGGTGTTGCGCAAACATTTCTTAAACAGACCTTTCTCTCTAAAACTAGAGGTATGAGTCGACCGGTGTCAGCAGGATTCGTAGTTGGAGATTAATTGTCTGATCATAAAAACATTGCACCAGCCATCTACAACCGATTCTGGACGGTTCCGACACCGATCGATTCCGTGTTCGGCCTACTCCGGACAACTTTTGACGTCTCCGGACCACTTCAACTGTGGCTGATTATGGACAGCTTCGAACAACTTAGGACGACTTGGGAAGATGAAAGACGACTTCAAATGACCAAAGATGATTTCGGCTGATTCTGACTCCTTATGACTCTGGAAAACTCCGAACATCTCGGGACAATTTCAGACGACTCTGGACGACTCCGAATGATTCCGGACAGCTCTGGACCATTCCAGAAAACTCCGGACGACTTCCGATGACTAAAGACGACTTCGGACAGCTTTGAAAAATTCCAGACAACTCCGGACGACTTCTGATGACTAAAGACGACTCCGGATGACTTCCACTTCGGAGAACTCTTGACATTCCCGGACGGCTCCAGACGATTCTATATTGTTCCGGATAATGCTGGGAGGAGCATTCCAAAGTCGGTTCCGAATATTTTCGGAATCGTATCAGAGTCAGTTTTGAATTTTTGTAAACTTTACCCATCCCTAGTACATACAATAGTATTGGATTGTTCCATGATTTAAACTAAAAGTTTTACAAAATGTTTGAGATCTGTTAGCTGATATTATGCCAACACTCTTTACTCTCCAGAATCCAAAGACTCCAGGATCCAAAGTAATATCATATCATTTCGCTATCGATTTAGCTTTTTTAAACTAAAACAAGGAAATTCGAAGCACTTTTACGTGCGTGATTCATAGTCTTCTTCTTCTTCTATTTGGCGTAACGTCCTACGCGGACATGCCGGCCTATACAGGCTTTCGAGACTTAAATGTTAGTTACCTACACGCAGCCGGATAAGTAAAAATCCTTGCTATGCGGGGACAGTCCATTCTAGGATTGAACCCATTACGGGCATGTTATTAAGTCGTTCGAATTGACGACTATACCACGGGACCGCCCCTGATGATTCATACTACGCAATAGTCAAAATTCAGTATGGTGGATCAGGTATATAAAAACTAAAACCCAGTTCATGAATGTTACATTCAAAGTGACTGAATTCTATTGAAATGTATTAGATTTTTTCGAATTTATTTCAATTTTCAGTAATCTGTGGCGTACGATTGATATGCTAAGATCTATTATCAAAAGCCTCAAAAGCCCCGTATGAAACGTTTTTTTACGATTCAAATTTTACCATAACCTTGCCGAGTGTTCTCCTCCCCATTCTTCCTTCCCTTGCTGTGAGTGCATTTCATTAAATAAAACACCAAAACCATATCTTTTGCCACGCTCACCTGCACACCTTTTCACTCCACGCCCAGAAAGTTTCTGCCACCTTAAACCACAAACTTTCCTTTTACGGTAAGCTGGGACAACTTTCGCCCTAGCTAGAAACTTCCAAGAAAGCTATCAAGCTTTCCAAAACCAAACTCCACCACGGGAAGAAAACGTTCGCGCTGGCTATTCATAATGAGGGAGCGTATCGACAAATATGAGCTGACAGGCGGTATCCCCATCCCAAAGGCAGAGCATTCTTCCCTTGGTCTCCTTACAAAAGTGCCCTTAAATTTCACACGAAATGCCCCCTTCTTGCACAACAAAAAGAAACAAAGCAACAAAAAAAACTCCACAGCAAAGTAAAAAGTTTCTCTCGACCAACATCGCTCGCTGTCTCTGCAGGAAAATGGTGACAAGACAACACACCTAACGACTGACACCGACTACTGTTGGGCCACTCTTCCGACGCGTGTCATCGCACCTTCGTCTGCGAGTGCACCTGGAGGGTCCTCTCCTCGCTCGTTTCACCGTCAGCTTCATTCTTTTCTTTCAACAACTTTCCCTCCCAGCCATCACGAAACATGAAAGCGAAGACAGTCCCTGCCTCTCCCCAACAGTATGATTGGTATCATCGGACACAGACACTCGGGTGGGCGAGCTGTCTACCCGGTGGCGAAGAATATTTCTTCCATCAGCATGCGTCCTCCCTCGAACTGTCTTCCACCTCACCGGAGCGTCATTATCATTTAGTGCAAAATTAGAAAATAATTGCTTTTTCTTGTTATTTATTTCCAGCAAACATTCAAGTATTCATCATTAAAAAGCGCCACCGCGCATCATTAAAACCGCCCCGGCACGAGCGTGCCCAAGAAAAGAGAAAAGAAGCCCCCAGTCTACGGCGACTGGGCAGGATGCTGTTTAGCGTCCTACCTCTCCGTCCGGGAGTGAGTGGAAGTGGAAAATAATGAAACTCTAGCGTAGGGTCTTCATTTTGTGCGTTGCTGAATTCGATGCCCGCTTTCCAGCGCAGTTCGCAGGGGGTGTGGCTGTTTGCGACTGGGTTTTGGAAAGTTTGTCCACCGATTCTTTGAACTTCGTGCTGCGGGATCGTGTGAAAGCTGTGCTTTTCCTGAGGTTTTGCGTCATTGCACCATCAACGACTTTTGAGTGGAAGTACATTTGCGTGCTGAACGTGTTCTTGTGCGCTAACCGTATCACACAATTGAGCTGTCTGCATCACCGCACAGTGCCGCTTGGTAACGCGTTCCGTTCCAACGATCAAGCACAGAAGTTTGAACGGAAAACTGCTAAGTTCTCGGTGCGTCACTTTTCATCATGTAACGAACATAATTTACAACCGAGAAACAACCTCCCGAAAGTCGCAAATTCAGTAAACAACATCCCATTCTGTTCATTTGGCAACAATTCACACAAATCACATCCATCACCAGGCAAAGGACAGGCCCCGGGCAGCAAGTGGAAAGTTGGTTGATTTCGGGTCGGGAAGAGCACCATCGATGCGGTTGCAGCTCTAAATGCATAACCGAAAAAGAAGAAGAAGAAAAAAAGACGGGTTTGGCACACATCCAGCACGTTCGCTTGCTGTTCGAACATTTCAATTCGACAGTTTACTATTTGCTCTGCAACACACACATGCAATCGTGAATGAAGATTGACACATAAATTTCCTTCCACAACTAAACTGTCAGTCGACACCGTATGCGGGAATGTGTCTTTCGAGTGCCCGAGGTGGTCGAATATGCATTGTGGATAGAGGGGCTCACTCGATGTCACTCGCCCTGCTTTTGCTCCATCGCCTTCGCGTGCATACTTCTGTCTCGATATCTTATTAAACTTGGGAGCTCGTGTCGACTGTCAAGGCGGGTGACGTTTAACAGATTTATTTTTAGGCCACAGCCATTCCCGGTGTGGCTTCCTGCAGCGTGTAAGGAGTGTGAGGGGCATTGGTTGTCCTCGAAGCGTACTGAAAATTGAGAGGATAATATTGTGCAGAATAAACCAAAAAAAAAAAACTGTACAGCTAACACACTGACGATGATGTTCACGACTTGTGATAACATTTAATTTTATATCCAAAGCCTCACAACACCTGTGTCCATTATTTCGGCATCAATTTGTTCACCTTTCGTTCGATACTTTTAACTACATTGTACACCACCAATTTCAATTTCCTCCCCATTGAGGATAATGACAGCCCAAAAGTGGAAACTTTTTGCCCCATCCCGCTGAATCGCTGAAACTTCTTAATCCACTTCCACCGGACAGGCAGCCCAATTTGGATGCTGGCGGATCCCATTTGGCGATCGGTTTGTTTCCGAAACTGATAACAATCAACCCTAATAGACCCCGGGGTCGATAAAATAACAACCATATCAACGGAAGCAGCAGAGCCACGCAACAAAACCCCTCAAGAAGGGCGCCCACACACGAACACATTACCTGCTAATGGGTGCAATGTTCAAACACGGAAAATCCCTCCATTTCGACCAATTTCCGGCTTTATCTATACCATTCGGCAACAACGGCCTTTTGCGGGCTGCGTGTGGCTAAGCCCACCATCAACTTAATTTCGCTATCAGTGTAGCTGTCTTTCTTTTTCTTCGCCGCCTTAAATTTATCCGAGTGAAGCAATGAAAGCTTTCTCAATGCGTTTTTTACTCTCTCTCTCTCTCTCTCTCTCCCTCTCTCGTAACGCTTAAGCCAGCCGTGAGGATTCGTGAGACACGTGAGAACAGTGCGCCCGCTAGGTGCCCGTCGTTTGTCGCTCGGTCGCCCGGCCGACCCGGATGGTACACGGATCACCGCTTCCCTAATGATTTCGATATCGAATCCCAATAAATTCTGCGTTTATAACCTTCATCAATCGTGTATCCGGGCGAACGATTTCACGGGGCCCCTTTCACGGGCAGCGGGTGGCTAATACCTTTTATCAGGCGATTTCGATGCCTGTTCGTTCGTACCCGTTCGATCGATCTCTGCCGGGTTACGAACGAAGCACACGAAATAATCGCTCGATATGGGATCAAACTGACAGGTTGCTCGTTTCGCTTCACTTTCGGGCACGATTTAGTGACCTTTACTCGCTTAAGTTGTATCCGCGTTGGAGATAGTGGTTCATCTCGTTGATATCCGACGTCCAAATCATACATTAAAGGGAAAACTCTTTAAAGCGATATTGTTTTACAATTCATTACAAATTTCTTTCCTTTATTTTGAATGTTTTTCCTAGGAAATTCTACTCGCCAGCTGCTGACTGATTTAAAATCAACCTCAACTGTCGCAACCGTGCAATGTAACTGTGTTATTACACGCACAGGTGTTCCGCGAACGGCCTTAACTCTACCCAGTGCTGCAAAATGTCATGAGCATCACGAGATTTTCACCAACTAAAACAATGAACACATCCGTAGTAGCTTGATGCTCATTGATGATACTCAATAAAAGTGCGTCATGACTAGCCTACTGCGACGTGCGAGTGCTTGACTCAAACCCGATACCCTGACTGACAATAGCATAATCATGATTTTTTCTGGCTTTTAACAGTGCAACCAAATGCTACTGTTTCAGTCACCAACACTCATGACTGAAACGAAGCTCAAATCAATTCATGTACACTACTGAGATGACGACAGGGATGAGACTTAAACAGTTGGAGGATCAATCACATGCTTGGTGACATTTTGATTGGCACCCAACTCTTGTTCACTCACTTGGTCACGACATTTTTATCGCTAATAATCACGACATTCTTGTAATATACTTGGCGTGTGGGTTCAAGCAACAAAATGAACATGCCTCCTCGCTTTGTCTATTTTGAATATCTGTCGGGTCAAACAGAGCGAGAAAACATGCTCATTTTGTTGTTTGGGATTACTCGCACACACCACATATCTCCTATGACTATCGTGATGATCACCAACTGAAAATACACAATGTCACCAAGCATGTGATGGTCGCACCAACTGTTTGAGGCTCGCCTCTGATCATCACAGTAGAGCACGT
>KB667176.1:2041158-2051775 GCA_000349065.1 Anopheles quadriannulatus
ACATCCAAGCAGGATCCAAAACCTCCGGCAAAAAGGCATCTCGAAATTCGTATCCCGTGCGCCAAGTTCGGCTGCTGTAAAAAGATACATAAATCAGATCCACTTCCTGGCCAGGGCCTGGTCCAGGTGGTGGTGGTAGCAATGTGGTGGCTTGCGGTGGTTAACCGCAGCACCGTCCGCCACAGGTCAACCGCTCCGGGGGTTGATTTTACACCGCCGGTAAAAAACAGACTCCCCCGTTTTTCAAACCCACCCACCATTAGCTTTTGAAAGAGGGTTTTGATGTTTCAGTTTAGCAGCGTAAATTCACTTCAAAAAGCATACGCACACACAGACGCAGACACACACACAAAAAACCGTCGAGGTGAACATGTAGAGAAAAAGGGATGTGGAGGTAACATGCTACATGCTGAATCAATTCACTCGTTTAGAGGTCGCTTTTTTGTTCTATTCCAACTGTTTCCCGGGGCCCGTTTTTATTGGTTCCATCAATAAGGGGTCGAGATCAATTACGATCAGCATATGAGTGTTAATAGCCGGGACGTGGGCTGCTTTTTTGCTGTTGTTGCTGATGATGAGACCGTTGTTGTTGGCCACCAATAATACCGATAATGGAATCGCTGTACGCACGGCACACGCCACTAATTGCCCTACTGCACATAATCACGCACACGCACACGCACAAGCACATAATTAATTTCAATCTGCTTGTATTTTTCTGCCTGCCAATAAGTGTTATAAAAATACTGACAAACCCAACCCTGGGGGTAATTATGGTTCCAGGAGGACGGCAAACACAAAAAAAAAGGATCAAACAAGCGCCGTGGATCATTACGGTGCTCACGGCACCACTTGCTGGAAGCGCTCCAAATAGGCTATTAGAAAAGCATCAATTATTTATATTTTCTACACCTACACAAATTGGTCGGCTGTGCTATATGTTTTTGTGCCTCTCTCTGTGTGTATGTGTGTTTGTGTGTGTTATTTCCCTGTCCATGCAGGACATTCATCAACCGCGCCACCGCTCGCCCGAAAGTCGTAATGCAATTTAAGTGTTGCCTTTTTTTCGTGTTGTTGTTTGGTTGCCTGTTGGTATTGGTGTTGTTCATTCATTCGCTCCACGTGCCGTATCAATAATAGTCATTTGTGTGTGTGCTTTCGTTTATTCTAATTTATCTAACAATCATCGATGATACGCATCCGCGCGCGCGTGAGCTTCAAACGAACCTTCTGCCCTCCCGTTTTCCTGCCCTCCTTGCCCGGGCATTTGTTTTTGGTCGGTTTGCGCCACGCCACCAAAAAACCACCCCCCTCCCAAACACGGGCAATGACACTTTCATCGCTAGCAATACAGCTTCCCGCTTTATGGTGCAAACGTCCTCCCTCCCCCGTACGTCCCACTTTTCCCACTGTGCCACCACAATTACCACGGCCACATGGGTGGGGCAAAGGGGAGGGGGTTTGCTGCCTGGCGAAAGTGGCGAAATTTCACACTGCACCGAGCAAAACTATCTAAATTCAATTAGAAATGTGCATTTAATTGATAATAACAATTCCACACCACGCCACCAAATACCGGTGCGATAACACACAGGCATTGGCATTACGTGCTGGGTTTCGGGGTGCGTTTTGGTGCGTTTTGGGTTGTTTTTGGGGAATGTTTTAAAATTATCGGCCAGCTACCATCGACCAGCAATTGTGGCGGGTGGGTGTTGTAAAATGAATGTTTGTCGTTTGGAGTGATTTAAAAAAAAAAAGACAAAAACTAATTACTGCGGAATTTTGCACAACACTAAACGCATCACCGTTTCGTGGTGAGCGTTAAATAATTCTTTACAATGTACTGTGCCGATGGTTCAATCGTTCGTTTGTGCTAGCTTAATTCCTGGAACATTCAACCACAATTCAGCGTCCATTCGCAAACTTGTTTTATTTTTAATTGCTTTTTGTCAACACACACACACACACACACACACACACACACACACACACACACACACTTTTTCCAACCCACGAAAGGCCCCCCAAACACCGATCTTTCGGCGTGAAACAGGAATGGCTCTTTTGTTTTCGGGCGTATCTTTATTTTATTATTTTTTCGGGTTTGTTTTGACGCTGTCCACCCGCAAGCATTGATTTCATAATTTATTTACGATGATTTTCCGCCCGGAGACAATGACAGACAAACAACTTTCAGCCACAGCCCAGATGTGCAGGGAGGAGGAATACAAAAATGCCAAAAAAAAGCCGCTTCATTCACTTCCGCGTTCCCTGGCTGGAGCAAGTGCGGTGGCTGGCATCGTCAAAATCAGCGAAATGTTTTTATATGTTGTCATTGACAGGATGTATGTGTGTCCGGCTTTTCCGGAGTGACATCTGCATCAGCGTGACCAAATGCAAAACGAGCAGTAAACGAGCTGTGTGTGTGAGACAGGCAGCAAAACAAAAAAAAAAACAACAAAAACAGGCCCCATCGTGTGAAAATCGGTTCAATACGGTGATGAAAAGGGAGTGTACGGGTACGAACGGTGATGCGATAACCGATGCACCGATAGTCCTGTACCGGAAGAGTAACAACAAATTTTTGAGCAGCGTTTTTTGTTTTCGTTCTCTCTCTTTTGCTCGCTTTGCCCTTTTCCAACTCG
Organism: Anopheles quadriannulatus; assembly: GCA_000349065.1. Classification (NCBI taxonomy): domain Eukaryota; kingdom Metazoa; phylum Arthropoda; class Insecta; order Diptera; family Culicidae; genus Anopheles; species Anopheles quadriannulatus. The sequence continues at coordinate 2,043,804 of KB667176.1, forward strand.
CTCATGCGTATTTATTGGATATAATAGCATAAAAGAATGACCGGACCCAGCCTGACAGATGCGCCTATACATAGGGAAACATGATGGAGCGTTGCCGGTCTATCGCCGTAGATGAATGGCAAAGCAAAAGGAGAACACATCCCAAAACGCCACATGCATGCACATTTTTATTAAATTTCATACGAATATGAACAATGTGCAAAAGGCCCCCTCACGTGAGGGACAAATGCACACGCTGCGTTATTTAAACATGCAATGCTAAATAAAATTAAAGAATGGCTGAAATTGCAGTCGCTCTCTTCGAAGAAAGGTAATAAAATCAGACAAAAGTAATAAACAATGTTCTAGCATTGAAGTTTCAGCATCGCAATGTTTGCGTAAAAACGAACCCCCAAAACGGAGTGAAATTTAGAAGCGAATAAAATATGTAAATCATATTATTTTCCTGTTCCTGCCATGCAAACGGCATTGCATATTGCTTGCATCAAATGCATCAAACAATTTCATAATGCAATAAAACAATAACTGCAGCCAGAGAAGGCACACACACATACAGAGTGCGCTGCGGAGGAATTCATAAATAAATTCTCCACATTTTGTCTGCCGCATCTTACTACTGCCATTGCCAGCCAGCCTGCCAGCCGGTGGTCCAGAGTCCCCATCTTTGGACCGTTGGACAGCATACAGCAGTACCATTGCGTTTTCGGTAATAATTCTTGCTCACACCGTTGAGCGTGCAAGAGGAGTTGGACAGTTTGGAGAAAGCAGACACACACGCACTCGTGTAGATATATCTCTATCAAATGTGCAGTACGCGCGTACGCCATAACTCGTGCACTCGTGGCTCCGGAGTGCAGTGTGTGTGTGTGTGTGTGTTAATGCTTGTTTTATTACACACATTGGCCCATAAATAATTCTAATTAAATTAAACTCACCCGGCACATTGGGGCGTTTGGGCGTTGCGGAGAGAGACAATACACACACACAGCATCAACGTGTTGTGTGCTGCGCTGTGCCAGACGCCGTAGACACACACCACTCGCTTCACCGGTCATTTGCTTTGCCGGTGATCAAATGAAAATTAGCAACCATTTTCGACTAGCATTTTCGCAAGAATTGCTCCGAAAAACCGAGCAGATCCGTGGCTTGGGTGGGCTCGGGGGAACGGCCAAAAATGTAACGGAAACTATCTCCAATGGGAAGGCAGCAGGAAATATACATTCCACATTTTCTTTGTGACCAGTGGTAGTCAGGGGCTGAGGCATTTAAATTAGAAAACTTTTGCAAACAAAACACTCAACACAACAGATAGGTTTTTGGGGGGAGCAGTTGAAGGCTGTTGTCCTGATGATGTTGTCCCGCTCCATTCCCGCCATTCCTGTTTATAAACCAGTCCGAAAAAGGTGGAAACGACTGTAGCGATAACTCACTTCCAAACGACTTTTTGACTGATTGTCCTTTTTATATTGCCGTTTGATGATGATGTTTTCAAAAAAGCAAAATGGCCCGCAAGGTTTGGGATACGGCGGCCTTGGCAGCAACACCAAGGTGCGCGGTTAGGAATAAAATAAATTCCCTATATAAAACTACGAAACAGCATTAAAAATGCATCCAATTAAAACAAAAACATTCACCACACACACACACATACCTACAGCTGCTATCAAACAACAACCACCAGCACAGCGTTGTGATGAAGCGATTTTTCTTTCCCTCCCGCATCCTGTCTTTCGCTCGATCGCACTGATCGCATGGGCGAGGACCAGGCGCCTCCCTTGAGCTGCCAGAGAGTTTATTTTATTATAGCTGGTGGTATAATTTTCACATTCTGGTTATGCATAATATAACACGAGAGCGGTACCCCGTGTCATTTTCCCCCCGTAACTGGCATCAGTTGAAACGGTAGCGCAGACTATCAATTTTCAGCGGCAATTTCGGGCTGTTTCTGCATCACTTTTCTGATGCCGGTGTCTTGTTGGCAAGGTCGCCGGAAGAAGTGCCAAATCCCCCCCCTCCCCCCTATCATGGAGCAAGGTGCGCCTCGCCGAGCTTTGCCCCCCCCTGCCGAACTGTCCCCTCACACGCAATTTATTTTGTTGTATGGTGCGAGTGTGCACGCACGAGTCGCAGTCTATAAATTATTCAATATTTTCACTCCATTAGAAGCGGAAAACTTCAATCGGCACAGATCCCATTTGGCACGCACACAGCAGGCGGCGGCGGCGGCGGCAGCAACATCCCATTGCTTCACAGCGCTGCCGATGCCACTTCATCGCATTGATGAGCGTGAGGGGTTCACCAATTTCCTCCCAATCGCTTTGGCAGGACACAAATGTCGCGCTTAAAATGTGTTGCTGTGTCTGTGTGTGTTTATTATGACAATGTGTTGCTTTTTTTTGGGTGAGAGCTTTCTCACTCTCGTCCACGCGTTTGTTCATTTCAATCCATCCATAACCACAGCACGACCGTTTTTTTAATGCTTCAATTGCAATTTATTGTCTGTGTGAAATTTGTGAGCGGAGGCGGAAGGGGGAAAAAGAGCAAAAGCAATCAGTTTTAAAGCAGCCTGTGTCCTACAGTGTGTGAGTGTGTGTGTGTGTGTGTGTGTGTGTGGTCCTCGTCGGGGTCCAAGCATATTGAAATGTATTTTCAGGTCATTGCGCGACGCATTTCCACTTCGGCGGGTTCGCATCCGCGCTCGGCTGATAAATCGTGGCTTCCGACGGTTTGGCCAACCGTTGCCTGTTTTTTTTAAACACTTTTTTCTGGCTTTTGGAATGGGACAAGTCAACCAGTATCAAAAAAATTGAATCACTTCCGTTCAGCTGTTTGCAAATAATTTACCAAAAATGCCTATAAAAAGCTGCGTAGATTTCCCTTCAAGATATGCTTGCCGACTAACACCTTTTAAAGCAATTCACGCGTTTCATCGTCATGTCTCATTTTATTATATTAAATCATTCGTCAGTATATAACGACCCTTTTGTGGTAGTGGTTTCTTTCCCCCCAATGCTCAATTAAATGTTGGTTTTAAATACCACACCAAAACGGAACCCAAAAAATACGCACCCACGCACGCAAAGGAAACCCAAAGTTCCGGTTTGCAGCGCTAATTATTGCTTGCGGTTCTTCGCGCGTTGCCATTTTGGTCACTGCTTTTCGGTGGCTTTCGTTCATGGTGGAGGCATATTATTATTATTATTATTATTTTGTTGTTTCAATGCTTTAAAGATGTGTGAACTCGATGGTACGAATGGAATATTAAACACTTTCTGTTCGCTTTAATGAGGTTTGTGTTTTTTTTTTTTGGTTGTGTTCATGTTCGTAAGCAGCAATGTGCATTATTTATTCGCTTTTTTGTTTTTTCAATCAACTGTCACTCTTTCGGCGATATGCTGTCACTCTTGCCCCGGCTGTACGTGCGCGACCCGCTCAGCATGCGGTCGATCTTGTCGATGAAGCTCTGCTTCGATTTCCGCTTGCCGGTCAGCACCTCGCGGCACAGCTCTAGGAATGCTTCCGCCACCTGGTACACGTGTTCGGCGGCCGAGATTTCGAAAAACTTGCACTCGAAATCCTTCGCCAGTATTTCGCCCTCGTCCGTGCTAACCTGGCGCAGATGCACCATGTCCACCTTGTTGCCGACCAGGGCGACGGGCAGATCGCCCGCCAGCTCCTCCTTCGCCCGCCGGATGAAGTTGAACGAGTCGCGGTCGGTGATGGAGTACACGAGCAGCAGCCCGTCCGCCCACTGGACCGTTTCCGAGCCGGCCGTCAGCGAGAGCGCCTCCGCGTTTTCCTCGATCTGTGAATGAACGGAGTGTGGGTTGGAGTGAGAGAAACGGAAGAACATTAACTACAAATCTTAGGTGGACACAGTGGACACTAAGATTAGAAATACAGTGACACACAAGACAAGCTTCTATTTACTATAAATTTAAGTGTAAATGCGTTCTTTGTCTCAACTCAGCAATCCTTGCTCGATCCAACCCGGCTGTCAAGCGGCTCCTCGGGCGGTGGGGCGCTGGGGACAATGTTGAACCGCGAAACGCTGCTCACCCCGAGCGGATCGACCGGCAGCATCGGCTGCGAGCATTTGGCCAGCACTGACACATCCGGACCGGCAACGGTTTTCGTGCTCCGCTGGAAGCTTCCGTCCGGCAGCGCGTAGTTGCTCGTTTCCCGTATGGCAAAGGTGCCCTGCGGCAGCAAGTTGTTCGACCCCCGCACCATCAGCCCTTGCAGCAGGCGCTTCGGGCCGGTCGAGTGGTACGTGAACGTTTGCCCGTGTGTCTGCTTGCTGCTGCTGCTGCTGCTGCCGGATCCTCCGTCGCCCTGCACAATCGGACTGCTCTGGCCAAGCTCGGGATCAAACGGCACCTTCTCCCCACGGTCGACGATTGTTGTTTGCGTTCGCTTCGACACGCCGTACGCTGCTGTATCGCCGCCTTCCGTAAGCTCCAGCGACTCCTCCGTGCCGCCGGTCGTCTCTTCCAGGTACCGGTCGAGGTTGGTGATTTCACGCCACCCGGGCGGCACCACGAACGATGGATCCGCTCCCGGAAGATGTTGGCCTGCCTTCGAGCTCACATCGGCGTGCAGCCCAGTTTCCTGCTCGGTCGACGAGCTGGGCGGTGCAAACGGCTCACAGACGGTGTGCAAGTGAGCTGCCGAAGTGCGCGGTCTTGCGGTTCGATCGTAGCTGGCGGCAGCACTGCGATGCACTTGCGCTTCTTGCGCCTGGATCCGGTGCAGCACCTGCTCCAGCCGCTCCTGGACCGGCACCAGCGACTGCAGCAGCCGGTCCGGTCCACCGTCCTCACCCTCGATCGCTTGGTAGAGTGTGCTCGAGAGGATAATTATCGTTCCCATCAATCCCTGCACTAATTGCTCGTTCGATGGGACGCTTGATGGTTGCCGCCATCCTGCCCGGGCGGTGATGCTTTCGGACCGGTCGCTGGTCCCCTGCGTACCATCTTCCATCGAACCGTTCGGGCCGCTGTGCCGTGCGCGGGCAGTAGAGACAATAAACTTTTGCACGAGATTGACAGCTGCAAACGCCAAGTAACCGAGCGCTGTGGCAACTGCGATGAGCATCATGATTTGATGAAGATGAGCATACTGAGACCTTGCTTGCTTGGATAAGTTTGCCGCGTAATGTGTGCATCGGAGCGAGCAGGAAAGGAGCGCGTAGGAACAAGTTACCCCAAACCCCGGTACCAAAAACGGACGGCAGGTTTCATTTTACCTTCGGACAGGTATCCCAAATCTCGCACAGGACCGCTTCGCCATCGACCATGATTTCATATTTGTGTCGGTTCTCTGATGCCGTCGGGTTTGGATGTCACACAGATGCCACGGTTTGCACGGAGCATGGGAAGATAATGAAGAATGGTATTTAATGAACATTCAACTGAGATGGTGGCATAGTTTCAATCGCTCTAATTATAATTACCTGCCTGGTGGTCATACTCTCCAATGTAGCGTTTGGTGAGAAATCGTACCGTTAATGCTACAAAAAAATGGGGAAGATAAAAGGGACACGATTGTTATTAAAAATGGATGTCAGTTTTGTAGCGCTTCCAAAGATATATTGGAAAACATTTGAAAATAACATTCATGTTAGATAATCGATCCAGTTGGAAATGAAAAATCACCATAAAATGTTAACGATCCAAACGAGCGAACACGCGACAAAGCAAAAAAAAAGAACACTCCAAGCTAATGAACCCTACTGAGAACATTTTAAAAAATTTGAAGAGCACCGTTCATTATATTTGTACTGGCCGGCTTCATCACGAGCTGGCCTAGGTGCAATGAGAACAAAAAGACGAAATCATCGTTGCCCCTTAGGCAGCAAACATCTTCGAAAAGAATAATCTTCATCCGCCAGGTCAAAACACGCAAAACGAGTAGAACACACTCCATTGCTGCTATAGACGATGAAAAAGCAGGTTTTCTTGAACTTCCCCGCCTGTTTTTTTGGCTGAACATTTCTTGCCAGCGCTACGAGACGAAGCAAGCAAACAAAATGCAAAAGTACAGACGGCAGGCGCTAGACTTTCGGCGAAATTCCTTCATGTCGGTCATGGTTAGCATAATTCAATGAGCCAATTACGCGCCTGCCACACGGCTGCTCTTGCCACGGCAGCAGCAGCCGATGATGATAACGACGTTAAGTGAGGAAAGGAAGTGAGTGAAGAGTCAATGGGGGGAAAAAATACGACCCACTCTTCCTTCTTGAGCAATCCGTAACGATCCGACAATTATGATAGGTATGGAACAAAGTATGCCAACAGGGCAATCCGTTCGGCCAATGTTGATCTTTGCGCCTGTTCGGCCAATAACAGAATCTAATCTGGACAGGTTTGGGCGCGTGTATTTGCACGAGTTGTAGATCGTACCGGTTGGAGCTAATTTGCCAAACTTTCTTTTCCCGCGGACGGTTGGTTTTTTTTTGTCTATGCTATGCTTTGGGATTTCTATGATGTTTGTGTTCTCCTGTACGTTCGTTGGGAGATTATAACGAAGAGAGTTGTTTCAATAGAGTTAGAGGAAGGAGAAGGAGTTGATAATTCAAGTATGATCAACTTAACAAGATCCATTGCTTCGGAAAATGCGCTGTTGGAAGAGGGGGGGGAGAAAAAGAACGCAAAAAGCCCTTTTGGACATTTCTTTTCTTTTCCCCTATGTCAGGGTCTAGTTTCGCGTATTATATTTTGTCTTTTTGTAAAAAATACTGTTAATTCTGTATGAAATATCGAGACATAATAATATAGCTGTGTATTTATGAAGGTCCCACAAACATTTGAATAATGACAACCTCCGCCTGGGACATTTTAAATTGTCGTAAAAGTTATTTTAAGGCAACCGAAGCCAACCTTCCTTCTCAGCCGCCGTAATGTGCAAAACCCTAACCCGCACACAAAACTAAACAACATTCCCGCACAGCCACCCTAACCATGGTGCCAAATAAAATCAACCCCCCTTGCAACAGGTGCAACACTTTATGATATGTTAAATTAATAACGCACGGCATCATTTGCAGCTGTCGATCTCATTCGTCACCCGCTTGGGGAGGGAGGTGTTTTTTTTACTTTGGTCTACAAGATGATGTTGCTGTCATCGTGTTTAGTTTAGTGCGCCCGTTTGCTTCGGGAGGGGCAGGAGGACGGCAGGACGAGAAAGCGGGTAGAAAACGACATTCCCATGAACTGTCGAAACCCACGACAGAGGTTAATGGACGTTTTATAGTGTGTGGAAATATCTCCTATTTTGCGGAAGACATACATTCTCATGCTGTTTGATGATTCGACAAACGAGATCTGTTTTAAAGCATGACAAGGTTGGCGATGATATTTATGCTGCTGGAACGACCGGTTGGCTTGGTTGACGTTCGAGAAATTCAAAACTGGAGAAAACAAATCAGTTGCCTGACTGATGCTCGTTAACATATCAACGTCAATAAACAGCTAATTTCTGTCTGGTACGTCGTAAACCGTGTCAAAAGCAAACGATGAATGAGTTGTGAATTTTCATATTTTTATGCAATATTAGGAGTACCTTACATGAAAGATACAAGATGGAGAGGTAAAATAAATCAAGGAAGACATTTATTTTTTCATAAAAATCCCACTACCCAACAAGAAAGTTTACAAATGACTATCCACTGAGGAAGAAGGTTTCAACATTCAATCTTTCAAAAGTTTTATTAACAAAGTGTGAAGTAAGTTACACATACTTGCATGTTTGAAATCGTATCCGAGAAGATCGCGTTTTTTTTTGTAATTTTCATCCAAAGCCTTGGTCGCAAACTTCTTGGTCGCAAAAGTCTTGTTCGTAAAATTCTTGGTCGCAAAAATCTTGGTCGCAAAATTCTTGGTCGCAAAATTCTTGGTCGCAAAATTCTTGGTCGCAGATTTCTTTGTCGCAAAATTCTTGGTCACAAAGTTCTTGGGCGCAAAATTCTTGG
>KB667176.1:2085164-2098946 GCA_000349065.1 Anopheles quadriannulatus
GACTGGGCAACAAGTAGCTACTGACCAATGCAACTATGAAGCCAATGAGCCCAAAAAGAACCTTTCCATGTGCATGGCCGCCAACTCCATAACAACCATTATGGCTCTAGGGAGACGGAAGCGTTGTGAGCATCTCATCGACGGCACAATATTCTTCATTCACATGACTAAACGCTGTTCGTACGTGCGGTTGCATGGTGATGAGTTTTTTTGCTGTAGAGCAATGCTAACAAACAACACCGACCGATGGACGTTGCTGCCAACAGTAGCGTCAGCTAATTGAAGGTGATTTGTTGAGATTGCGTCCCAATTTCCAAGCAGGTTGAAATGGAACTAGCTCATGAAATATTCTTAGAGTTTTCTGCACGTGGGCGTATTTCCATTGGCTTGTGTGGACTTGCCGGTTGTTGCTACAGTGAAGTGGCTGTCACACAAAGAAGAGGAACAACAGGGGTGATCAATCGGAAGAAAAACAAAAGTAGCCTAAATTTTACCTGAGCATACTCCTTACAAAACATTCGCAGCAAACACAAAAACCTTACTCGCCATGTGGGAGGAATTATTGTATGGCCTTAAGCATGGAATAAAGCATTTAATTGGAAATTGTTTTTATGCTCAGTGACGTGTTTCAGTTTTGCCGCTTCACTGTGCCGCAACTGTAGATTCTGTTGGTTTTTTTGGACATGAAAGCTGTTTTATTGTGATTTATTGAGTAATTTAACAGGTAAAAAAGTCAGTAAAGGTAGCATGATTGCTTCATCAAGTTAATTATCTTTCCTACATTTTACATGTTATAGTTTACTGTTGTTCTTAGACTAGAAAGATAAACTAGAAGCATAAACACTTGAGAAAACTCATGCCTATAATGGTAGCTTGAACCGAAGCGATGGGACCGTAGCAACCAACATGTGGCAAGCCTCTATTTTTCAATCTTCCAAGAATAGACACCATTAACAGGAAAAACACTCTTTTAGCTAGGTAAAGTCCTGTCATGGTAATTTTCGTCACAGAAAATTTGTCTTCCTTTCAAACGATTCTCTTATCCCTCGTTGAAATTCTGCTGCAATTGTAAACCATCGCAATCATCGCCATCATCACCATTATGCCCATTGCAGTAGTTTGTCATGACCTTCCAATTTGTCCAGAAAGCAACCCGAACCACCACCATCACCAAAAATGTGACCCACTTTTGATGGATGAAGGTAGGGCAACGGATAACCCAAATGATACATGAAAATAGCCTGTGTGGGCGTGCGTTCTTCAGCCAAACACAGGCTAGCTTAAAAGCAAACTGAAGACGAACAGAAAAAAATCAACGAGCATTACAACAATAAAGCTGCTTTTGCTTTAGAATGGCGCGCAAAAGCCGATTGGCAGAGGAGAGATAGCGGCACACATTCCTTACCACTATCCACGGCAATCAGGGATACACGGCCGGGAACTTAAACCGGGACTAATTCGAGGGTGAGGCACATAAATCACGGCGACCCCGATTGTGCCCGAAAAGGAGCCCAAGGAAAGAATGCCTTAGCCAGCAGGGATAGCCAGTTTTGCCGTGCCAAAATGCGTACATTGAAAGAAGGCGCTTCCCCGCCGCCGAGCATTATGTTGTTACGGATCGTGGTGGTGAAGAAAATCATCTGCTATTCATTCGTCATTCCAACAGATCAGTTGACAGATCGGTAATGTCTCTTGTTCTCGTAACGCCAAGCAGTGGGTGAGTTGTGAGCCCTGCTTGTGAGAAATGTTCCCTTGCTGTTGCTGGTTGCTTTTGAGTGGAGAAAGCGAAGCACAAACAAAGACATAAAAGAAAATGTGTCCACTTACCACTGTGCTGCGGGTGCGTCCGTGGGGCATTTGGCAGTTCTTCTACGTGACCGAGGCAGCAGAAGTACATCGGTAGTTAATGGCTGTGTAATTACCGACTCTATTTCTTCCCGGGCTATTGATGGCCGGGAGCGCACGAAGGGCTCTGTTGGTTGACCAGCTGGTCATTTTGTTAACATGCTTGCTCGTGATTAATTCCATAATGATTGACCGTTTTGTTGCTTCCCTTCTCTTTTGGCTGTTCACTGGTACTGTACGGAGCTAAGTGAATGTTACTTGTTTTACGCAACACGATTTTGTGTAAAGTGGACAGGCAAAACAAAACCCGGAGTGGGTCTTGATTGAGTGGATTTGAGGATTGAGGGTTACCAATTTATGCTCTTTTTACTACGTCACGCCTGTACTATTAACTGTACTAATAGCACTTAGTAAATGGAGAGCTACATTCCAACAACAGCACTTGTTTATGATCACCGTTCTGTGAATGATAGTCACTGTAAATGGCTGCAAAAGAAAGCAATGAAATCAATATTATGATGTTGGTTTTACTATTTATACAAACGAATTGAAAAAAAAAAACATATCCTCGAACATAGAAAAACACCTCAGAACTTGTAGGCAGAGTTCCTTGTTATCGTTCCCAGCGCGACGGTTCCAATTCAATAAAATTCAATTAACTCAATCCCCATGGGATCCGGTGCCCTTGCCGCGAGTGGCTGCCATTCGCCAGTTAAAAACAGTTTCCTATTGGTGGAAAACTTTCCACGCTGCGGCAAATCACTTCACCAATTAACACAACCAGAGCAGTGCCAAAGTTTCCATCCATCCCCATAGACTTTCGGTCTCGAAAAACTTTCTCGCCGCGCCGTTTTTCCCACCACGTTTGCTGTAACTAACGTTGTTCGAGGTGTGATGAGTTATGGTGTACTAAGTGGAGTGTAATCAAACCACACAGGAAAGAGATTTATATGTGGCGCAAAATAGTGTGGCTCACTGTATGGGTCTGTTTTTGGTATTGTAGTGACTAGATATTTTTACTTACATTTTAGTGGTTTCATACTATCACCTTGTTTAACAAAAAATAAATCATAATAGAGATTATTTAAAATTTACTTCTGTTTTCACAATCAATTGCAATACCTTTCACTCACTACACGCTTTGCACTTGAATCACGTCCGAACTACCTGACTCGTCTAGACAGGGATAAACTCCAAATTCCTTTCACGAAAAACACCCACTTTAGCAGAACAAATTAAGGTATCGTGCTTCAGAGAAGACCGACATTGCTACAATAGCTTATCGGGTTTGAAAAAATGTCGGAAGGAAAATGTGTTGTACTATCGCAGTATGATTTTTTTTTAAATATCTCGATCCACTTCTCGTTAGTGCCCGCAATGCCATGCGTCTACTTCGGTTACTAAGGCTTCCGCAAAACAAATTGTAGCCGCCAGTGAAAATACATCGTGCTGTACTAAAACGCGCTCCCGCTCGGGAGCAGCATCCATGCGCTGAGAGCGAAAACAAGTGCGATAACTTCAGTGCTGTGAGAAGAGAGCTTTGATGGCGAGAGATGGTGCTGGTTTGCAATGAAATTGTTTTGGTCTGGGGTAAAATATTAGTTCATGTTGATTCACCGAAAAGTAATTATGAGATATACAAAGCATCTTCGATCGTTATACACATCTTTTGGCTTACATTTATTAACTACTTTACGTTTGATATCCAACACTTTGATGACTGAATTTTAAGATATAATTCTCTTGGTAATTTGTTTAGTTAAGCTTATGCTATATTGCGTTCGTTGAGTGTTTTTTTTTCTTTTAAAAATTACAGCTTTTCTAGATCTTGTAAGTATTTTTTAAGGTTTAAGAAATAGAAGAATTTAAATAGAGCATCACACAAAAATGTGCTCCATTTTATCCAATGAAACTGATTTCTCTCAAGCCTTATTAGCATAATCGCTTCCATCTGCGCATTATCAATTGATTTCATAAGGAAATCCGCCAAAGTTCAATTAATGTAGACAAAAGGGATCTTTGCAAAAAATTTCCACGGATCACACTTGTACGATGAAATTTTACATAGCTTTTGACTTTGGATTAGAGTGTGCGAAAGTCAACAAAAGGAAGCGTAGGAAGGATAGGAGCACTGTTCTTTCTTCTACGCTTCCAGAACATGATTTTCCGATTTGCATAACACAGCGAAAGGCTTTTCGTTTATTTTCTTTGCCCCTGACTTTTTCGACCGATCAGTGGAAGAGTTTTTCATTCCTGAGCGAACGGGGTTTCATTTTATCGTGATACAGCGCGGTGCAAAGTTATGTGTAACGGTATGACAAAAGAAAAGAATGGCGACCTAGAGGTGTTGCCGTCGAGAGCTGCCGCGATCTATCGAAAGAAGAAAAGGAATCAATATGCGATGCTTGCTGAAGTTTGATTTGAATATGTATTGGGATGGAGGTAGATTAACGGATTATTTCTTTTTCTTCACAAAGAAGATATGGCGAATGTATGGGTCTGAATGAAACTCAAATTTGGGTATGATTTATGCCAATTTTTGCTTTTCTTACCTGAAAACTTTTTTTCCAATTATGATCAACCCATACTATGGATTAGAAAGAGCTATGCTTTTGCTACTGATTTTAATTAAGATATCAAAAATATTGATTGCGTAGTAAAACGAAAAAAGAAAATAAACCAGCCATTTACTTCCAGCAGCTGCTCGCGTAACCAAAGATGTCGTAAATTTTATCAAGAGTATGAAGAGAAGTTCGTAAACCTTCGTATGGTTTTATGTTCCCAGGCGGAAATATCAACCCCGAATCAAGTTTGCAGTCGTGTTTAACCATAACCACATCCGTAATAGAGCTCTTAAAACTATAGATTCGTGACAGAGGGAAGAATGTATGGTTTATGTGATATTTTGCACCTTTAGCCTCAAGCAAAGATCCATTTGCTGAACTGCACAAACAAGTATGACAAACTGACTGTCCGTAATAGTAAGTACGAAGTACAAAACAGTATACCGGAAACAAATCAACTCCCATTTTCAAGCACGACTTTACTGCAAGAAAATATCAAATTTGCAGCACATAAAAGAGGGCTTTTACAGGCAAGACACTACAAAGATAACATGCGGTATTGTATGAAGAATGCATATCACTTAAACAATCAAAGTTTGTGATGTTTGAAGGGCTTGTATCATGTACAAACTATAGTATTAAAGTTCACAATAAATTGTGATTGATCGACGAGGTGGAATCAACCTAAATTATTTCCAATTTTGTGTGTAGCTTTCCGCAAGTGGGAAGTGCATCATGATGCGCTATGAGCCATAAAACTCAAATAACTTGAGGAAATTATCACGATAAAATTATGACCTCCACTCACACCAAAGTTTCAACAGCGACAGCGACAAAAACGACAGGGATAACTAGGAAGCGAAATAAACGGCCAAAGTTTTTCCATTAAATACGTGTATGTAAGATGGCTGTGGTTGTATCCAATCACCATTTGCTTTGTATCGGAAGACTCGTCACTACAAAGACAGTCTTTCTGCGTGGATGCGATCTAGGCACTGAAGATCAAACGTGAACCTGATTGAACAAGTTTAAAGTTAGGTCACATTTCGTTAAGCTCGTAGATTATGCGCTTCATAATAAATAAAGTTTATATTACAATGTGAGGTAAATGATCGTTCGAGCAATTAGACTAAGGATTTTTGTTAGGAAATATGATGTTGCTTGAATATGTTCATAGAAGTGAAGCTTATTTGATATTTCACTGAACTAAAAAAGGGACACGATTTTATCTTACTCAAATATCCACGCACGTACCATACAAGTTTTGATGAGATTATTATTTTACTTTATAACGTTATCTTGATGTGATTGCTGTTGCTCGCTGAAAAAAAGGGAGAATTTTGTCACTTTTGTTGCAGTAAACGCGTAAAATATTGTACTAGGAACTGAAGTGCACTATAATTCTTTTTCCGTACAGCGGTTTAGCTCTACCCCTACTAGTACTTCATCATTGCTAGCAACTGTGTGCACTTCCGTTCCGTCCAACGAGCAGCAAAGGGATTAGATTTGTTGTCTGGTGCTGGCAACACATACTAGGTAAGATGCTGATCCGTTGATAGCGTATTTGTCACCCCGGTAACATCACGTACGCATGTCCCGTTGGCTGCTGGGATGCGATGTTCCTGTCACGTGAGAAAATTTATTCTCAGCGCATCACAGGAAATTCACAGCCAGTTTGACTAGCCAAATCGACCAATGCATGTTACCTTACACCTCAACTCTAAAGCTTTGCTATTCGAGATTTTCAGCTTGTTTCAAGAGGGATGTTGTGAAGCTCAGTAGAGTATGGAGAAGATGCACGCGATAAGCTGTTGATGCCTGCTATTCAGGAAGAATACTCTTGAGCAGAAACAGAAACACAAAAAGGTTCAGGTTAAAGCCTAATCCTTTAGCATAGTGGCAAGGAGTGGATCCTCATGAGTAGGATGATATATGTATGCATATCCTTATCACGATAAAAAGCTGTGTCGCGCAAAAATTGTTGCTAGTGCGGCAAAAAAGATATTTTTCATGTTTCATTCATTTATAATGTATTTCAAATAGAAAACATACGTTCAATTGTGATAAACAAACCAAACAGAAATTCTTAAATGATACGAAACGCCATAAAAGATTTTCATCACGTCTTCTTTAGCATTTATATCACTGAAAATGAAAGGTATGAATATTTCTTTTTGAACACTTTATCTTCAAAACTTAAAACATTATTTTCAACAGCTATTTTTTAACATCATGTATCACCAACAATAGATCAGCAATGTTCCGATGAAACACTTTTTGATACGGTTTTTTATCCTCTACTACATCTAGATGATTTCGAGCGAACGAAACTAAAAAAACGTGCAGACACCGCTGTATATATTTTTTACCATTTCTTTTTCCATACCCGATTGTTTGAATAGTTCAACTACATGCCTGAAGAACCTTTCGAGCTCGCATACCAAAAATAACAATATGTGCAAAATTTTACAGTACAAAATATGTGCACAGCTAAACAAAATGGCCGGTAAAAAAAACACACACACACACATACACTGCTCCATCGTTCCAGTGCAAGAACAATGTTTACGATCAACACAACGCATCACAAAATGGAGAGCAGGCCAAATATACAAGGCCCTACACGGGCTATGATGGTTACTTGTTCGAAAGCAAAAATGGAAAACTTTTTCCACGATTGCACGTTTCTACGTAACACACAACACCAAACAAACGTTGCACCCTAAACGCTATGCCCGCGCTTCAGCTCATAGAAATTTCTTCCGGTAGTTGGTCGGTTTCCTGGTGCCCTACCCTGTCTCCCTTTTATTGGATGGGGAATACACGGCATTAATGTAAGATATGTTTTGAATAAAAGTAATAAAATGTCTGGTGAATGCAAACAATAGTAGACTGCTGTTATGTTTCATGCAATGGAATAGCTGAAGCATTCTTTTCAGTGTGGTAGACTCTTATTCATCGTTGTTTTAAGAACATAACATAAAATAATTTATGCTAATGAAAATGGTATAGATGGTAAAAAGAATAACTCACATTCCTTTACTAGAGAAAAGACGTGTAAATTCACAATCAACTATTCACATTCGTGTCTAAGTCAATGAGACTGTTTTACCTCGAATATACATTGTGCCACCCGTAAGGCACCCTCACGGGCTTCAAACACCCATAGAAAGCTTAATCTTACCCATTTTGAGTTTGTTTCAAAAGCTTTTTCACCGCTCTGCATCACAAGCATCCTGAAACGGAATTGATACAAGTATTATTGCTACTGAACAGAATCTTTTGAACAATCAGTAAACCACTTATGAACGATATCAATGCTTCGTTTGGGTTGAAAAAAGGCCTCCTTATATTAATATCATATCTATCTGAACCATGTTATTGAACACGTTTCTGGTCATCTAATTAACGACAGGTGAAACATTATCTGAGGTGATCTAAACATTTATTGAAGGGAGCATTATGCTTTATAAATATGTGTATTGTTTAACACTATGAGTATAGGTCATAGTATTTTTAAACACCAACATAATTTAATTTCTAAAAACGGGAACAAACCCTTTTATTATTTCACGATTTGCTCAATCATACATCACCGGTTCCAATAATTTAATTGATCCTTTGTACATGGAATTTGACAGCGTTTGTGACGATTTTCTACATGATATTAAACCGTTAATTAGCTTCCAGGCACAACAGTGCCAAATGAAACGTTGATGTATTACATGGCGATACATGATGATGCTATTGTTGTACCTGTGCTCGCGTGCATAATCATGCAAATATGATATCGGATGTTCTAATTTCATGCCTTTGTGGCATACAACCGCATGTGCGGAACAATTGGTTCATGATAGTGCAAATCGAGTCAATTTTACGGAATGGGATTTCAAAACAATAGAATCAATGTCTTAATTGTATTCAATTACTGTTATGAAGTCGGTATAAAGTTGCTACGCGCGTGCATTTCACGCTATGTTGCGTTTATGTTGGTATTCAAATATGTACATGTTTACGTAAAACAAAAAAAAGAGAATAATTCTAGCTAAAGAACTAACTTTAAATAACCATGTTGCTGAAGTTGATTGTAGTAGAGTAGAGTAGAGTAGAGTATGAATAAAGCTACCTCTGTTTCCAGCTGGATTCATTGAATGAGCCTCAATTTGATATCACACATCTATAGACATTTTAACTGTATTATCAGCTGGTAACTGCTTTACAGAATTGTGATGCAATTAACGAGAGGTGTATTTTAACACTGTATATGGTCAGAAACTGGGTTCATTTGTGTATAAAATCCATAATTTTAAAAGCTTTTCAAAGCCTTTGTTCAACTAGGATAGTTTTTTTCCACGTGCATTTAAAGATTATTTTTAAAAACAAGTTCGGTTGAATGAGTGAGTCAGTTGAATACCGCAAACGGACATACCGTCAGTGGCATCACATCAGAAAAATGCAATTTATATGATAATCACGCTAGTTTCCTCCATCATATGCCAATGGGATACGTTTCTATTGGATGACATCAGAAAATAATCTCGTGCAGGTCATAAGCCGATCCAGATGTATAAAATTGTAAAAGAATTTATTCCCATCGCAACATAACCAAATGCTTGCTGCATGACAGAAGGGCGTAATAGCATTTTATTCAGCGTATTCGATGTTTGAGATAGGCCGTATATAGTTTACGAATAGTAAATGTGCCCAGACTATGAACACCTCCTGCAATGCATTTGTTGATTAGATCATCCTATGTTTTGAAATGAAGCCGTTTTTTGTTGTTAACAAATATAAAATAACTCAACCAGAAAATGAAAGCAAATTCAATTTTTCTTACTACTTTTCTACCAAATTGTTTTCCCATACAGTTCCAAAACCAGCTTCACTTGACAAACTTGTGAGTCATACAATGTGTCAAATAGTGAATGCAATCAATTTTTAAAACTGTATGTGTATAAACAACTAGATTTCATTTTTACAGTGAATATTTCAGCAAACGTGTAAGCTATTTGAATATTAACAGTAAATCACGTTCACCCTTTCTCAACACGTACTGAAATGGTGCTGTACTCGGCGATGCGATGGCCTTATATCCAAATCATGCCTTAAATGTAGCACATAAACACGTGCTCGCATGGCACGGCTGTCACGATCAACCTAGCTTATCGATAGAGATTTCGGTGTAGGAAACGCGTGGGCTGGAAAACTAAACGACGACACGAAATCTGTAACAAAGGCTTAAATGGTCAAGGCATAACCTAAACACATGATATGATTTCAAAAGTTTTTGGCATTGGAACAATAACTGATTGAATGCTTGCAAAACATGAGCCATGCATGCAATCCAAATTGTTTTTAAATTTAAGAAATATATCTTCTAGTTGCTTAATATTACCACCGACTTTTTACCACGCAATCAATGATTTACTATTTGCTTCAGAGTAACTAGCAGTGTGCTAGTTGGACTTGCGAATCATTTGAAAAAAGGGAGTGTAGCTGAATCGTCTTTTGAAGCTTTTATGGGTGAAACAAACAAAGACCAAAACGTCAAGATTTTTGTCAGCACGCTTGAGTTGGCTTGGATTTTACCAACAGAAAAAATCAAATAAATTCAAAGAATTTGTTATTTTGAATGGCACACCTAATAGATTTGGCATCGCAATGTAGCTTTTTATGTTTCAGATGTTCATCATCTGCAGTATGTTTTCACCAGAAACTGTTTATTATCGCAAGCTCTTTTCGATACATGAACTAATTGTGTAGCAAAATGTGTAGCCAATACAAAAAGTTCAACTGGATGGTATCCAAAAATGTTTTTCAATACACTTTATTCCGTTAAATAAACCATTTCGTTTCATTCTTTTAACATACGTTTCCAAGTGTATCCTTTCTTTTAACATACGTTTAGAAAAGGTTTGAATGGATGGACGAAAGCCTTTATTGCTTGAAGACACTGCCAAAAACTAACACATTCCTAGTTTTTATTCAAATCACTGAGTTGAAAAGACTTCTTTTAGTTTGATCCTAATAAGTAGCTAAAACTTGTAACAACAAAATAATATCTCTAGACGATATACAATACAACGCATTACTACAGAAGTTATTTGTCTTCGTTTCAACACTTTTTTCATCATCTGCCCTTCAAACATAATTAGAAAACTTTAACGCTGAATGAACGAATAATAAATTGCGAATAGTAAATAAATATCAGTTTTTGCCAGATCGTTTATGACATGGCCTAAATTATTGTAATGATTAAATTTCTTGATTTAATTTAATATATATAATAATATTTAATATTTCATATTTGATATATTAATTAATATTTATAATATATTATTATTATTATTATATATTAAAAATATTTAATATATTAATATTGAATATATATTATATTATTTAAAATAATATTTAATATTTAATATATATTTAATGTAATATTTATTTTTTCCCTTCTAGCCCATTCAAGAAAGGAAAAAAAGAGCATTACTCTTTTCAAGTAATTAAATTAAGCATGTTGTTGGACATATTTCCAGGACAAAAACTGTAAATAGATCTTATATGAGCCCTTATATGAGTAAGGCTGCGCTCTGGCACCAATCGAACACGAAAGCCGACTCGAACAAATCCATATAATCATATGGAGGTGCACTGTCAGACAAAAACAAACAAACAAGACAAACATGGCAAATCCCATACATTTTTCATGTTCGATTGGTGCTAGAGCGCCGGGTAAGCCTTATATTTAAGTTCCAAATTAGCTTAAAAACATAAATGCATTAAACACAAAATTAGACCTATATTTACTACTTAAAGTCAACCAAGCATCGTAACCAAAAAATCACCTGATGTTGGATGCCTCCAAGGACCAAAGTGATTCAGTTGTTCGTCACATGTCGTTTTTGCTATTAAAATCATATACTTCACGACAAATCAACAGCAATTCATGTCAACCAACTTTCAGTAAACAGTAATGTCAAATCGTACAAACCAACAAACAGCAATGGTCTCCCTACATTTTATGCGATCCATTAATTTAGCATCCATTTAGTATGTAAATTTAGCTGTAAAAACTCTTAATTAAAATGCAATAAATCAGTTATCTACTGCTAAGTAGATTGCTTATCATTTACGATGGATTAATTGTGAAAGGATTTTCGTAAATTTCAGACACCAGGTGGTGATCATGGCTTTAATGAGAAGTACGTCCATTGCACCAAATTAACATTTTTATTCTGTATACAATCTGGTCAACTGGCGTGCGTGTCGGTAAACCTCAGCTAACGTAAAGTTAATGAGCAACCATTTACGACGCTCCAAAGCAAATCCAATTACTTTGATTCGTTTATAAAGCCATTTTGCATCGCAGTCATATTACATACACTGATATGCATGCATAAACATATTTAAAGCATGTAATGGCTCTTTGTTCGATCTAAATGACATCATGCCCCTTACTTTTCTTCAGTGTGTTGACGAAAAGGAATGATTAAAAGTCTATACACTCTGTTTCCTAAAGCGTGTAATTTGTTCATGGAATATATTTACGTTGAGAAATCCTTCATTCAGAAAAAGGTCCTTGCTCAGTGTCAGCGTCAGCTTTCAACTCCAAGAATACACATCTTAATGAGGTATGTAGGCTGATGTGGACGCTATAAGCCTGTATCACTCTGCTCGTGGTATCAAAAAGGGCTATTAAGATATCTGGTTCTTCATGAGCTCATTAGAGGAACTGCAATTAATATGAGAACTGCAATTAAATATGAAACATAGTAGGAGAATGTTACTTATAGCGGCAACGGTTTCCACTCAAGGCCTTTGAGGATGAAATTCAAAAAAAATATTAATCGCAAACCTTTCATTACACTCCATTGAGTACGACCCTAGTGCGGCCTATTCAACAAGGAGGGATTAGTAGTACATGATGTTAAGTAGATTGCGTGCCACTTATAATGAATAAGATACAAATTTTACACATCCATTAGCTTAAACTATCCTTATCAGCAATAAAATGCACTTCAGATGTACTCAAATTAAACCAGTTGCCATTAACATTAAGAAAATATTGTGGCACAACGATTTTTTGTTAGGATTGCTCCTGTTTTTAAATGTAGAAAATGTATTTTCTCGTTCTATGAACAACATAGAACATACTTTAACCATATTGGAAAACATACATCAATTTTTTTTATTGTTTGTGACAAAATATAAGATATCTTAATTACTTATTTAATTACAACAATCAACATGAAGCATTGACAAACATTTGCAGCAAACATTTCTTGCAACAGCAAACTGCACCTAAAATGAACTTCTTAATGACTGCAGGTGTCTGCTCTAATTTGCGAACAATTGCTCCCTGGCAAAGCATATTCGTTTCGTAATGGTCCAATTTCTACCCAACCCGTTGGTCGTTGCGACTGTAGTACATTTGGTACACAGCCTCTAATCGTCCGTTGGCGAACATCCGCATTGCATACTCAATAAATTCGTGAAACTACGTCCAAACAATAATCCAACGCCACTACTCCAGAAAATAAAACTGTTTACAAGGAAAGTAATTGTAACATTGTGCAGAACGTCCTGGCTGTACACGAAAGAGACTATCAAGTGAACAAAGAACAATCACATGGTGTTCGGTAAGATAAAATAATTCTGCAGTTCACCAAATAAAATGAAGTTATAAACGAGTTGAGGAGGTGTCTGCCATTAAGGCCGGGATAACAGAATGACAGACGAAGGCGCGAGACTGTGAGCGGTTTCGGGCACTTCTCAGGCAGGTGCATACCGCAAAGCGGTTGTAGCGCCGGATGAGTGAGTATAAATGAGTTCTGCATTCGGAATTCATGTTCAAAACCTTTATTCCATATAATTTCAACATTTTCTACAGTTTATAATTTGCTTGCCTGCGTAATCATACCGTATGCTTATCAATTTTTTTTTTAATTTGATCTAGTTCTGTTCTGTGATCTGTGTTTTATACACATAACATCAACATGGATATTTCAGTAATGATTTCATCTTCCTTTAACACAAAAAGCTTGAAGAGAAAGCCTCTTTAAAAATTAATTCAACCCAGTTTCGAATATGTAAACACCGACTAATCTCATTATTAACGCAATCCTATAAGAAAGTAGTGTTACACTGGGCTCGTAATCGGAAATAGCATCGATGTCGGAAGAACGAGCTTGATTGCGGTTGAATTTGAGATCTTTCGCCAGCATGTCCATTGTTTTTATGGTGATTTGTTACCTGATGTTTTGTCGTCATTTCCACACCGCCAACAACATCCAAAGCCACACTTGCAAAGCTGCTCACAAAGTCTAACCCAACATTACGACCTTTCGGCGCAAAGCATTCGAAAACGACGTTC
>KB667177.1:68475-82440 GCA_000349065.1 Anopheles quadriannulatus
GAAATGATTTTGATAACATTTGGATAAATATAAAAAAGTGTGTTTGTTGTTGCATCAGGACTGCAGTGCGGGTAAGATCGACACCATGAAGGGGTTAAATCGACACCTTGGGGGTGATTTCGACACATTGGTTTTAGCTTTTAAAATAACAAACTCTGATGGCTTGTAGTTTTCATTGAAGTTCAACAAAGTATTTCGTACCAATTTTATGAAAAATTTACACAAAACATTATTGAAATATACAAAAAAAATGAAGTTACAAGCAAGAACAATCTTGAATTTTAAAGCTTCTACGGTATTTTTAATTGCATGTTTGTTCAGCTTGATTATTACGTTTGTCGTACATCGTTAAGGGACATCTTTATAAAGTACAGGCACTTTCAAATTACGATATAAAAAAGATAACATGCTACAAATAAGCATTACACTACTACCAAGTGGGGTGTTGAATTTACCCCCATTGGCCGCACAAGTTTAAGTGACATTTTACATTATATAGTTTAATATAAAAATTACGCCCTGTGATACAGAACTAATCAATAGTATTTATAAAACAATACTATTAACACGGAAACTATAATTTTGTTGAAATAACGCTACAATTCCTTAAGTCCTTAAAAACTTACATCGGCTGTCAATCAGAACCACCATGTGTTTATTTTTTTATTTTTTGACAATTGACAGGTTTCAGTGAAATGTGACTCAAATATTCGAAACAGTTGACATAAATAATATCTATAAGTTTTTTGTCTTCAAAAAGTTCTATAAATACAAAAACGACAAGGTGTCAAACCAACCCCAACTTCCCCTAATGTGATTTCTTTCCTTTATGTAACGCTATAGGATATTCCATGTAGAAGTATACCCTACTTGCACTGTTTGTTCATAGTTGTTGAGACATTCCCCAAGTCTCATCCTTTACCATGCTCTCTAAATTTTTACGTAATATCTACCCAAGTTGCTTCGCTATCCTCCATCGTTTCCTCGCTGTAATAATACTGAAATCTAAAAGGGATTAGAGTTTCATGACGGGCTTTCCTGATTAAGGGCTACCTATTTGTTAAAAAAGGGCTGGACTACCCATTTGTTCGTGTTGCATGTTCTATAAACGAAGGTACAAGATTATTATTATGCTTTTTCCTTGCCACGTTACATCCTTTACCACCCTAAGCTTTCCCAGTAGATCAAGTTTCTCACGAGTTTGATTTTTCATACGTCCTATTATTGCTGGAACATCTTCTTGAAATACCTTATATATAATCTTATATAGAAAATCATCCTACATTACTTTCGTATGCTTATACACTGTACTCCAGAAATCAAACAAACATATCTTCGTCTTTTGTTCCTATTTCACCTCATCAAATTTGTATATTAATTACACCTGGCAAACTATTTTTTATGTTCCCTTTACCCTTTTTTGATTATCACTATAAGCACTACTTGACTGTGGAAACCCCATTTTAATTTCTCGCTGTGTGGTCATCGTGGAATGTAACCATTACCGTATACCTTTCAATAAGTGGTCGCTAAGTTCACACTTTCATTAAAGGGTTTCCACAATTTACTGGTTGGTTCGCAAATTTTTTGGGTTCGTCTTACGATTAATTTATTGTTTTAATAAATTTTGGTACCTGTACCATCTACAAACCCACAGCCCTCAAAAACGTCCCAGGGAAATATGAGGAGGCTGACTGGGAAAAATACAAAATAGATATGACATACACATTACCCTAACATGATCCTCCCTCCCTTACAGAGACAATAACAAATGCAGCCTTAACTAATATCCCTCTTACAAAATGTACAGTTGGCAGAAAGTCAGTCCTCTGGTGCAATAAAACAGTTGCGCTTGCCATTAAGACTCGACGTAAAGCACTCAAGAGTCTCCAACGTTGAAACAAAACTATCAATATTTTTACTCCGCCTTGGCCGATCAATACCAAGAAGTCAATCGGGAATCAAGAGATGCCGTCAAATTTGCAGAAATCTATCTTGGGATTTTTCAAATCAACCTTAAGACAACCCCCAAAGTAATATTCCAGAAAGTTGCAATTTTATTCGGTAAAAACCACAAATCTGCACCAACCATTCTAAAAACAGAAAATACCATCATTCCACCAACAGAAATACCTGAAGCTTTAGCTAGATACTTTTATGATACATCTGCAACACACAACTTTCCATCTCATTTCCTAAACTATAAAACCATCTCTGAGGCCAGACCCCTTCCATCCATTGACGCTTCCGACCAAAATTACAATAGTCTTTTTTCTCTTGATGAGCTTAATTGGGCTCTTAATAAATGCCGCGGCATATTTTCAGACCCGGACAACATTGCTGAATAAACCATCACATGCAATAGATAGCTACCGCCCCATTTATCTCCTGAATTGCATTGGCAAAGGCATGGAGAGAATGGTAAATAGAATACTGATGCAAGATTTAGAAGAACGGAACCTCCTTAGTACCAATAAACACGCATTTAGAGGTGAGAAATGTACTGAGACATATTTTGCCGAACTTAATGAACTTTTAGAAACCCACTACCACAAGGGCTAGCACATTGACTGTGCAATATTAAATTTATCAAAAGCTTTTGACAGAACCTGGCGGCATACAATTCTTGAACAGCTCAATATGTGGGGTTATGGAGGACGTATTACAGCATATCTTCCTGATTAGTGTAGAATCCCTCTTCCACCCCAAGCCTAGTACCATTAAATGTTTCATGTATGCTGATAATATAGTCTCAGCATTATATTATGATATATTATGATGTTCATTATTTTTTCATGATACGAAACAGTTTTCGTAAACTGTTGTTGGCAATTGGTAAATAAAAATGTAACGAGTGTTTATTAGTTCAGTTTCCCTGTACATTCAGTGTTGATTACAACGGAAAAAAGGAACATGACTTTATAGATTAAGGTGATTTGAAACAAGATCGTCCAATGATCGAGTCATCTGAACTAGCTGTGTTATATCAAGCTATGTTTTGGATTCTTTTTTTCAGTACGTACGTACCCATTCTTATATTGGGGTTTGTTAGGCTACCCTAAATTTGTCACAATGCCTACAATCCACTGGTCTGATGCCATGCTCACGAGCGTTCAAGAAGGAGCATGAAAGACAATGCTGCAAAGATAGAAGATCACCCGTTGACCATTTTGAAATGTACCATGTTTGCATGTTAAGTGAAACTTGTTAGAATGGATCAACAAATAAGAGGATTTTTTCTTTACTGTTCTTTAAATCAACCAACCATATCCGAGCTTAAGTTTTTTTCTTATTATTAACGTTATTTAAGCTTTGGTCTAGCATTTGCAAAAAAAAATCCGGACAAAGCTGGCTTATCTTAACTTCACTAGAGCATCCTGTAGACTTGGCAATTCAGACTGAAACTTAAGCTTTTTGCATTCAACAAACGGGTGCCACGCGTATCGTCATTTACTTGAGAAGGATTACCTGAATGGGAATAATCTTACATGTGAGGAATTATCAGATAGAGAAGGACCCAAATTTTGTATTATTTTTTCATTTCACACACATATTGTGACAATCTGTACTGTTATCTCAGCAACGGTATCTCCTGTTGTAAATTACTCCTTTAAACTCAAATCACCTGAGTCACTACCAATACGCAGTGCAGCCTTTCAGTTTGGGATGTAAAACACATATGCATGGTTCTATTATCGGCCAACAGCATCCAGCTTCAAAGAGGTATTGAACTAAGTCTAAATATTTAAACCCACGAATAATCCTTTACCTGCACAAGGGTAAGGCTCAGGTCACCAAATATGACACCAAACCGTAACGCTGACAGAAAGGTGTGTTTACTCAAATATTTTATTTTAATTTAATTTCACCTCTCATCAGCTTACCTAGCACAACCCTAAGGCACGCAAATTCGAAAACAGCGTAAGAATTTATGAGAAGTACACAATTGACTTTTTTTTTATAATATAATAAACGTTATAAACGTCATTGTCATCATAATTTTTTTTAATTTCTTCAGCATTTTAAAAACTTCAACGGTCTGTTGTTGTTTTTTGTGTAAAATGTCTTATTACTCATTATGGCACAAACCTACCCAAATTCTGAAGAGATTCCGATTTCTTTGGTCTATCGCGGATTTAAATGCTTGGATTTTATAATAGTTTTTGTTGTAATATACCAGTGTTGCGATCGGTGATAATCGATTACTTTTACAAAATGATACAGTCTGAAGCATTGCATAATAGATTCACGATTTAATTCGACAGCCACTTACTGTACTTACTGTACTTAAAAATCGTTCAAAAATACAGAGAACATATTTCAGAAAGGTTGCATAGAAATACATTTTTAAATATTTTTAAAAAGTGTTACGATAACTGTTTGCGATAAATTTGATTTTCATTTCAGATCAGATGTTCCAGGTAATATCAAGTCGCGTGGTATCTTGGCATACGCCCTACCAAATCCCGGAAATGTCGTATGCCGTATGTCGTATGATTCTTGCCGATGCAGAGCATAAATTCTAAGAACTCTTCCTGCTCTTAAGCATATTGAATAGTCTGGGCTGTCTACACACGCACGTTTTTCCCCTTCTTCCTACAAACGCAATACACTAAACGCGGCCCGTGACAACTTTGTGAAGGTCAAAATAAATAGTTAATTATTGGGACTATTTTTAAAGAAAACGTAATAGTTGTTTTTTTAGAGACGTAGACCAATCTTAAGTTAAAGAAAGCTATATAAGTTTTATATATTATGTAAGTTATAAAGACGAAATTTTAACGTCCGCATTAGATACAGGCAACGAAACGCCATTCAACACCATTATATGTGAGGCAATGCGGCCCGCGAACTGAAAAGTTTAGAAACCCTTGTTCTAGAGCATGGCCGCTGCTTTGATTAGTGACACCCTAGAATAGTTTCGAGCCGATAATTTGTTTCAAAATGAAATTTCAGATTCAACACATGATTTTCAACACATAACAAAGAACTTTCAAACTCAATCCAGCTTGAGACGTGTTGAAAATTATGCTGTAGATTTTAAAAATTATAATGATTGAAATGAAATGCCAGATCGATGTGAATAACAATGTTTACATTCGAAACTGACTTGGAAAACCCTGTAAAGGAAACTCCATAACCACCACATCCTTTATGCCTGTTTTGATATGTTGTTCATTAGAAACATTTCGAAGCAATACAAAAACAGTAGTACTTAAATCCCCCTCCTCCGCATCTTCCCACAGCGTCCCGCGTGTATGTTTTTAACTGTAATTCGGCCCTCGACCGAAAACAGTTTTGACATCACTGGACTCCACACATAATTTTCTCATTATCATTGTTTGTTCATGTCACATGTTGTTCCAAGAATATTTCAAAGGTAAAAAAACAATTATAAATTCAATTACTTGAGAAACCTGAAATAAATCTCTTCTTATTCATGCAATATGCGTAACCGGGTTAAACCTGTACCACTATTGGGGTGGCGCTATCAGCGACTCATAAAATTTTCCATGTCACTTTCGAATGTAAACATTATTATTCACCGAGTGCACGATGTTAATTTACATCAATCTGATACTTCATTTCTATCATAATAATTATTGAATGTTTTGATTTTGTTTAATGTTAATCAACATCGTTACGATAATTCAT
The DNA here is from genome assembly GCA_000349065.1 of Anopheles quadriannulatus. Lineage (NCBI taxonomy): Eukaryota > Metazoa > Arthropoda > Insecta > Diptera > Culicidae > Anopheles > Anopheles quadriannulatus. The sequence continues at coordinate 74,131 of KB667177.1, forward strand.
TGCCATCATCATAATTTTTAACTTTTTCAGCAAGATTTTAAGCACGACTCAAGCTGGATTGAATTTGGAAGTTCATTGTTATGATTTGATAATCATATGTTAAAACTGAAATTTCATTTTGAAGCAAATAAACCATTTGACAACTGTTGAAAAACATCAAGGAAGGGGTGAATATTTATTCCTTTCCTTTCAATTCCTTTCAATGTGTTTCAAACGCAATTGCAAACACATTTTTCAAGTTTCATTCAAAAACCATCTTCCATTTCATGCATCAAATGTCGTATTTGCACTTGTATAGAAGTAAATGTATAAAAAATGACTCCGCATAGTTGCAACAGAGTTTCTTTCTAAATTTATAAAAATTTAACTAAAGTTTAAGTTTTTATAGTGTAAGTATTAAACAGTGCCGACTTTAACGGTAAGCAAAGAAAGCAATTGTGGGGGTCCACGTCGATGAGGGGTCCCATGTATCTTTAATCCAGCATGTATAACAGTTGATACGATATGGGACTGTATTAGCAAGGACCCCCTCGTGGGTGCTGGATATTGGGGCACCCACCCGTGCTAGACGAACCCTGAACCATGAAAAAAAAATACTACTTTTGAAAAACAAAATGATGAATGAATGAAGCTGTAGAAATTTTAAATTTTTTGTTAGTATTTTCTAATCAAAACAAGATTTGAACTTTCATTCATTCTAAAGGCAACATCAGAATGGCCCTCAACAAAAGTTATTTGTGAAGGTATGCAGCCCACGAACTGAAAAGTTTTGTTACCCTGCTAGGGGAACTGGGGGTAGTTTCGACACCTTAAGGTTTTCCCCTGATTGCATTGCTTTTGCCAATGTAAACTTACTAGTAGATATCGAAAAAGCTTTTTTTTATTTATTATGTACCATCTTACGAGAAACTACGGCTCCTGAAATGATTTTGATAACATTTGGATAAATATAAAAAAGTGTGTTTGTTGTTGCATCAGGACTGCAGTGCGGGTAAGATCGACACCATGAAGGGGTAAAATCGACACCTTGTGTGGTGATTTCGACACATTGGTTTTAGCTTTTAAAATAACAAACTCTGATGGCCTGTAGTTTTCTGTGAAGTTCAAAAAAGTATTTTGTACCATTTATTGAAATATGCGAATGAAATGAAGTTACAAACAAGAACAAAAATTTCATTACAAATAGCATCGGACCAGAATCCATATAGCAGAAACTACGGCGATAGCATCTGGTTTACGGAATAAATGGTTAAGATTCCTTTAAAAAAATAACCTGGCAGCCAATATCTTCCAGTAATCTTATTCTTTTTTCTATAAAATTGGAGGGTGTTCAATTTTATTTTTCTATGCCAACTCGAAAGCCAAAGTCGAACATAGGTCAATGTGATTCCATATCAACGACTATTTTTCTTCAGTTAAGCCTACCCGGCCTAAAGTAAGCCTAAAATACGGTCAAAGCCATAACTATATTTTTCATAAGCCTAAACCATACATTAAGTACATGTTTTTAATCCGATTTTGGCAAACGTACCATGAGAGAATAATATCTAAATTCCATTATTATAACCTCCTTGGTCTGTTGACATCGTGAATTTTAAAGCTTCTAAGGTATTATAAATTGCGTGTTTGCTCATCTTGATCATTACGTTTGCCGAACATAGTTACGACACATCTGTAGAACATATAAGCACTTTCAAATTACGATTTAAAAACGTTAACATGCTATAAATAAGCATTACACTACTACCAAGTATGGTGTCGATTTTTCCCTCATTGGTCGCACAAGTTTTAGTGACATTTTAGACTATATAGTTTAATATAAAAAATACGCACTTTGATACAGAACTAATCGAAAGTGTTTATAAAACAATACTATTAACACGGAAACTATAATTTTGTTGAATTAACATCACAATTCCTTAAGTCCCAGCAGTAAAAATTCTATCGGCTGTCAATCAAAACCATCATGTGTTTATTTTGATGTTTTTTTGACAATTGACAGCTTTCTGATCAGTGAAATGTGACTCAAATATTCGAAACAGTTGAAATAAATAATTTGTACTAATTTTATTTCTTCAGGTGTCGGTGTCGGACTTACATGCAGTTTCGAACCAACCCTACACATGCGTATGACTTCCCCTATACATGCATATGTGCAATGTAATGCTCGAGCCTTTGCTCATTTGTAATGCCGGTGTTCATAAACGTCCAAATTAAAATTGTATCTGTTGTGTTGTGTATTAAGACCACTAAAAACAGAAATACGATGACATGCAAGGGAAAATTTCAACAACATGAAATGACCACATGGAAAATGACCACATGGTCCCAATTGCTATACATGCAATGCAAACTCAAATTCCTCACTGCTTCTCCGAGATAATTCACACAACCGAGTATTCACCAACATGCTCATGGCCATATTATAGAAGATCGCTGCATAAATTGGCCGTCACGCTGTACGACTCCGTTTGCGTGGTGAACAGTTTAACCAGACATTTATAGATTCACTGTGTAACGATTTCATTGTGCAAAATTTGAAAAAAAAACCAATGGAGGTAAAACGTGTCTTTAGCAACGGATATACGTGCACAAAAAGTTATTACCACACTTTTTATAATCTTACTTACCGTATACTTTTTGTTAAAAATAATGTGATATTCATACACAATAATACTTCTTGTTACTGGTCACACAAGTTGTCTCAAATCACGCATTAGTAGCAGTACATTTAAATAATATTATTAAAACAATTTTCATCTCGATGAAAGCACTATTTGTTTAACATACGTCACTTCATATTATAAACACAATGTTCTTCAAATATTTATGTATGATAGTTAGTTTTCGTTGAGCTATCTATTTGAAGATTCATAAACCCGCTCGTGTTCTTTGTTTTTTGTTTCTGATGCAATAAACACACTATCAACTGCACACTATATTTAATCAACAATATTCGGTAACTAACTTTCCAACACGAAAACACAGTATTTGTATTTTTACTCAATAATAACACTAATGGCTCTCCTACAATACCACGTTAATTTCCTGCTTGTATTAACATGAACGTTTAACAAGAACGTAACATAGCTCACGAAACACCAAAACACGTCCTTCACGTCGGAAAGTTTTGAGTCAATTTAAAAAGTCCTGCTCACATCTAGGTTCTCTCCCCTAAATGTTGAGACCCTAATTTCTGTTCATTCTGCTGCGATCTTACCCGTCTCATTTCAATCAACGGTTTCCTCCTATCTTTTGTTACCGCTTCGAGCACACAGACATCTACGCTACACAAAATCGTGCTGCTGTTTCAGGAAGGAATTGTGCTCAAGGGTGCATTAAGCATAAAACGCACCAGAGCGAGATGGTACAGCAAAAAGAATATAACTGACCGAGAGGGGCCTATGACAAACCATGAATATCGCATGTGCTGAAGCGAAAGCAAAAGGGATACAGGAATAGTTGGAAGCATGCACCAATGTGTCGTTCATTCCTTTTCATACGAAATTCTCGAGTATAAGTATTTCTGCGGGCACAAAACACGTCTTACAAAACTTTTACTAGACTAGAGTTCTAATGTGTAATGGTAGCCAGATGAGCTCTAGCTGCTCATCACTTAATAAAAACACGTGTTGCACATTGAATAACCCGGCATGAACTATGGCAAAATTAACCTGAAATAAAATTATATGTGATAAATAAGAGTTATAAAACATACAAAGTATAATAATCATAGCTAAAATTATAATTGGAGATTGACGATCCGCCGAACATTTTCAATTAAAGTATAATGTAAACAAATTTACTTGCCAAATAAAGAAATCTATAAGGCATATAAAACTACCTTTAAATTGTTCCTATATAATGTCTTTATAAATTATAATAATTTCTAACAAATGAATATTTTAAACTTCCCAGTGCTCCAATTCAAATGTCCAAACTAATAATTGGATCGAATAAATGTGTAATCAGTTCCTTCCTGCTGGTGCACTGGACCGGATATGGTAAAAAATATTTACAAGGAAGTGATCATGATCATTTAGAGAAATTCAAGTCTTCAAATCTTACACCAAAACGTGCGTCAATAAATTTGGCTGATGCCCTATTAGGAAAAAGCCAATTAGAACAATTGCGAGTATCAACCCACGACGCGCATCGGTGGCTAGTGAAATCTCTCCACGTTTCTTAATTGTTGTTAACTAGGAGATCTTACTTAATTGCTTTTTTTTCCTTCGTATTTTGATAAATGAATTTCACTAGTGCGTAAAAAATAAAAATGAAAACGCAGTGGTGTTAAATAAAACAAACATGTATTCTTGTATTTGTATTTATATTATAGCTATTGACTACAGGCGTCCCCCGAGTTACGACCCCCTCGAGTTACGACGATTCGCAGATACGACGATTTTGATTTTGACAGTTAAAAGTTGTCATTGATAAGAAATTGATGTATTTTTTTGAATATCTGGGCTGATAACCGTTATACACACATTTCCAAAGATTCCACAACTACTCTATCTTGAATATCTATATTGTGTACAGTTTTTAAGATATAATTATTACATTATCCAACATTATTCTAAATAAAATACACGATATCATAAATTCCAACTCTTCAACTTCGGTTATAAACTTTATATTCATAGATATTCGACATACGACTTTTTCGACTTACGCCATGCTTTGGGACATTTTTTCGGTCCCAAATACAGTCGTATCTCGGGGGACACCTGTACTTATATTACTTTAAACAATTACACAGCAATACGGTTGGGTTGTTACTTCTGAATAGATAATACTATTTTTTATTCAGTAAGAACGGTTTGAAAGGCCGTTTTGTTTAAAATCCTATATTTTGTCTACTCATCGAAATACATGTATATTGCTAACGACAATGAATAATGCTTTATTTAAACATCAATATTAATATAACAAAACCCATCGAGATGTATGTGTCAAGACGTACGTTGCTCATTAATCTGTAGTTATCACCTTTTATCTTTCTTTTTTTTATTTAGAATATTTTCCAATGACCTTGAGAATAATCTAACATTGCCACTCTATTATCACAAAGGTAACACCATTTTATCTGGCAATTTTCATGCTATAGCTGGTAATACAACGCCTTTTAGACAATCAAACCAAATACAAACCCAATTAAAATCACAGATAAACAAAAAGAAGCAAAATACAAGGTCACTTTGCGAATTCCAAATAAACCAGTTTATAGAAGTCCAAGTCCAGTTTTGGCACATTTGTTGCAATGTTTTTGGATATCCCTTGCATCAGCAAAAACCGGTCTAGATTTCCTAAAACCAGGTTTTGCCTCAGGGCCGTGTCTGTGCTGCATCGGATGGGATTTTATCGGAAGGCCAGTAAAAATTTTATATGGAATTTGACAGATAACGTCGGACGTGCAATTTCATCAAACAACGGAATAAAACAATCTATTTCGTCGGACGCCGCATCCGATTTTATCTGTCAAACTAAATGTGCGGTGTTTTGAAGGAACAACCTCAACTTAATTTTTAATAATCGTTTAACTATTAAAAGCATCAAAATAATCGCAATATGATTCGGAAAATGGAAGGAAGCTTTTGACGGTAAAAATACTACAAATGCTGTATTCCTCGACCTTAAAAGGGCCTTTGAAACAATTTCAAGGCCACTATTATTAAAAGTGTTAATGAGTTTTGGCATTAAAGGCAACGAACTACGATGGTTCGAGAGTTATCTCCAAGACAGAACACAGAGAACTGTATTTAACAACAAAATATCAAGTGCCGTCGAGAACACCCTAGGAGTACCTCAGGGAAGTGTTCTAGGACCAATACTTTTCTTAATGTATATTAACGATATGAAAAGGGTTTTACAGCATTGCGACATCAATTTATTTGCGGATGACACAGTCATCTTCATTAGTGGTAGTGATCATTGTGATATTGTTAGGAAACTCAATCAGGATCTGGACTCACTGGATGGGTGAGAAACTCAAATTGAATCCTGAAAAAACTAAAGCCTTGGTTGTGTGTCGAAGACTTCATAGCCTACCCACTCAATTAGTAATAAATAATTTATCTGTAGAAATTGTGTCTAGTATAAAATATTTAGGAGTGATAGTTGACGATAAACTCAGATTTACGGACCATATTGACAACGTTATAAAGAAGGTGGCCAAAAAGGTTGGAGTTATTTGCAGACTGAGAAAGGATGTAAACCGTTGCGGTAAGATACAATTATACTTATCACTTATTGGACCTCATCTAGATTTTTGTGCCTCGATTTTGTTTCTGGCGACTGAAACACAGTTTACGTGACTTCAAAGGCTGCAGAATAAGGCAATGCGGGCTGGGCTGGGCTATCCTTGATTGTGGGCGTTATACCTCTTCTGTTACAATGCGAATGGTCTTACAATGGCTGTCCATAAAACAATGCCACAGGAAATTGTCAATGCTGGTTCGTTATCTGAGTTCAGAAAATTGTGCTCTGATTTTGTTAGAACTAATATAGTCTAAATGTATTGTCAATTGTCAACTATAGGTGATGATGATATTTTTTTTTTCATTCTTGTCTTTTATGCTTCAAAATGCGATGAATATTTTTTAAACTTATTTAAATTCTAAATTCACCAACGTTTTAAAACCATAAACATACAAAATAATAATAAATAGAACGAGACTACATTGAATTGAGACACGCGCGCGTACAGTAGACTCCGGGTTCGGAGCTTGGTAGATTGGTGTTGATCGGGCTTAGCATGCAATTATCATAAGGCCCGAGTCTGTGCTCCATCGCATGCGATTTTATCGCACGTGCTGTCAAACGCTTTTTCGTATCATATTTCGATTATTTTGATGATTTTAATAATATAACAATTATGAAAAATTAAGTTGAGATTGTTCCTACAAAACACCAAACATTTAGTTTGACAGATAAAATCGGATGCGGCGTCCGACGAAATCAAAATTTTTTGATTCCGTCGTACGACGAAATCGCACGTCCGACGTTATCTGTCAAATCTCATATAATTTTGACAGGCCTTCCGATAAAATCACATCCGATGGAGCACAGACACGGGCCTAACTCGTCATACCTTTATGCTTTGCTCAGCTCTCAAACATCTACTCGTTTGAATATTTGTAGCTTTACCAAATTATCACAAGATACCTCGAACATCTCAATCCTTTGTAGGGGTCAGAGGTGGGTCATCATCATCATCATCAAAGCGTTTGACCGCACGTGTGATAAAATCGCATGCGACGATGCACGGCCCTTAAGCGCCACGTCATATGAATACATATGACAGGTTTTGCTCACCGCTCAACACCGACGCTCAGCGCTTCTCTTGAGAACGAATGAGGGAGGAAAGAAAAGACGACATTTACTGCGCCGCTTATTGCAATGATTTTTTTATATAAACTTTGAGCAAAATGGCCTCATTCACCTCTTTCACAATTAAATGAAAGAGTGATAACAGACGTACGAGAAATTGTCGCTCTCTTCACTCTCTTTGCATGCGTTACGTGCTCATTGCGAATCACTATGAATCACTGCGTTGTCAAGCCGGCAGTGAATGTGACAATTCTGTCACTGGCAACCAAAAAAATACCGTATTCCAAGCAACCGGTCTACCCGGGTAGCCAGCGACTTTGGAACATTATAACTTTTGAATGCACAATCCAATATCGATGTAATATTCTCATGTAAATTGAATAAACTATTTTGTCACAAATAGTTGTCGGATAAAGTTTTCCTTTTATTTCGTGGATTTCTTCTTCTTCTTCTTCTTTTGGCTCAACAACTGTTCTCGGTCAAGTCCTGCCTGTACCACTTGCGGGGTTGGCTTTCAGTGGCTTTTGGATTACCCCCCATAGCAGTATAGTCAATACTACGTGTGGCGACACGGTCCATTCGGAGTTTGAACCCATGACGGGCATGTTGTTAAGTCGTACGAGTTGACGACTGTACCACGAGACAGGATCTTTTGTAGATTTATGCTGCTAATAATTACCGAAGCCGTAGTAATAAATGTAATAAAATGATGAAGAGGATTTATTTCTAGAACTATCCTGAATCCTTTTTTTTTCGCTGCGTCGATAGAACGTTCGGACCGTTGATGTTTCACTGCTTGGATAAGTTAATTTTAACCTGTGCAACCGGCCTTGTTGGGTGGCTAGCCATAGTTGCCTTCATAGAAGAACTTGTGTATCACATGATCAGTGTTTGATCTCTTTCGAATAACATATTCTTAGTGTGAGAAACTGATACAAAACTTTTCCGTTTCTGGTGCAATTCTTTTGGCGTCACTCG
>KB667199.1:50244-68622 GCA_000349065.1 Anopheles quadriannulatus
GTTCCAAAGAGTACCATGTGCCTGTTAAAAAGCTCCATAGTTCCGCAAAGTACCGTCTATCTCTTAATCAGCCACAAAGTACGACATCGGATCGATTTTTCGTTAAACAGCATTAAATCAGCTATAAAGTACGAGCTGGCTATTTGGGATATTGCACAAGTTTGTGTTATAAGGCTTTGTGCCGTAAAAAGACGGTGGCCCTAGCTACTTTAACTTGTGTTGTATAGTGAACGAAAGAACCACGATCGCTTCGCTCACCTTCATGATTCTGCACAGTACGCTTCGTGCGAAAAAATGGGTCTCACAGTGACCGGTGAAAGTGACGAGGCCTGATCGCGAACAAAAGTTGATAACTTTCCGATAACTTTCCGATCCGATCGGATAATATGCTCGAATCCACCGATGGATAACCTTTTCCGATTCGAGTAGCCAGTGTTTTCCCATCTGTAAATCACACGTTTTGTTTACCTGTGAAGGTGTTTTTTAAAATAATAAATAAAATAGTAAAGTTTGCTTATTTAAGAACATTACAGCGAAGAATGAACACAAGAAGTGGCCTTCGACAATACTGAACAGTAGGCCAATTCAAAAAATCCGGATGAAGTGGAAAGCGGGTAATCGTGTGGTTACGTGAGCAGGTATAGATTAAACAAAATCGTGTGAACTAGCGGATGAGGTTTAAATCCTTTCTAAACCGAACGCAGACTCTTAATTCTAGAGAACCATTTGCGCCTATCTACTCCAACCATCGCGAACGTTGGATCCGGTAACGTTACTTTTTACGCTCTCGTACAAAAAAGAATTGGATTGAAAATCAATGCGACGAAGACGAAGTAGCTGCTTGCCGGTGACTCTGACCATCTGGGAAGTAATGTATTAGTTGACGGCGACCGTCTCGAGGTAGTAAAAGAGTTTTGCTATCTCGGGACGGTCGATACTTCGGACAACGACATCAGCAGCGAAATCCGGAGACGCATTGTTCAGAGGAATCGGGCATACTATGAGCTTCACCGACTGCTGAGATCCAGAAGTCTTCAAGTCCGCGCGAAATTTCAGATATATCGCACATTGATTCGCCCGGTGGTCCTCTATGGACACGAGTCCTGGACTGCGGAGGAGAATGCAATCGCTCTGGGCGTGTTTGAGCGACGCATCCTCCGGACCATCTTTGGCGGTGTATTCGAGCATGGAGCGTGGAGGAGAAGGATGAACCACGAGCTTGCTGAGCTGTACGGCGGACCGAGCATCCTTACGGTGGCGAAGGCTGGCAGGATACGATGGCTGGAGCATGTCTTGAGGATGCCGGACTCATGCCTCACCAAGAAGGTGTTCGACAGCGATTCCCAGTTCGGCATAAGGAGACGGGCGAGCACAGCGAACTCGATGGCTGGATTAGGTGATGCGAAACCTGTCCATGATCGGGTGTCTACATGGATGGGAGGTTATAGCCAAGGACCAAGCATCCTAGAGAATGATTGCTGATCAGGCCATGTCACATCGACGTGCTCTATCGTGAGCAGGCCAACAAGAGAAAGAGAAAAAGAGAGAGACAGAAAAGTTACCGCAACAACGTGTCCAAGTCCACTCACGGTCTCTCGCATTCGTTAATCCGTTATCCCGGCCTTAATGGTGGAAGCCTCCACGCCATCTTGCCACCTCAGTTTGGGACTACCACGCTTCCTATATCCTTGGGGACGCCCTAAAAAGACTTTACGAGCTGGGTTGTCCGTTTCCATGCGTATAACATGGTCAGCCCACCGGAGCCTGGCGAGCTTTATACGACAGTGAGGTCGCCGTACATCTCGTATAGCTCGTCATAATAACGGCTCCTCCATTGTCTTTTCGCACATGCAGAGCCAAGTATCCTTCTGAGCATCTTCCCCTCGAACGTGACTAAGAGGGTTTCCTCAGATTTGGATAGTGTCCATGTCTCAGAGGCTTATGTGAGTACTGGTACTATATAGGTACTATATAGTCCCAGCTTCGTCCGTCGCGACAGGTTCTTGGAGGTGAACTGATTTTTCAGGCTGGCGAATGACCGGTATCAGTATCGTTATCATGTTATTATCGTTGCTGACCTTTGGCCCTTGATAGATGAATTGTGGGACGACTTCAAAAGTGCGTTCACCTATCTGTACGTCACGACTGATGTTGCCACCATCAATTTGTTCTTTGCCTCGTTTATCTGCAATCCGAGGTTCTCTGACGCCTGCACGATCCGTTGGTAGGCTTCTGCTACATAGGAGCACCGCAGACAAATGATGTCTATATCATCAGCTTATGCCAGGGTCTAGGTTGACTTATAAAAGATGGTTCCCGAAGTCGGCCCCCACGGGCTTGTCCATACCCGAATGTAGAGCCGATAGCATACGATTATATATTTATCATTAACGTAAGAGCAGTGGCGTATTTGACGGTAAGCAAAGTAAGCAATTGCGGGGGTTCCCGTCAATGAGGGGCCCCGGAATCTTTAGTCCATTTTCCATAACAGTTGATAGAATATGGCACTGTATTAGCAAGGAGGGCCCCGTGGGAGATGGACGTTGGGGCCCCGCGCTAGACGAACCCTTAGCACACACCCCCCCCTCCCCCCCAGCAGCAACCCAATTTAAGTTGAAATGTTACATAATCAAAGACAGATGTCGAGTACCCCCCAGTAATCATGTACAAAGGGGCCTCAACACTTCTTACTGCTTAGGGCCCCCGACACTGTAAACCCGCTGCTGCGTAAGAGAGATAGGCTTATACAACGTACGTACCCGAAAGGTATGCATGCTTCACTCATCAGGATCTAAAGGCAAGGACAAGGCAAAAGAGAAACAGAAATGTTCCCTCACGGCTGCACATGTCCTCTATCACAGCGGCATACGGCAGATAAGCAGTACCACTGCTGCCAGCTGTTACGCACCCGTGTTTACCAAACACAACTATTCGGTTCGGCTCGGTAAACGTCGGGTGGACGCCAGAACGCAAGCGGCGCAGACTTTTTCATGATTTTGTATTACTTCAGCTGCTTTGGACCTCACGCGAGGTCCCTGGCACAGACCTTTGGTGGTGGCAAAAGGCTCTGACAGTTTTCCATCCATTTTCACCTGACAAGTGACGTTGTTCACAGTCATTCTAACTAGCCTTATCAGTTTGGACGAGATTTCAAAATAACTGATAGCGTCGAATAATTTTACGCTGGTTATGCTATCATATGCAGATCTGAAGTCAATGAAGAGATGGTACGTGTCGTGTCTGTATTCAGCCGTCTTCTCCAAGATCTGCCGCATGGTTAAGATCTGATCAGTGGTATATTTTCCGTTTGGAATCATCGACAAGATGATCCTGAAGGATCAGGGAGAATATTTTATAGGCGGTATTCAACAGCGTAATACCCCTGTAGTTGTTGCAGACCAACCTGTCTCCCTTCTTGTATATGGGGTAGATGATGCCGAGATTCCAATCAGAAGGCATCGATTCGCTATCCCACACATCAGTAACAATTGGATGATTCTCGTTTTCTAGTCGTGCGCCTCCATTCTTGACCAGTTCAGCTGCAATTCCGCCGGTTCCGGGTGCCTTGTTATTTTTCTGCCGTCGGATAGCCTTTTGTGTTTATTGTATGCCTGATGGCAATAGTATGACACTATTTGCCATAGTGCCATTATAGGTATACAAAACAGGAAATTTTCTATAGTGGTCAGTCAAAAAAAATAATTTTATAATTTTAATCAGCATATTAATTTATTTCAACATATATGTTTAACACGTCATTTTTCTTTTACAAAAATAAGCAACAGAAATGAGTTTCGTATAAAAAACTTATCAAAAAAAGACAATAATTTACATATCTAGCTGAGTAAAAATTGACTTCGAATCAATCTCACCCTTCCTGGCGTGAGTAGACTACAGTCGGCAATACTCTAGCCAATACTTTAGTCAATATATTCATCTCTCAGATTACTACATTTTTTACATAAATTAGGTAAATTGTAAATTAGGATTGTGATGTAAATAAGAAGGGATGGATCAGATTGTTTAATGGGTTTTATGACTTTGAATGTTTTTGGCTATTTTGTTTCGCTCGTTTCGCGGCCTCTGAAACCATTAATCAGCATCTGGGGCCGTCTTAGCTGTTCCGAGTCGTCCACAGCTAGCCAACGACATCATTCGGCTCGGATGGTTTCGGACGACTCCAAAGCTTCCGACGACTACGACGGCTACGGTTGCCAACTACCGGTTAAGAAACCGAGGCTCTTGCGAATACAAGAACCCATTTCTAATGCCGTTGGGTATTCTTGTTCTTCTTCTATAAATGACTTACGCATTTAAAAAAAATACCGATATATTTCGTGTGGTTTTATGTATTTTAACATCCTAGCCCGTCTTTAAGCTCTCGAACAATCCGAGCGTTTCTTCTTCTCTTCTGTCCCTTCTTCTTCTTCTTCTTCTTCTTTCTATGTTTATATATATTTGGGTTCAATTATACTACATTCATTTTGTAATGATATTTCTATCTGTGCAATGACTGCATAAAACATGTATCGTTGTAATATTTTAGTTTAAATCAGATCAAATAACTAATTTAATGGCTAAAACCTACCCCTTCAAGCAGAATGATACGAAAATTAGCTATAATTTGACCGAAAACATCGAAATTCGACATACGCTAAGATTAAAGATACACGATTGCCCTCCAGTCCGCATTAATATCATGGAGTGCCTGTATATGATATATGGTATATGGGTCCAATAAACTCCGTGGTAAACCAAAAACTCAGTGGTACCCAAGCAGGTGATTGTCATAACAGATCTTAATTACCTACTGTTATTACGACAGATAAGAAGAATCGAAGCTTTGGGATAAAATCATAGCAATCATTTTAATCGTTGTTTTTGTACTCCTTGGATTGCAAATTCTCAAATTCAAATTTTATCCCGTGTGAAATCGGGTAAATCAGCTAGTTCCATATACAGTTTGACTCCTTCACTCTTTTGCGCTAATCGTGTAGATGCAGCTAGCGATATGTTTAGCGTATTGTCCACTCGACAATGACGATGAAAATATAACTGACTATCTCGTTCGCTCGTTGACACGAACTGCATCTCTTCGCCTCGTGATTCCTGTAATGTTTTGGGTCCCTCTCACGATTTATTCACCGATTCCCATATATTTTTGCATAGTTTTCTCATAATTTTGGTATCGTCCTATTGGAAATCTATACAATCCAATTTTTTAAAAATGGGTAGCGCTCAATAAATCGTGTGAACGAGCTAACAATCTATGGGAATTATCCAAAAAAATTGGGAAACAACCAATAAACCTTGGTAGAGTCCTGAGATGTTCTCATTTCTCTTTGACAGCAGATTTGACATTAACTGACAGGCTTAGCAGAGAACTAACGATTGAATGATTGATCCGATCAAATGATCCGGATCAGCTTTATGAATGAACCGGAATTGAGCTGATCTTCAAAAAGATTATTTTTAACACTACTAATTCAAATTAGTGTTATTTGCATGTTTTGTAATTGAAAATAAATAAAATCTCTATGTTTCACGAGTTTTTCGTAAAACAATTGAAACGTGGTAACAGATCGAGCTCGTTATGCACGGATTAACTATCATTAATGTTTTTGATAGCAATTTAACATAAACAAGTAAATGAGAAATGGTGTAACAAATGGGTGAAGGTTAGTGCAAAAAAGTCAAAGCTAGTAAAAATGCAATTGAAAAATTCACAAGCAATACGTCAACCTGAACCCTCTGTAGCAGTTCTAAAACTTTAAAGTGGTTAAACGAGGTCCTTCCGTAATCTGTTACAGAAGAAAATTCTCGAATGACCCATACCAAGTGCTGAATTGCTTTAAATTTTACACCTAAAGCGCACTATAAAGCCATCCTGTCCACTACCTGCAAAGACGTGCAGGTGGGTTTCAGAGCGATAAAACAACGACCACAACAACAACAAAAAATGGACGAAAATAAATACAAATCAATACAAAAGAGTCCAGAGAGAGAGAGAGAGAGAGAGAGAGAGAGAGAGAGAGAGAGAGAGAAAGAGTCCAGCCCCTGTTGGTCGCCCAGCACACAGCTGTGTTGGCCATTGTAACGACCGGTGTTGCAATTGTCCCGTATACACGATGCAACACCACTCGTTTGCACTGCTCTGCTGATGTTTCCGTGTTGGAATCATCGTGGAACATTCTTTTTGCCACAGCGGATGGGGCGTGCACTCGAAATCGGACGGGCACAGCTTCAACCTTCATTTGACATTAATTTGCAACCGGAGAGACTAGCCTTTTGCACCAGCACAGCATCGATGTCTGGGCGACCCTGCAAGGGGATCTCTGTGAAACATCTTAGGTTTTGGGGTGCGGGAAGAAGGTGGGAAGTTATGGTCATCAGGGTTTGAGCAAACTCCAACCCACGTCGGGTTTGAGGACGGTTGCCTCCTTCGCTGAAAGGAACCGAATACATACCGCGACACACAAAGAGTGTCGGGTTGGGGGAGTTGGGAAGGGAGTAAGAAGAAAATGGAGGGATGCTGAGGAGTAGAAGTTGGTTGAAAACGGACACATGGGTGCAATCAGGTAACATGGTTTTGCGATTCCACCGTTGACACACTACGATGTTTCCCAAGTGCTAGTTTTTTTTCCTGATGCCGCTACCATGCTTCAGGGTGCCATTTTTATTTCCTTAGTATGTGTGTGTGTGTGTATGTGTGTGTATTTTACCACCTTTATGTTTTGCCATTCAGTGAGCTTGGTTGTTTTTCTTTCCTTTTCACATTCCTTCACAGTGGCGCAAAACGAACCCGCACAGTGTAAGTGGCGAACCTGCGAACATACCAACCGCGTCGTTCGTTTGTCCACGCTTCTGGCCAGCGCTAGCAGACTTCCGGATCCAGCAAGAACCCCATCCCTGAGGACACTGCATCGTCCGCTCGACTCGCTGCTCGAACGATAATGTACACGATGTCACGGGGTTTCCGATCATGAATATTTATATCAAATTTGCCAAAGAAGCCGCGCATAAATACTGCACCGGGGCGTGCTTCCTACACTGCCAGCACCACCATTGTGTCTGTGTGTGTCCGTGTGTCCAAGCTGCTTCCGCTTCAGCGTACACGGGAAAAACGCAGGGAAATCGGAGGGGTTACAACGGCGGAATGACGGTTGAAAATAAAACACCCAACCGAGGACAAATCGCGCACCACGGGATCTCCACCCCAGCGCGATTGCGAACGGCGAAGAAGACCATTGTCAAGATGCACCCGCCCGTTGCTCTCCGCACTGGTGCACCCAATACGTACAGCTGCTGCCATGATGCATGGCTCGAGTGGCAACAGAGCATACCTTCCCGCAAGCGGTACCCTTACACAGGGTGCGGGGCGTTATCCCGCTTCACAGCACCAAAAGATCCAAAAGCAGCTGGAAATCGTTCCATCGGTGCAGCAGCAGTAGCAGCAGCACCGAGACATACCGGATCGAACCATCAACACACACCAAACGCGCTATGTACTTTGTGGTAGTTTTGGAGCACTCGTCTTTTCCCATTCCTTTTGTTATTCACACTCTGGCCAACGCAGTGCACCGCGCGCGAAGGCTCCCATTTATCTCACATCGCGGGGCCAATTTAACCTCTTCCTGTTTCCACTTACAGACACACACACACATTTTAATAAATATTTGATTGAACCTGTCCCTCGATCGACTTCAACAAGGAGCGCTAGTGTGTACATGCGTTTTGCGATGGTTCCGCACGCGCTTTCTGAATCGGCGAAAAATCCGTATCAAGGCGAAAACGGTTTAAATTTTTTTCTTTTTTATTGTTTGTTTTTTGTGCTGTTGGGAAGTTGCGTGCGAGAATGATCCTTACCATTACTCGACCGTCTGTCGAACCTCATACACTACGTTTAGGACGCACCGAGAAGAAGCACGTGTATGGTTTGGTCCTTCGAACCGGCGCCATTTTCGCACCATATTTGTTCAATCAATTTTCTTTGATTGATTGAGCAAATTAAACCCACCATGCCCGATCGGTTGATTCGATTTGTTCACACTTTCCCGACAACGCTTAACTTTCTCTCTCCCTCTTTATCACTCTCTCTCTCTCTCTCTCTCTCTCTTTCTCTTTCTCTCTCTCTTTCTCTATCATTCTATCTTTCATTACAGATACACCCACATAACACTCTTTAAATCTTTATGTCTGTTTTGCTTTTCTCTCATGTCAGATATTGTTTAGCGAACGATTTTGCTGACTTTCAAAAAGGTTAATAGGGCTACGCATCTACCAGCTATTTTCTAGCCACGCTATCTTCTGCACGCCGCATCGACGGGTATAAATTTGACAAATTGATTTGACAAGCTCGATCCATGATTAATTGCACTGGCCAGCCAGCTGCTGTATGTACAGATGGATGGAGTAACCCATCCAACCCACGTTGGCCTAGTTAAACCTTCCACACTCTGCTTCACGCGAGCAGAGCTTATTGATGGCTACGACAAAAGCCACGATAAATCAAGACATAAAACTCTCCCAGGCAGCATCCGGGGAAACCCTAAGACGGGTTAATCATGTAGAGTTGAGAGTTAAAACAAGCACCAATTTCCTAATGAGCCTATTATATAAACGCATGCTTCCACTGTAGCTTTACCAAACCCGTGTCTTTCCATTGCCAACCATCTCATAGATCCCTTTTTCGATCCCAATACACCAATCCTCGGCGAAGGCAAAACAAGAGTGTATCGCTCGCGGGCAATACAAGTCATCTTTTACTAGCACCAGGCACCGGCTTGGGGTGAAAAGCAGGTCTTTTCACAAAATGACGCACGTTTCGCGCGTACCCAAAGCACGCCTAGCGAGAGCACATTCAAATCTGAGCCATCTTTACAGGCAATATGGCCGCACGCGCCGTGGACGGAAGCCTGTTTGATTGTACGCTTTCGTTGCGGCGGCACGGATCGATTGATGATAACGGGCGCGCGGGAGTTAACGATGATGGTTCTGTTGCGCTCGAGCTGGGCGAAGGGCAGCAACTATGAGGTTTACGGACTTTACGACACGCTGCCGTCTACCTTCTCCCATCCCGCTGTTTCGCAATTGCCACATGCAATCCACTTTAACGATCGAATGTTTCGACGGTGAAATGGTTCATATGCTGATTAAAAACAATTACACGCCACCACCGCTGGGAAACTGTGCGCGCGGAGAGAGATAGAGAGAGAGACAGAGAGAGACAGATAGAGAGAGAGAGAGAGAGAGAGAGAGAGAAAGAAACGGGAGAAGGAGAGAGGAGGGTGTGGAAAGCACATCTTCCCGATTACCTATTTTGATATGTCGCCCTCTGGAAAGGAGCCCACGGTTTGCGAGCGACTGTACTTTACGACTGTGGCGTTTACGATGGCGCTTTGGTCCGTGCAATCCGTGCAGCGGTGGCTTGAAGGGCGGCGCACAGCTATCCAAGTAAAAATGTAAGCCTACAGATAATCCCACTCCTTGGAGAGTTGGATCGTGAAATGGTCCTTGGGACGGGGGAGAGTAGAAGCAATAAATTAAAATTCATGTCGAGTGCTTTGGCGCTTACGTGTGTCGAGAGTATATTTCGAACCTGGAACCTTAGAAGTGAGTTGCTGTCGCTCTACCGCAAACACACAACAAGCCGTGCGCGTGTAGTGTGCAGCAATGATAGATATCTCCCTTTAACACAATTATGGAAACTGTTTTACAAATTAAGTAAATGCGAAATATTCAATAACCACCACCATCACCAGTTCCCCAAAAACCCTCTTCGAAATCGTGCAGAGCTCGCGTGGAAACGCAAAGACACTCCCTCCTAGCCTTCATCAAGACTGTAGCGTGCTCTCACGAAATCGAAGCAAATCCCTACGTAGCACACAAGAACGCCTTCTTCAAGCAAAACAACGACAAAAAAAATCACCTCGACCGACATGTCATACGTGTCGTAGCCTCTTGGACCCGTCTCGATCCGCACAGAAACAGATGAAATGATTATTTAATCGAATGTATTGTATTGTAATCACGTGCGGTGCTTCACATTTCAGTTACCTCGCACGGGAAGGGGTGGATGAATTACTCGCCGTGCGGCAAGGGCAGGGATGGATCCCATTAAGCGGAGGCATCACGTCGGACTCGAGCTGTTCACTGTGCTGTGCGCCGGGGTTTAATGATGGCTTTCTGATCTTCTGTCACCTCACTGGAGTGTGTTCCGCCCTTGCGCGAACGTGACGTGCAAGCCGTATCTCGTCGAAGGTCTCAGTTGGGTGGCTGTTTTCGGGATTGGGCAAGCGGATATCGGGGTGGGGTAAGGTGAATGTTGTCTTGCTTTGTCCTTCCTTTTCTTCTTCGTCACTATCGATTGACGCCTACTGGTAGACACTCGATCCATCAAAAGCGTACCCGATTTACGGTGAGCTAAGGAGTACGAGGAAATTACTCTGAGATTGACGAAACATTAGAGTCCTTCATGGACGATGGATACTAGTTTGCCGTTTAGTGACCAAAGAGTTGCTCACACATCCATATATAATCATTTTGAGACAGTTTGATAGAGCTACAAAACCTCCCAGATTGCAAAGGAAATGTTCCATCTACTCGGCCATGATTCCCTATCTTGGTTATTTTGGAAAACACGTTTTGAGTGTGTTCCTGTTTTTTTTTTTCTTTTAGTGACAGTGCGTTTATTTTATTATCTTTTTTACTTCCGCAAAGTTTCTACTCCATGAGTTCTGGGCATTCTTGTATAATGGCTTTTACTTGATCAAATGAAACCTTGCACCAATTTTCGACATAATCGAGCTTAATGAAAAACAATTTATGACAACATTTGCAAACATTGCTTAATCCTGCTGTGGCACGATTATAAAACTATAAATTTCGGATGAATTTAATGCAACCCAGTCAAACCACCAGGTGCACACATCAAAAACACATGCAAGCTGGTTTACAACTACACACTCACGCACATAGATAAGTACGTTCATGAAAAAGAGACAAGCTCAACCCACCCGCCCGCTGATGCCATTTTAATCCTTTCCGTACACCGTGCACAGAGCGTATTTGCGTTTCGCGTTAGCACATTTACAAAACGATGCGAACGAGCCGGTCTGCTGTCCGACTGTTTGGTTTTTATATTATTTATTTATTTTTGTACGGCGCACACATTTCTTGCTTTGCTTTTGTTTTTTGTGTTCTATGTGAGTGTGTTTGGATTTTTCTCTCCTTTTTTCATGCCACGCTCCTCAATTGTAGTTGTTGTGTTAACTTTGACATTCGTTATAATCGTTTTAACGCTGTCGCTACTCGCTGGGCACCCGTACCCCTATGTGATATTTTGCTCACAGTTCGAATCAGTAGCAATCAAAACAAGCAAATTAAATAAATCAAAGATCGCAAACAAACAGTGTGCACCTCCCATGGGAGAATTTCATTAAGCTCGTGTATATCACCAATTCAACCATTTCAAATTCCCTGGCTTCCTCCCGCTGCTCGACACCAGGTGCATTTTCGTGTGTATTTCATGTGATATTTTTATGATGTCTGTTTTTATTTTAACCTTAGCACTGCATGATGCATTTGAGCCATTTTATGTTTGTTTGTTTTTTTTTCATATGTATTTATACCCTCTTTGTTTGCTTTGGCTCCTGGCGAGTTGATTTAGTATTCGGAGGAAAGGGAAAATGAATTGCAGGGAAAATTTACAGAAAAAATCAAACTACGACCATCTTTCGATCGGCTCTGCGGGCTGGGTAGGGCAATGCATTTACAGCACATGAACACGTGGGTTTTTTCGCTATATCAGTGTACTTTATTCCATATTAAAGCTTGTTCAATAGTGAGTGGAAAAAGCGAGCAAAGGGGATGGAAAAGAAACAAGGGAGTTTAATGTGCCTTGTCTCACATTTTCAGTTTCCTTTAGTGCTTGCCTTTTGAGACAAAACTCAATAAATGTCCCAACGTTAAATCTTTTGGATAAAAAAGGTGTCTAGTTAATATTGAACAAATAGGTTTTAGATTAACACTTTAAGTGCCATCACTATCATATATGATAGCCAGCTATGTTTCCTGGGATGGGGGGGGGGGGGATTGGTGGGGGCATAGATGTCATATATGATAGCCAGGGATTATTGACTTTAAATCTTAATACATATGAGAAACAGAAACATTTTTTAGTTATAATATTATATCTTTACATAGTTTTCGCAAATAGTAGTTGTTCCCTTTTTATTGAATAAAAGGATACTCATAAATGCTCAAAAATCAAACCAATAAATTGATAAAATATTTTGCTAAATATATTATAGCCACATATATTCTACTTATATTGTGAATTTTTAAACCATTTTATAAAATAAAATAAAATTAAATATTACTTAAAACATCCACTTAGTGTCAACCTGTTTTGTTCACCTAATTTTTTTTCTGTTTATTATAATAAAAAGAACAGTTTATTTAGGGTTTACATCAAGATCTGTCGACTGGCTCTCCTCCTATCTATTCCAGCGTTCCTCTAGAGTGAAGATCGGTGATATCACGCCAGAAAGCTTCAGCTCCATCTCAGGCGTTTCGTAAGGTACTATGTTGAGTCCTCTGCTATTCCTTCTGTTTGTGATCGATGTCTGCTCTATCCTACCCTCTGATGGTTTGCTCTTTGCGGATGACCTCTAAATCTATCTTCCCATCCGCTGTGATTCCGATTGCCTTTCCCTACATTTTTTTCGTAACTCCTTGTCATTGTGGTGTTCTTCCAATTTTATTTTCCTCTGTATCCCTAAATGACGTAAATGAGTGCACCGGAATAGAAAATTATTTCGGTCCAAATGAAGTAGCACGCCAAAATAGAAAAACGTCTCAAGTGGGATGAACTATCCAGCTCACATCGCAAAGTGACTAGGTAAACCCTGTATCGATAGTTGTCATTTAAATCGTTTCTCAGAATCTCGTGATCTTGGCGTGTCTGTTAACAACAAGATGTATTTCCATGATCACATTCTGGACATGGTCAACCCGACATATAGAACACTTGGATTGGTTAGGGGCCTAGTGCGCCCGATTTTAGAGTAGGAGTGCTTGTGTGGTGTGGTCTCCCACAGGAGCCAATTTAACAGCACGAATTGAGTGGGTACAAAAACTGTTCACGCGTATCGCGTGAAGACGACTGTTTGGACGAAATATTGCAAAATTTACCACTGTACCCAATTCAATGCCAGCTTCTGAGACTCGCCACCTGGGAAGCACGGCGGTCGCCGGTTCGAGCAGCTTTTGTTGGCAGTGTACTCCTCGGTATAATGGAGACGCCTTTCCTTCTCTCCCACCTACCCTTTTACATTCCCTAGCTGCCGCACGTGATATGGTTCAAGCGATCCTCTATTGTATACGTAATTTTATCTGTTCGGCTGATCATTGTGACTTCCACCTGTCTCTATTTATTCTTCCCTTTCCCTGTTTCCTTCTCTTTTTTCACTGTAATTTCCATGTGTCCTTACCTGATTTTCTCTTTTTTAGTATTTTAAGATGTTAACACTTCATTAGAACTCCACTTTGGTATTTGGGTTTAGCTAAGAATAAATATACCGTCTTTAATTTGTTACTTGGAATATTAGTATAGTGCCGTATCCCCATAGCATCGCACCTTCAAGTGTATACCGCTAGGCACCTTGCACCGAGTGTCAATGTGCTGTATACAACTAGAACAACAACAATCTTGCTCTATGTATGAGAGTTAGAAAATTGCAATTAAATAATGTTAAGTGTAACATCTGAATTTTTTTTTAATCCTAAAATCATTTTTCTTGCCACCTTAAGTTGTGTTCAAAGTTTCATTGAAAATAATACAGCCATTTCGGAAGCTGCTGCCAACAAATACCATGTCACGAAATTTATATATAGAGAGAAGATAGAGATAATAATAATCGCTATTATACATGATAGCCATAAAAAAGGAAACAAACAGTGCTTGGCACCCAGCAAAACATGAACAAAATGATCTGGCACTCAAGGTGTTTAAGAAGCTAAAGGAATGCGGGGAAATAATACACAGCGAAAAGCAGTCAATAACCAGCTGTTTAAGCACAAATATTAGCAATAATATTTTGATTTTTTTGAGATTTTTGTGCAAAGCCATTACATATCTATATTCCACCAAATATAAGCAGTATACAAATGACATACAACACATATGATTTTTTTTGTTTCTTTTTTTATCATCTTGCCTACTTCAATATGTTTAATGATATGATGAAAAAGGCTCACACGTTGACTGCAAGTGTAGCAGCCTGCATTAAAACATCACACATCCTACAGCAGCCTCGAACACACAACGCTCTGTACACAGCGCCCAAGTGCTTTTCCCAACACCAAGGACACCGCCGCTGGCAGACACCGGTCCAAACCAATATAGTTTACAGGAAAGCTCAAATTATGACCCATAACACCTCCCAGCTTTCCTCCAAGTCGCTTCCAATCCGGTTAAGTTTATTTATTTATTTCCCAACGCCCTGTGGTGGAAAACTAGCAAGAAACAGGCACTAACAGCAACGGTGTAAAATCACTGCAGCCAGGTACCGGCTTGGTACCGCTTTGCGATCCCACGACCAAAACCGAAACCATGAATTACGACGACAAAATGGTTGCCTTTTATTAAATAACACACACCCGTAGTCAGTTTGCATGTTTACGGGGTTCCGAGGTGAATCACGCAAACGCCTAGTAAAACCAACCCACAACAACAACAAGCATGCACCATAAAAACGCAGGCAACTGCGATGACTTAACAGAGAGCTTACGCGGCGCGCCAGCAACTATTCCTGTTCAGAAGGGTAGGTATGAGTTTATTTATTTTTTTTCTCACACTGCCCCTTCTCCAAACGCAGTTTAGCATACAGTTTTAGTGCGTTGCTTTTCCGCTTTGTTTGAGTTTGCGTTAGATTTTTTTACAGTAGTCCATTATTTTATGGAACGTTTTTCCATGTGATTTTTACTCCAGTCGGTGTAAAAATCCAACCCCTCGACGAACAAGCGTTGAGCTGTGCGGCCGAAGGAGGCATTTCGCTATTTTCTCCCTCAAACTGTAGCGCACCGTGCACAGGGCGTGAAAAACAATATACTTTGCAGTGCGTGAACCTGCTGCTGCTGAGAGCAAACGCATTCTGCCACCACCTCCACAGTTTGTTGGACTACTGTTTGAATGAGGTTTTTTTCGTCCTCAGTAGCAGAAACCATTTGCCTTATCTTAGTTGTACATTTTTTTTTTACACCATAAATTAAATTCCACAAATGTTGTCACTTTTAGTCCCACATTGTTTATCGCTCTAATTACCACATATCTTTATTGTAACGTTCCAAATGAAACTATTTTCATTTCAAAAGGAACTGCGTACAACAGAAAACCATAATAATACGTAACTTATTCTTCTTATTCATTAGCAACTGATCTCTCCATCGCTTTATCCTTTCTCTTTGTATCCTTTGAGGTTCGCATGGAACGGAATGCTTGATACACAGCCCCACTACTTTGTCATCTTTTGCATTCCCCACAATTATGCTGGATACACATCTACAGGGTTGAGGGTTTCGAAAGTTTTTTTTTAAATACACCAAGAGGGCATAATTAAATACACACACCTCTATTGCTCCCGAACCAGCAGTCTTGTTAGCATGAACATGAGTAAAAACCTTGATGACAAATTAATATTAAACGAACCACCAAACCACCATATTAAACAATCTATGAAACTACTCCTACTCATTTCAGGGGTGAAACATATAAATGGTCATTAAAAAAAGAGTGTTTATTTCACCACAACGAAGGAACCACAATAAATGATCATATTCATATATAATGATCATATGTATTTTTTATTTTTTTATTCAGGAGTAACGGTCCAAAAAGGACGTATTGCTTAACGATCATATGTATTTAAAACTCTTAAAATGACTACAACTATTTCTGCTATAGTTGTATATATATTTAACACATATCAACAAACATCCACAATTAAAGTCAGAAATACATTTACTTATAAACCAATTACCTAAACCAGGGTTCTCCAAACTACGGCCCCCAGGCATGCAACCCTCGAGAGCCTGTTATCGAGAGCAAGAATTTTGTAAAGGGTAAAATAAATAGTTTGATGCATGAATATTTTAAGTTTTTCCTTCTAATGACAAACATCTAGGTTGCATAACATAACATAACAACTTGATTTAATTTTCACGCATTAGCTACAGGTAACGCCAAAACAAAGTTATTTCTGAAGCAATGTGGGTCGCAAAGGCACAAAAGGCACTGCAAAGATTCTACACATTTTGACACATTACATGAACCAAAACGGAAAGAGGAGGATTTTGACACATCAGCCATTTCTTATGCATGTTTGGCAATTGCGTTCAATCGGGGTTATAAGTCAAGAACTAAGGAGACAAATTTTATTTTCAATTTCCAGCTTCGTCAGAAAATACCAACAATGCATTGTATTGTTCACATGAACCAGGATTAGCCTTAAAAAAAAGAAACTCAGCTGACTCAGATGAAATAACATTTTCTTTTAGTTCAACAAATCCCTCAACAAGGAAACAAAATACTCTTTAGTCTATTTAAAGTAATATTTGAAGCTTGGGATCATTCAATCATTTGTAGTTATTTCTTAGATATATATTATTCCTTAACTACAATTTAGTATATTGCATCGGTACCGGAGATTTTCTATTGCACTTGGCATTGTGGACACTATTCTTGTTTTTTTAACGACTAGGACGTATTGATGGAGGATATATTACAAAAAAACTTATAATTTGTAATTTAAAGCTTGAGAAAAAGAATGGAAAATTGGAAAATGAGCTATTTTGTAGCTTGTCCAACCTCAAGAACGACATCATCGTGAAGACAGCTATCGTTCAATATATCTAGCAAATTGTAGATGCAAAATATTTGAACGGATGATTAACAAAGGATTTTTGAAAGAATTAGAAAAAATAATTATTTTTAACTCTATGCATATTAAATACATTTCAATCAGGTCGTGGAGTAGATTCCGTGCGTGGCTGTCAAAGCGATAAGACGTGTTGATAGCACTCCAAGTGTTTTATTTTTGTTTTTTTTTTTCAAGAAGTGATGTCAGTATCTCGGAAAACATTCCGAGTAGATTTCTCACAGGTCCCGTCTAGACCAAAACCAAGTGAAGCCATAAACTTCATTTGGTCTCGTTTAGGCACGGCCACGGAGAAAATTGTGCGAGTGCAGTGCAAAGGAGCTTTAGCCGCTGTCTTTATACAGATGGAGGATGAAGCTTCGGCATTGCGTATAGTGGAAGAAAACGATGGTAAGCACAGCGTCCAGTGCAATGGAAAGGATTTTGTAATCCCTTTCAGTATGAACGACCAGTCAATTATCGTGAGAATTCACGACCTGTCCGCAGATGTGCCTGATAAGGCCATTTCCCAGTTTCTCGGTAAGTACGGGGAAGTGCGTGAGATTCGTGAAGGAACCTGGAGTCACATATACCCGTGCAAAGGCCTTCCCGATGGCAACAGATATGTGACGATGGTTTTAGAGAAACCTATACCATACACGGAGAATATACGTACGTTACGTATCGAGGCCAAATCAGAACATGCCGAAGCTGCGGAAAGGCACAGCATCATGGGAAGACATGTTCTGATAACAGAAAAGAATTTAAGAAAACGGTAAGTAACGTTCAAGATCGACTTACAAATCACACCAGCGTGGCAGTGCAAAATAAGCCCGAAACTTCTGCGGCTCTTATAAAAAATCCGACAACCGTACCAACACCCACGACACCGGTGTCACTAACATCAACGTCGCTGTTGGCGCCAACGTTGTCACTCAGACCAACGTCGCCGTTAGTGTTATTACAAACACTGCCTAGAACGACAGGGTATACCCACAGTAGCGCTAGCCAAACCTGCTGCTTTGACATCATAAAAAAGATATGTTGAATGCAATGCTATCTGAGCAGGACATTGACGCTTTCGTTTTGTGTGAAACCTGGTTAGCCAAAACTGAGAACTTTTTTCTTTCTGGATTTAACATAACCAGATCAGGGCGAGATGATGGTATGGGTGGAGGCGTACTGGTGGGTGTTAAAAAAACCCATTCCTTTTATAAACTCTCAATTCCTGCAATGAATTTGATCGAAGCGACTGCGATTCAAGCCAAAATAAAAGGTGAAGATATTTGTTTGGTATCGATTTACATAAAACCATTAACCAAAGCAATTGAACACAATTATATTAGAAATGAATTAGAACATCTTGCCACAATTTTACCAGCCCCTTTTGCAATTTTGGGTGACTTTAACGCACACGGTCTAGAGTGGGGCGGATTGCGCAACGACGCCCGTGGTGAAATAA
>KB667210.1:3813-14188 GCA_000349065.1 Anopheles quadriannulatus
CTTACAATCTTCATTCAGAAGCAGAAGCGATAAAAATCAGCCTTCTAAATTCATACACCTTGGGATAAGCCCACCTTTATATTATACTCACTTAGATAGCTGCTCGAAAACTGCTATACAATGCAAACAGCTGACAGGCTGAAATTTCAGCCTACGAGCTTCAAACGGAAAGGGCCCCACTCTTAGGTTTATTCCACAACCAAACATTTATGAGATCTAAAATGTATGATTTTGTGTCTAATCCAAATTTACTAAAAACTTCATTAAATTATGATCCAGCTTGATAAAACGCCGACCATATCTATATGAACAGTCGTTTTTCACGATTTCCGGAAAATCAGGATGAGATGAAGACGAACTCAGTGAATGTATAAATTGTGAAAAATATTGTGTCATATTTTAGTATATTTTTTCAAAATTTTAGGACCATAATTGTATGACTTATTACAAAAAAAAAACAATTTAGGGGGGTACCATAACTATAAAGACATTTTACAAGTTAACTTTTTTGCAGTTATTGATTGTTTTGAAAATACAAACCAAAGTATGTAAACATATTTTCAAAAGCTCATTTTAATTTTCCATGAGAACCTTGTAAATTTAATAAATAAAGGTCCAAAACTGATCTGATCAAATGCTAACAAAAGCAACACAAAAACGATTTGTTAGCAGAATCCAAATGTTTGCTATTGTTCCATGCATAGTTAAAGAAGGTAATCGAAACCTCTTTCTTTCCTTCCACCACCCACTTCATCTTCGATGAATCAAGCGTTGTCAATTCTATCTTTTATTGATCAAAAGAATCCTTCAAAATTCAATAATTTAAGGGCCTTGTTTTACTGTTTTAAGATAAATTATAGAAAAGCCAGCAAAAAAAATAGAACAAGTAATATTTAAGTATATACTTACATCATTACAGTTGCCAGGGCTTATCAAAAATTTGTAAACCATATACGTCGGAATGCACAGAACCGATGACAGTGTCAGTGCCCAACCGGCAGCCACACTCCACTCAGGATACTCGTACTCCTCGCCAAGCATTTCCTCATACCCGAGCAGAGAAAATATCAAAATGCACTGAAAGAAACATGATTTTCGGTAAGAAAACGAAACTCTACCCATATACGATGCTACTTACGAACAAAAACGTCGGACTGATGTACTTCCAGCAGATGCGCCAAAATAGTGACGGTTTCTTGCCCAGCATTTGTTCGATGTCGGCGGAGAAGTTTTCCACACCGTAGAACCAAAACACGCCGGCCGCTTCGACAAATACCACGAACAGTATCGCCAGACCGGGCCCGTACACGTTCAGGAAGTTTACCAAGTACACACCACCCTGCAATCGAAAAGTGTGAAACGTTTAGAAATAAGAGCACGGACACAATGAGATAAGACACGCAGGTTGAATGTAGATTTCACGTTGGTTTCAGAACAATTGAAGCGTTCAAAATCTCATAAATTGTGTTCGATTAATTCAACAAAAGTCACTGACCAAACACACACACACACACACACACTCGCGTTTAGTGAATGAGTGGATTAAATGTAGCTGACCAAGCAATGCATACACGAGAAAGATACATATCCAGTGCAATGACACGGAAAAGGATGATCCTTTTGCACGCCTTGCCCAGTACCACTACGGCACACCTACAAAAGGTACGCACAGAGGGTGTGAGGATGGACACGTTATTGCGAGATAAATCGTTCCCATCCAACATCAACCCGCCAACCACCAATTCATCCTACTCGTCCGCAAGACGTAAGATTAAACACGGAGCTTTAAACGGTTCTCCATTAGCTCATGAATAAAAACATGACCACCACCTCCCTCCTAGTGTCTGGTGAAATGCTCAAACCCTCACCGTAGCGCCGTAGGCACGTATCGTAAGTGATTGAATTAACTCCGGAACATTATTTATCACTTGCCAGCCACCGAGCACACAGTCACAGGACTCGAGGCCGACGGGAACGGAAAAAGGTTTACTTATCAATTCAAATGCCGTGAGAATGTCGGCCCCATTTCGACGGAGTGTTTCGAATGGTCAGTATGGGCACTTCTTTTAGCATCTGTTGTGCGATTGTGGATCCGTGTTCTGTGGAAAGTGTACTTAAAATGGTACAGGAACAGGCTGCAGCAGCACATAAAATGGGCTTCGCTATTTTTCACTCTTTTCCTTATTTGCTGCTTCAGTTGGTCATTATCTTCCCGACAATCGACGGCGAACTGGTATAAAACTTCCATCAATGCCACAGCTCATCAACCTTAACTACGGCAGCATCGTTCCTACTAGCACTCCGTTCTAGTAAGAGGCTTTCTTTGCTTTGTCTGTGCTTTGCAATTGTATCCCGAGGATCAAATAGTTCTTTTTTTTACTATACCAATGTTTCAAGAAACGATTGAAAGACGCCTGTTCATTGCGTTTCTCTGGAACTTGTTATTTGCGTTATAACTTAACGGGCAACCAATCAACGTTTTATGTTGACCACAAAAGCCGATTGCGTGTCCGTTCTTGGTAGTTATATTTATTTCATTGTCGTACTTTAACATCAAACAGAAATGTGCGTGCTATTGTTCCATAGCCCAGTTCTATTGTTTGTATATGCATTTCATGACCTCTTGAGCGTCCCATGGTCATGTATTGAAGAATACTAAGGTTCTGTAGCAGATATGGATATTACACCAGTTATTGAATTATCTAAACGTCTAGCTTTTAGTGGCGTCGAATAGCAAGAGAGACTTAAATGCTAGAAATGGTCGAACCTCTGCGTACATCGCCTCTTGTTTTGCTAAACAACCGTAGTTGACCTAAAACTGCTATAGAATTCGAGTTCTTAGACTTGAACTGGCACGTCGTCATATTTCTTTGCATATTTCATATTCTCTTAGGTGGTTTTGGTAAGCGGCGAAGAACCTTTGCTACCGCCGATTTCATAGATAGTTTTAAACAATTAGAATCTGAGTTATTGTTGAAAATATACGATAAACAATAGACAATTAGTGTTATAATAAAAAGAAGGAAATCTTATACTAATATCACAGAACAAGGTATGAGGTATAAAACATATATTTGTTTATCTAAAAAATCTATGTTTTTTACTAAACAGATAAGTAGTTTATTTTCAAAAATGCCAAATCATTCATACTTTTGGGAACAAAAGTTAGAGCTTAACCAAGAAACTCATATGAACATTCAAGTAAATTATATTAAAAAGTTTTTATGTTCTTTTCACTCCCGGAAAGCCCTCTGAAGGCAATGAAATCTTATTCTCAAAATTGAGTAGTTTTCTATCGGTTGTTTTATGAAAATGGATGTAACGTGCAGGACTTGTGCATCTACCTTTTACAAAACTTTTCTTGTCCAAATTAAGTAAAAAACATGGAAAAATAACTTATGTTCTGGAGCGGCTCCAAATTGTTTGGCAAAATGCTTCGGTCAGCCGCCGCCAGATGCTCTAGTGAAAATCGAAATTACACTAGCGAGTACGTACAGTGTCCCCCGGCCTTTATGCTCAAAATTTCGAGTTTTATAGCTGCTTCTATTTGATAGAAGTATCACAGTCACAGTGTTTCTTTAATAAAATAATTAAAAATAAAACCATCATACTCACGTATGTCATTGTGGGTAGTGCACAGATGTAAATAAGTCCTAGCAGTATCAACACAAACAACTCCCGGCGACGACCGATGGTGCGGGGATACTCATCGCACAGTGCCGTTATCATCGCTTCCAGCCCGCCAAACGTTGAGTCTAGCCCGAGCGTGATCAGCATCAGGAAGAAGATGATCGACCAAAAGACGGACCCCTTCATCATGGCGATCGCTTCCGGATAGACGATAAACACCAAACCCGGTCCCTCGAGACCGACCTCCTCGATCGATTTGTTCTGCACCTGAGCCATATAGCCGAGCACGGAAAATATGACGAACCCGGCCAGAAAGCTTGTGAGACAGTTGATGCTGCTCGTGAGCAGCGCATCTCGGTAGCAGTTGTTGTTGAACTTGTTGTAGCTCGAAAGCGCCAGCAGCGTACCGAATCCGGGCCCAAGCGAGAAGAAGATCTGTGACGCTGCATCGATCCATACCTGTTGAATGAGCGTGCGTTAGGAGGAGAAATAAACTCTGCAGGACAGTACTCCATGCACACTTACCCGTGAGTTGTTTAGCTTGTCCCACTGTGGCGTTAGATAGTAGCGTATACCTTCGGCAGCACCGGGCAGTGTTACACCGCGGGCCAGCAGTATGAGCAGCACCACGTACGGTGCCAGTGCCGTCACCCATACGACCTTCCCGGCACTGCGGACACCTTTCCACAGCGAGAAGTACACCAGCACAAACACGCCGAAGACACACAGGGCGAGCGAAGGTTTGACCGGTCCCATAAAGTCCAACCCGTTCGATTTGTACTGCTCCAAAACTTGCCGCCTAGATAAAGGATATTGTAAAAAATGAACACTCGTGTTAGATGAAACAATAAGTCACCTCATCAATCTCAGTGGTATGGATTTCATTGCTTAGCCTCACTTTACGATTCGTACTTTAGAACCACTGTACAGCCGCACATCTAGTTTATAGTCCACTTCCAATCATCCATTTCTCCATTCCCGTTCGGTTCGAATGTACTTACTCGAAAAATTCCCTAGCTGGGCTGGAGAGAGCGGGAGCGCTGGCACCTCCGACCACTCCAGCGACCGTCGCCATCGTGCTGGTGGTCAGATTGGACAGTATCGTTGGCAGCGTGCTGGACAGCAGGTGGTGCTCGTACTGGTAGTAGTGCGAATGGGTGGTGCCCATTGTCGAGTTACCCAGTGCGGACGCAACCAGTGTCACACCGGCCGACGCTGCACCCGTAGTCATCGATGACATGGCCGTTGTCGTTGCAGTCGCCACGGTGGAGGTGACCGTCTCATTTACCCTCCCCGTGACCGGTGAACAGTTCTCCGTGTTCCACGGATTGCCACATTTGGTCCAGGGCAGCTCGGAGCTGAACGATGCGAACAGATAATAAACGGCCCACCCGATGATGGTGTTGTAGTACATGCCCATGTAGATATCGATCAGGCAGATGGCGTACCCGACACCTGTGTGGCGAAGAAAGGGAAGAGAAGAGGCAAACCATGGTTAAGAGATGCATGTGAGATGCAGCTGTGAAGGGAGACGAAAAAGCATCGTAAACTTGCATTCGATCCACATTTCCCACGGCAAGGATACGGGTTTAAAATATATTACCTCAACCGATTGAGTTATTGGTCAGTGACGCATAAAATCGGATAGCGTCCTCTGCCTGGTGGCTCGCGTGATTTACGATGGTAAGCGTCCGTGCGTATTTATTGTCACCCTGTACCGGTGAGTATTGGGTCAAAATCGGGATTCCGTTGGTATCGCGTAAACGTGTTACCGTGCCATTAAAGTCGGTTACCCACAAAGTCGGGGTAAGGCCCGACAATCAGAATCGGTTTGCACCGAAACTCAATCATACGCCTCCCCGAGGGGTCATTTTTGGAAGAGAATTATTTCTCAATCAGATCGATGCACGAGGTGGGTCCGATATTTTATGTTCCAATTGTAGGGCACACTTTCAATCCAGGTTGTTACAAGCGTTGGCTGGTTATCATTACTACCGTATTACGATATAGCATCAATAAACAACAACATGATGGAGCATTAAATTTATAAAAAGGATTGTCCTTATTTTACATTACGGAATGTATGCGATGTACACCGTCTTGCAGGCAAAGATTCAAAATAATCTATAAGCAGGTTATATGGTTGTCAGGTAAATGTAGGTCAGATTAACATTTATGGGCCTGAAATTTTATGTTATAACTGTAAAGCACGGATTCGATTCGGGTTCATACAACCATTGGCCTGTCATCCTTAACACCGTTTTATTATAAAGCATCAATAAACTCCAAATTATTGAAACATTAAAATTATAAATGGATTGTCCTTATTTTCCATTAACAAAATGTTTCCTAAATGGTTTACGAGCAAAGATTAAAAATAATTCCTAAACAAGCTATATGCACGTCAGGTAGATATGTATGTCACTTTGTCATATCTAGGATAAAAATTCTCATGTGAAACCCTTTTCATCTTACCGTGCACGAACCGTGCGAATAGACACATATACTAGAAAACCGCCACTAACCCTCTCGGGCTTATTTCGTACACCGCAAAGCCAGATCCGAAACATACAAAAATTCAATTTCAGGCTGCGTCCCAGAAAGTACGACCCCGGTGGTATTGTCCGGAACGAGTATTTACGAGTTTGCACAATGGATTTAATTCCCTGTCTGCCGTCGCGGCCGGCAAACACTATCGGAGATGGTCTCCTTCACTTTCCCTCGAGCCTTTCACGAGCTTGCGGTTCCGCATGTGCATTCTCGTTCTCTCGCATAGTGTTCTTAGTCAACGGTAAACACTTGCGACTTTTCGAGTGTCGTCCGTGTGCTGCCTTTCTAGGGCAAAGTAAACCCGTTCTGTATTTCCATCCCGCATAACCACTGACTTTGCTGAGGGATCCAAGTGGGATTTACTTTTCCCTTGTGGTAGTTTTATCGGAGGTGAAGTGACTGCAGGTTCCTTGTCCGTGGCTCTCTCAAAGCAGTGGTTAGGCACACAAACAGTGTGGTCCACGGGACCACTTGTTGCTTCCTGGTTCGGTTGCTTCGCACAATTGGTTCACGGTAGTTTGTGTGTGTGTGTGTGTGTGTGTGTGTGTGTGTGTGTGTGTGTGTGTGTTTGCTACCGCACCGGCGATACTGCAACGATTCAACAAGTTACAAGCACCGGCCCTGGTTCATCTTCCCTTTTTAGTTCGATAAGACGAACCTCCACCGCAAAGGACGTAGACCTGAAAAGAGACAATGCTTGGCACGACACCGCTCAAGACGTCCGAGATTCACATCGGTCGGCCAGTCGTCCGATTCCTTCCTTCCGATGGGATAATGTTAATGGAGCGGAATGGAAAGCTTCTGTTATTGTTTATACATTCGATGGTAATCACAAAATGGACTGACCTTCCCTTTCACACCCCTCAAACGTATCCTCTCCCTGTCGGCAGTGACACCGTCATCACATCGTTTCCCTGTTTTTACGTTCACTAATGTACGAACGACTCTACACGATGACCCACACCGCTCCACATTTATTCCGTCAATACTCAGTCACCGACAATTAATCAGAGCCGTGGAAAGACAGGGAGCGTTTTTGTTGATGGAGCTACTCGCTCCATGCCCGTTGTGCCGGCTTGCTATCAAGCTGATGGGTGAATTAATTGCTCGTAACAACTCGTAAAAAAACTCGTCCTACTTTAAGCTGCATGACGTAGGCAAAGTTTGGTCTAGAGACGCACAAAAAACACACGGACACACCCTCGGTGGAAAGGAATGGCCCATCCACAGTGCAGGGCAGATTAGTGTTAACGCACCCGGAAGCAAACGGAAGCCGGTGGTGTGATGCCCGAGGGGATGGTGGAAATTAATTTACAAACTCGCTAAACCCGCATGAACATTAGCCATTTCTATGCGTCCTGTAACCGGCTTGTCATCTCTGTGTATGTATGTGTGTGTGTGTGTGTGTGTGTGTGTGTGTGTGTGTGTGTGTGTGTGGGATCACATCGTGACCGTGCCCACTCTTTCCTTGCCATTGTAGGACATTGTTTGTGACGTTATCACTAGTACTGTGCGTCCTTCATCGACAACGACTCCTGGCACGGTCATAGGGGCATTTTAGGGACAGTGCCGGAACAAACTGTCACTTGTTGTCTCAGCCAACCCCTACGCTAAAGACGATCGTTGTCAAATACCCTCGTTTAGCTAAGCACAATTTTCCCCCTCATCGTTAGGATTTTTCATTCACTCTAGCATCTTAAAGACGGTTAAAAATTAATTTTGATCTCTTCAAGCTTTGCTTCGACATTGAGCAGCATGACGGTGATATCTTCTCTCCGCACTAGCGTCACACGCAGTCAAAAAAAAATCCCTTCAAAAGCACTCGTCATCGGACGTTGATTTTCGAGTAGCTTCTTATAACCCTGCAGAAGGACGTCTAAATTTCACACATCCGGTCGGTCCCGCAGCGTATGCAACGCATGAAAGGGTGGCAAAATTTAATCTAATTCCTGCCAACTCTCAATCTCCGCAATCAATACCATGCTCTAAGATGGCTTAGTAGCGTTTGCGTCCGAAGATGTAGGCCCTTGTGCACTCTACTACAAGGGAAGTCAGCTTGGGTGGCTCGGTTTGAGATAAATGGATGCTAAATTGTCTATTCAAAAACAATTTTAAATTATTAGCCATTTTTAAGGCTGATGGCAGTGACTTCTATTAGGAAGAGTCTTGGAATAGCGGATGTCTTCTAGATAGATGATGTTTCTTCATTTTTTTTTGCAAAATTAGAACAGGACAAAGTTTCTTGCTACATCTGAGCTAGTTTCGTGGTTTGAGGAAGGTATCAATGTTTTCATTTAGCTTTATGAGTCAAGGTTAAACCATGGAACCACAGTAATTAAGCTGGAGCTCTGCCAGATCAGTTTAACTTCATAGATACTGGTTGAAAATCCTAGCTTGCAATTTTGCTGGCATGGAAAATTAAGGACAAGTTGGGTCTTTTATTAACTTAGCAACACCGGTAGTTATACAATAGTAGAAGGCTTATACGATCTACTAGGCTAAGGTGAAAGTGTTGGAGCACATTTAAAGTGTTCCACCAGCTGATCGCTGTGGCCGTGTGACTGTTTACTTTATCATTCTGAACCTAGATTGAAGTTTGTGAACTGAACTGAAGTGAGTTTGTCTGTTTATTCCCTTTTTAAATCGTATTCACGTCCAAAGTTCATGAACCGATCCCAATCATACACCTGATTCGTTACAATACTACTCTTAGCCTACCAGCATAGTATAAGTCTTACAAAGTCTTTACTTTCTTCTCACTAGTACTCAGGGATCAGAAGATTAAATTAGATGCATGACAATTGTTGTTACGTATCAAGCTTCTCCGGCAGGCCATGGGAAGGATTGCCCTCGGGAAGAGTACAGGTTCGCAGTGGAAAAGCAACAAACAGCTGACTTTTGGACAGAGTCTTTGACACTTTTCCTACTAACATGTCCTTTCCGCTAGTTGCTTCTAATCTATTGGTTGGGAAGTCTATGCAGTCGAAAGGAGGTGTCTAACACAGAAATCCAGGCGCTCTGTCTTACTTCGGATGTTGAAGAATGATGTTTACTCCAAGAACTTCTGCGTGTGAATCTCTTCCACTTCAACTCTGTGACTCTTACCGAGGGCCAATCCTTCGTGAGGTCTGCCTGGACAAAAATTGGTATGTAACAGTTATTGTAACTAAAAAGTGCAAGATTATTATTGTTCTTCGTGACATAAATTATCTATACAGTTATTCCATATTAATAAAGGCTATCTGAATTAATTGAGTACCTAGCAACATAATTAATTTAACCATTTCAGAAGAAATTTACGTGCAAAAAATAATCTCAATCTCACATACATATACTAAATACAGTCTTTCCCCAAGCTACGCAATTTTTTTATTTTAACAGTTAAATAAATCCCTATAATTTTCTTTTCAGACAATTTTCAAAAAATAAATTGAAATATTGTTGTATGTTTAAAATAGCTTAAAAACATAAATAATCGAATATTCTATACGATTTGTATTACATATGTAATTTAGAGCAAATAAGTGCTAAATTTAATCAAAAATAACCATTTATGTCTCCGAAACGTATTATTCGCGTAACTCGGGGAAATACTGTACTTTCAATAACCGTAATTAATACATTGTACTTATACCATGCAATTAACAACATTGTAATTAAAAAACATCGAAGAGGGTTTGAAAGAGGGCTGAATTCAGATAGAAAAACATGTTTGAATCCAGGTCAAACATTTTTAATATAAATTTGTGTACTTAGAGGTAAACTTGGAGTCTTAGTAGAAATAATATGTACCATGACAACGGGATTATCGCTAGTAAAATTTCATTTAAAAAACATTTCTGATTTTTGTGAAGTGTTGGTCGTCTTAGCAAAGAAATTTAAAGAGCAAATTAATTTTGATTCATTTTTAAACTATAAAATTTGTACAGCAATGCTAAGAAAATATTTGTATTAAATTAGCCTCTGTCTCCTATAAATACGCAATAATTATCAAGAAATGTCTTATATTCTACTGAAAACTCACGCCAAACTCGTTTATCGCACTTAATCATTTTACTTTCATACTTGTGTCAACAGACACTTAAATGTTTCTCAAATCCGGAACGAATTCTACTGTACGTAAATACTCTCTCTCTCTCTCTCTCTCTCTCTCTCTCTCTCTCTCTCTCTCTCTCTTTTTTTCTCTTTCTGGAAC
>KB667210.1:14524-27799 GCA_000349065.1 Anopheles quadriannulatus
TCTCTCTCTCTCTCTCTGATAACAACAAAACACTGCAATAAAATGCTATTGCCTATGCAGTGAAAACTACTCGCAACAGGTATTATAGCCGATAAAAGTAAAAAACAAACCACTGATTTGCTGCGAAAACAATTCACATTTCGAAGCACTCCCATTAAGCTTTCCAATCCAATTCTTCTGCATAGACGCACCATCTCAATACGAACTAAGTTCCAGCGGGCAAAAAAGTAAGACCATCAGTACCAAAGGACATCGACTGCGAAGATGGGGAGCAAACAAAAAATGGAAAAAACAACAACTTCAACCAATAATCGTTAGCACTTGTCAACTTGTTGTACGGTGTGCGTTTGCTCCCGTTGCTCCGTTTCATTCCGGTTTTCCCTTTTTTCAAATTACTTCTAGCGAATGTTTATGGACGTGTTTTATTGCCTAGCTACCTGTAACTGCTGTGACCGTGCATTTTGTTCCACCGTTTGTCGTTCGGATTTTGTGCGCCTTTTTCCCTGCGGAAGCAAAATCCACTGCTTTCAAGTGTTGGATTAAGCAAAAAATATGTGTATGTGATTACGGTAGCGTAAAGTGTACGGGGCGAGAAAAAAAACTACTTCTTCACTATTTCAGGAAACACTTCCAGTATCTTACACTACAACTCTAAGGGAAGGGAACGATTGTGTTGATAAAGGTTCACAAGAAGATTGCTTGAATCCTTAAGCTTACTTTTGAATTGATTTTCCACATTGAAGCACACCATATATTTCACTTACTATTTCAGTATATCTTTATTATTATTTGCGGTATAATGTTGTAAGTCGTTTGGATGTATTTTGCAAAACTTTTATTTAATTTCAAAATGTATTCTTTCTATTTATTTATGTATTATTTGATGCTATCAGCAAAAATACTTTAATTCTCATTCTCAAAGACTTTTGCAAAAATATACGTAGATGTTTAAATGACTATTTTGATAACTTCTGATTTTTCTTCTTCTTCTTCTGACTTTTTGACACAATAATCGTTGTCGGTCAAGGCCTACCTGTACCACCGGTGGGGCTTGGCTTTCAGTGATTTATTGATTACCCGTAGCAGGATAGTCAGTCCTACGTATGTGCACAGCAAATTTTATCTTCCTGGTTCAGTAAAGTTTTCTACTGAAACGGTTCAGTAGTAGAATATTTTTTCTGGTTTTCAGCATATATGTCATGTTTTTACTGTTATTTTTATTAAAACAATTTACTGAATCCATTTCAGTAATACACATTTTATTGAAAATCGGTAAAATCGGTGTCAAATAGGTCGTTTCACTGAATATCAGTAAAACAAATTACTGAAAATGCAGCAATTCATTCTGTCAAATCGACCTGTCAGTCAGAACATCAAAACTCTTGCTCATGATGTGATTTGGTAGGCGCTTACAGACCCCCCGGTAACATTTCAGGTGAGATTGCAGCTTGCGGGATTAATTTGAAACAATTGCCAGCCGTGTTAGTATGTACAATCTTAACTACAATTCACTGTGCTTACGGCAATTTCGTGGTGTCTGTGAGCGCTTACTGAACCATTAACACTTGTTGCGACAAAAAAAAGTATAAAAACTGTATCAAACAACATAAAACATGGATGAATATGAACTGAGGGACTGACAATCTCTGCGCATTAATACAACACTCAATTTAAAAGGAAAATTTCGTCACTTTTAATCGCTACCAACTACTGAAAAATCGGTAATATGAAAAAAGGCTTTACTGTAATTTCAGTAAACAGGCTGTCATTTTGGCGAGCACCGAACATTACTGAATGATGAAGTAAACATTCTTTTTACTGAAAGGATTACTGAATCTTCACCTAAAAAAACATCAATAAAAAAATTCTGTGTGGGCTCGGTCCATTCAGGGTTTAAACTCATGACGAGCTTTTTGTTAAGTCGTGGTAGTCGTGGCAAAAATACGTTCACTCTTTACTGTTGTGTATATGTAAGATTAATTATTTTAAGCTATGTGGACTACGATTAGTAGTTATAACTGATAACTAAACTTTAAACTTTAAGAAAAAAATAACGTTTTTTTAGTCCTATCCTCAGAATTCACTACCGTTTGTGATAAAAAAAATTGCCTATGAGCAATCCTGGTATGGATCAGATGCATACCATAAAATGATGCTTTTTAGCTTTTTGCTAAACTCTCCTTTAGAAATGACGTTTTGCTTACCCTTACAGCTTTTTCCAACTCATATGCTTTCCTTTAAATCAGAGATGATCCGCCATCACCATCA
This sequence comes from Anopheles quadriannulatus, assembly GCA_000349065.1. Lineage (NCBI taxonomy): Eukaryota > Metazoa > Arthropoda > Insecta > Diptera > Culicidae > Anopheles > Anopheles quadriannulatus. The sequence continues at coordinate 16,793 of KB667210.1, forward strand.
TTGCGCCCTTTTTGCTCTCGCAGGGATCATCCCTCTGAATCAGCATACTTGTCCCGCGTGAAACTGATATCCAACGCGAGCTACACTAAGCACCGTTTCAAAGCTATAAAGTGAAATCCGTTCGCTTGCCGAAGGAGAAGCGAACAAGACAGAGCCATGTAAATAGAGCCCTCGAGTTGATGAGAGAGGTGCAATTGATTTGTTGATTTATTACGATAAGAACGCTGGATGAAGTAAAGAGGAAAACAAGCACGAACAGGTGCAACCATTCCGAGCACACACACACAAAAAGTCTAAACGTCTTTCAAAATGTAAAAAATGGCAGCGTTTTGGTATTTCCGAGTGGCGAAGGGGTAGGTACAAAAAACCTGCTTCCCGAAGGAAACATCAAATCGAAGCGCCAAGCGATTCCCTAGACGCGCCGCGAATGTGAACAAAGCGGGGGAAATCATCTAAATGATGAGTGATTCTCATCCTCGCACGGTTTCGCCCTTTTCCTCTTCGTATGGAGGATGGATTTTTTCTTGATTTTTCCCTTATTTCTCGTATCCGCTTAGAGTCGCACTTCGATCGTGAATTGACGCGAAGGAGCAATTGTTACCATTACGCCGCAGGCACGTCTGTGTCTGTGCGTGCTACGAATGGTATTGCGTGTGTAAATGTTCGCCCATTTCCACTTCCTACAACAAATCAACCCAACCTGCCTGATTTGTCTACGGTGCTTGATTGCTCGCATCATATCCGATAGATACCGATCTTCTTTCGTCGCCCTCCTGTTCATGTTGGTCAGTGGGGAAAAAAGTTGCTCCCTCAAACTCTGGCCCAGCACCCTTCTGGGCAGGTCGACCGAACGATCGATCCCGTGGAACGTTGAAATGTCACGTACGGATTTTCGCAAAGCAAATGTATGCTCGCTCGCTCGCTCGTTTGCCCGTTAACTGTAGCCGCGGACAGTCAAATCATTCGCATAAAATTAAGAAACATATTCTAGACCACAAAAAGTGACCTCAAGTCAAGATTTTTTTTGTTCCTTTTTGTTCTGCATGAAATCTTTTCGTTCTCAATCGTTTGAAGGCTTTAACGAATTTCTCAGAAGGACCGTAAAAAGACGCAATGGTAAAAACGATAAAATTCAGTGTAAAACAACACCGGGTACCATTGTAAAACTTTTTTTCATTACTACCACTTTAAGCCCTACGTTTTCTGCTTTCCCAATCCGATTGGGTTAATTAGTGAAATGGCAAACTCTCGATTTTATGCCTTTATGACAAACCTTTAGGTTTTAATTGGGTTTGCCTTTTAGAGTCTTCTTCCACCCGTAAAATCGAGCCCCGTCTTTTATAATTGTTTTAAACAATTTTGAATATACATTTAATGCTTTTTTAACACTTCATCTGACGTAAAGAAGGGGTGGATTTGGTCATTCCTTTATAAACACGCCGAGGAAGTGCCAAAATTGTGGTTCGTTTGCTTATTGTGTACATTATTTTACTATTACTATTGTTCTGATACGATCGCATTCTTTCTTTAACTCTTTGACAGTCCCTGTGTTAAGCGTAATCGTGCTGTGTCGGGTTGGGAATTTATTGAATGTTTGACGGGAATTAGGATAATTTAATACTAATTTAGAAAATCGGGCATGAACTATAAATAGTGTAAAAGTGAACTCCGGCAAGAATTGATAATTGTAAAATAACTTAAAAGCATTAAAGACATCATTTAAATAAGAGCTATCAAAACATTGGTCCTTGGAACTGGTTTTTAACCATGTACTTATAGATAAACAGTCCACAATATCACGCGACGATTGTATCGAAACGGAGAACAAATAAAATCCCCAAGTCCTTAGGAACCTAAAAACTTCGGTTTTTCTCGATTGCGATTTTTTTTATTCAGGAGGAATGATCCTGAAAGGCCGTATTGCTGCGTTTCAAATTATTGCTTCAGAAAGGCTCATACCTCATAAGTTAATCATAATAAGCGTACGACTGCATCAAAAGCAAACGATTTTTGATGATAGATTTATTATTCCCAATTCTTGAATTTAGCTCACAACCTTATTACTTTAGTATGTATGAACAACGGTTTGGTCATAAATTATAAATATTTTTTTATTATAATTGCTTGTAATATGTTGTAAATAATTTAAATTGCAGTTACCATCAACATTAATATTGATACACGTTGGAAAATGATAGTTCTAAACAATATTGCTTGATTTATTTATTGATTGCTTAATTTACATTTTCCTCCACTTACCTTTTAAAGCCGGACAGATGCGCTTCCAGATGGACAGACAGCCGCACCGATGAAACTGACCCAGGGCAAGCTCCATGTAGAACAAGGGCAACCCGCCAAACAGCAGCATAATGCAGTACGGGATGAGAAACGCACCACCGCCATTCTGATAGCAGATGTACGGAAATCGCCAAACATTGCCCAAATCCACCGCAAACCCAATCACCGCCAGCAGAAACTCTGCCTTCTGGCTCCAGGTCTCCCGCCGTCGTTCACCCGTCAGTGCCACCACAAGGCTACGCTCCTTGCCACTCTGCAGAACCTGTGCCGTCTCGGTGGTGGCCGGGTGCGTTGGTTTGCTCGTGGCCGAACTTCCATTAGAGGCCGCTTCTTTCCCGGCTAGGGTTGCCGTATCGGACACGGTATCGGGCGGCTCGCCGTGCCCTCCATCGGTGGACGTTCCGTTAGTGCCGGGTACCGCTGCGGTATGCCAAGAGTCACGCTTTTTAGCTCCCCGCGAACCGGAACCACCCGAACCGGAGGAATTGGTCGTCCCCGGCTCGGTACCCATCGTTGGCGCGTTGGTCCTTTCGTGAGACTTATCTTCTCTCTTTGTACGATGTTTGATCTGTCTACCGCCCGTCTTCGGTCGCAACGATTTCCAACGAAACCTATTATTTCCCTGCAGCCGCTTCTCAAGTCTTTTCCGTTGTACTTTGAGACAAAATCAATTTGTAGGACTTCTTCAGCAAACCAAAAAAAGCCCACTAGAACGCGCTCCTAAGCGGGCCCGTAACCGTTTCCGTCTCCGATCGATTAAACCGCCGACTTAACATCTTCGCTTCCCAGAAGGAACAGGGTTGTGGTCGAGCGGTTTTGATAGGATCCTTTTCTTCGGGTCGTCTACACAGCAAGCAGCAGCAGCAGCAGCAAAACAAAGCCTACCTGTTTTCTACGCTAATTATTACCTCCAACGGTGGACATTGTGTGGCTGGAAAGGGAATAGAAAAAATACGATATTTTTAGAACACGAAACTGATGACTGCAACTTGGAAAGCAACTTTTATGCAAAATATGGGCATGGGAAAAAATAATGATTTTTTTTGGACTATGCTCTAAAACATTCGCGAACTTTGTGAGTCGGGTGTGGGCGTTTTTTTTTTTTTGTGATTGTCGGAGAATTATTATTATTTTTTTTTTTTTGCATTTTACTCGCCCACCGCTATCAACCACAAACGTTGGTACGTTCAAAAGCCAAAAGGCACAGACCATTTCTAAATGGTCAGCAAGAAAAGCAAACAGTAGAATGCGTTCCATCTAATGGGTCTGCTGAACGCAAACGGAAACATTTCCGGTAACGATAAGCTGCTGCTCGGTATCGTAAGAAAAGGTAAACGCCAAATGGTTCTGAGAGTAATAAAGGCAAGTGCGATACGTTTTTTTAACGTTAAATGACTTAAAATTACATTCGACCTGCAAATAGCTTTATGGCATCATCTTAAGACCACTTTAAGTATCCTTAAATACAATATGATATTATAAATCAGCGATGTCAAACTCATTTAACCACGTGGGTCAGAATGCTACTTAAAATAATAGCGCGTGGTTAAAACAACCTAATGATTATAGTATTTGCTAACCTTTGACCGTAAGCAGTTGTTTTCTTACTAGTATGCATACTTTTTTTTAACTATAGTTAAGAAATGCATTACAATAGGAGATTTGTATAGTTTTGTGTCAACTAATGAGATATAGTTGGTTCGCAAAAAAATGTTGCAGCTACGAGGTAGATTACAATCTCGTTCTGATTTAGTACTGTGCTTGGTAATGGCTATAATGGTTGCTTTGCCGGTTGCAGAATAGTACATTTCATTGTGTCATTAGAAGAACAAATATTTTAGAGCTTGTATCGATGATAAACAGCAAGATTTGAAACATTCAATGTTGATCTTAGGTAATACCATACCAAAAACTTAAAAATGTTTGTAAAGTCTAAACTGAGTAAGGTAATTTACTCTTTTTCGTTCACTATTTCAGCTGACTTTGTTTCGTTCCGTCCAATTATAATGTTCTAAGCTGCACCAAACCAAACGAACCTTGCATAAAGAATGTGATACTTCCACGAAAAAAACATGCTAAAAAGTGGAAAACCTTACATACAGCGCCTACCATAACTATATGGACAGTCGTTTTTCGCAATTTGATCGTGTAATCGCAAGGTAGTTTATAGTAGGTAGTTTCATAAGGGCTGGCTGGGTTAGGAATGTAGCATTTACATGTATTAATAATTTTTTTGAAATATTGGTAAGAGTATGTGGAAAGGGTATTGTGGTAGGCCCATTGCAATTGAATATGGCATTCTTCTATATTCCTTGTGTTCTATGTTTCTTGTATATTTCTTGCGGTTTTTATTTTGTAGCGATCTAAAAGAACATCGATGGTGAAGTAAGTAGTGAGAGGCAAAACAACAGCAAACAATATAATTACATTCTTTAACTATGTTTATAAGAACAGCAAACATTTGAATTTGCTAAAAAATCGTTATTGAGGTTTTTTTGTCGATCAGATCAGATCAGTTTTGAACCGTTAGTCACTAAATTGATAAGGCTCCCATGGAAAATAAAATTAGTTTTTGACATCTTTTTACATACTATGTAAACGCATAATTATTTACGACTTTATTTTTTTTTTTCTCTCGGAAATTGATCGAAACCACAAACACGCAGAAGTTCAAAATATATTTTGAAATACATTCATGATTTTAAGAGCTTTATTTAAATAACTAATTAATTTTTACTAACAATTATTAATAACAGCTTGAAATTATAATTAAATTATGTCAAATCCATGCCATTAGAAGCGATGAGAAAATTGAAAAATGTAAAGCAAACTTTCATTTAAATTGATCTAAATTTAGTGGACCAGTTTGACACCCCACCATGAAGCTATTTAGTGATGAACAAACTTTTCGGCTAAAAGATCGAAGTTCTGTAAAAATACTCCTAGATCAATAGAGTTCTTCATAAAGCACCACATGAAAAAAAACAAACATCATATGTTTAAAAGCTTGAAAGAAAATATAATAGTATGACGGGAAAAAGACTACCATCTAGGGAGCAAAAAAGCATGTGGCTCGCAAACCGTAATTGGCCGATTTCTTGACTAGAGGACCCGTACCAAGTAATTCGTCAATTAAAAATTGTGTGTATTATATCTTTAATATATTTATCACAATGTTTAGATATCTGACCGGTCTTATGGTACAGTCGTCAATTCGTACGGCTTAACAACATGCCCGTCACGGGTTCAAGCATCAAACGGACCGTGTTGCCATACGTAGGATTGACTATCCTGCTGTGGGGGGTAATCCAAAAAGTCACTGAAAGCCAACCCCACAAGTGGTACAGGTAGGCCTTGACCGACAACGGTTGTTGAGCCAAAAGAAGAGAGTTTGGATATCTGAACGCATTTCGAATGACGAGGACATAAACCCATCTTAACACTTTCAGCGCTGGCATTCCTCGCTGGCTTACTGCTTACAAAATAAGAGAGCGGTACGAGCGCTAGGTGGCTTTCTATCAGTTACTCTCTTCTAATCCTCAGAGACGATGCAGCTTTTGCTATATGCTTCCCGTTGCAATAAGTTCTGTTGAGAGTTGATGAGAGACTATTCATAGAGAAAGAGGGTGAAAAAAGCCAGCGATCGAAATCGATCGCTGCAGCGCCCAGAATGTGAATTTAGTTGATAGATGAACTTATGTAGCATTCAGTGTGTGAGTTCTCAACTTGCCTATATCAATTTTTAAATACTTTTGAAAATATTGAATCGAGCACATCGGAAAAAATGGTTCATGTTTGTTTCAGTTTTTAGATCTTAAACACGAAACTTGTAAGTTTTAAATGTTTTCGTTCTAATTTAAGTTTCTTTTGAAGTAATAAAGTATGAACCCACGAAGAATCCAGTTCAGACTGATACTTCATTGAAATATATCTAGCACTATGTTTTTTGTTCTGTTTTGTTGTATAGAATAATTATGCTTATCCGTGAAGTACCAGGCGTCTCCATGGAAAAGGTAAGACATTGGCATGTACCAATGGAAAAATAATAGTTATAAAATAACTGTACGAATTCTCGTGTGACATTGCATGTATAAATTTAAGTATTGAAAATCTACCCTTGGTTCTTCAGACAACAGTTACACCACTTGTAAAAATTTGAATTACACGGGAGTTGTCAAGCTCTAAAAGTTATTATAGTACATTGTTTTAAATTCTATTTCAACGCAGTCGTGAAACACAAGATCTGTGTAATCATAAAAAGTGACCTTTCTATTCTATTATATAATTGATTTATCTGCTAGAATCATAAATTTCATTCAAAGCTTCCCATAATTTTGGTGCTGTGCTAATGCTTTCGAAACACAGTATCTTTGCAATGCAGTATACATTATTTAGTGATTTTGATATTGCGATGCCATTACAAATATAAATTTAATCAACCAAATCAAACTCAAATTACAAAAAAAAATTGAGTTTGCTTTGGTTACAAATAAACAAATACAAATTATTTAGTGATTTTGATATTGCGATGCCATTACAAATATAAATTCAATCAACCAAAGCAAACTCCTATTGTATTTTTACGCTCATGCTGATTAGCTATCGCTCGATTGAAACACAAATGTCGAGCAAAAAACTTGGCACAGAACTTGTATTTTCTTCTTTCATGGAGACGCCTGGCCCTTTACAGATAAGCATTATTTTTGCTGCACCAAAAATAAGAGCAACACAAAAAAGAAATCATACCACAAACAACCGTACCGCAACCGCGATGAAAACCGAAAGTCAATAGCAATTTAACCTTTACCTGCGCCAAAGTTTCTTGAAAAGTGATAAGAATCGTTCTGCGTAATGGAAACATTTAGTGATTCGTCGTAATAACTTCATCCCGACAACCGCAGCCAAAGTCAAACAAACTCGACCCATTACAGACCATTCCAGAGAGGGGCAATCGCGTACCAAATGCGTATCGGTTTGCCAGAGATCATTATCGCGTAACCCGGAGTTGGGAGGCTAGTCAGTGCTGCGTCCCTACCCAGCGCCAAATCAACTCACAGTAAACGAAGTCTGTTTGGGTAAAGCATCTCTTTGCCCATGGATTTTTTTTCTCACAGGTGAAAAATCACGGACCAAAATATGGGAACAGACCATGACAAACATGACGAGCATCAGTTTGAATACACGCACACACAAACATAACGCAAACAGCTTCAAAGCGAAACTTTTGCCAAACGAAAACACGCACAGCGGTCTGGTTTTAACGAAAAAGGTGCAAAATGAATATGAAAGTGGTGGAAACCAGCGGCACTGGATGGTAGATTATGTGCGAAGGAAAGTCAAACAGTTATACAAGAGCAGATGAAGCAATCCAAAACACAACAAACAGTTTAACAGAATCGTACCGCATAGATTAAAATGAAACCGAATCGGAAACCCGTTCGTTGGTTTCAAAATGTGAATGCTGAAAAAATAAATGAGACAAAAACAAAATTTTCTTTCAACTTAAAGCCTGTATGTATTTTTTACGTGATTACCTTATCTGTAAACAAAATAAGCAAGCTTTTTTCACTCTCGCGTACAATCAAAAATACACTCGTCTCGTAAAAAGATCTTATCATTCCTAATGAAAGTTATAGGCGTTTTTTTTTTGTTTGTTAACGAATTCCTTCACAATAGAGAGAGAGAGAGAGAGAGACATAGCGAGAGAGAAAAAAAGAGACGGAGATTGGGGATGGGAGTAAAGGCTTTTCCTTTCTACCACAAACAATCCATAGCGAAAAGGTTGCCAAGTGAACCGTGGGAAAGTAAAGGATTTTAAAGGGCTTCAAAGATCGAGATTATTACCGGGGACATGTTTTCTTGAGATTTTTTTAGAGCACTTTAAAGAAACTCAAAGAAGACAGAATTTTGTGTTGTATTCTTACTGATATCAAACATGCAGCTTTCCGGTATCTGGGTACATTTTAATATGAAGGCAGATTTCCGTTTTATATAACCAAACAAGTCAAGCAATCTGAACTAAGCGACCATTTAACGGAAACCATACCGAGTGCAGCAATATTCCATAAGGGTTATTTATTACCACTAAATAATTTCCCAATTGACCACGGTTAAATTAACAAAGCTGCAAAGCTTCCCGTTAGAAATTAATCATAAATTTATTAAGAAGCGTACCAGCTGCATTACCTTCGAGCCATGCATGACCCGTGACCTATGCTTAGAAGAAGCTACGCTACCATTGCTTTCATGCGCTTTCGCCCACATCTTTCAATCATTGGGAAGTTTTACGTTTCTAGACAGCTTTTTAATATGGAGATTGACACTTGGTGGCTGAAATCATGCCAACACTCCATACGAAACCACACGCTATATTATCCACAGATTTTCAGTCTAGATTATTTCAGCCTGAAAATATGATGCATTGCTAGCTCGAATAGATTGGCCAAGAATGATTGAAACATATTTGATCAAGAAATGTTAAAAACTGTTTCATTCGATATTTTAAAATGTATTTAAAGAACTGTTACCCAATTAAAACAGAATAGAAAAAACGGCTTTAAAATGCAGCTTTATTTGTACTCAAATATTAAAATCCAATATGGCGGAACGTAACATTCAAATGGGTGCTCCTAGTAAGATGAATGTTATTCCATTGACAGGCTGAAATTTCTGCTTTCTGGCTTAAATTATAAAATGAGCCATTACTATGGCCTTTTATCTTTCTTTCTTTTTTTGTTCAGTCACGTTCCTCCTGAACAAACAAAAACGCGTTAAGTTGAATACCTTTGCAACCTGCAGTTTTTGCCTCGATTAGAGTTGCTTCTTGGGCAGTTTCACTCAATGGAGAGTGTGCATGTAAGGATGGCTGGAAAGGAAGGAACAATGAAGCTAGCTGTTTGATGCCGTTTCAACTCCATCTCCAGATGTGGTACACGTCACAGGTTGTTTTTTTCTGGCCCGATTAAGTTTCTACTATTACGGCTGTATGTGCTGCCTCGGCTTGTGTTGCAGGTAAATAAGGTATTGTGCTAGGGTATTGGCGCTGTAAGTGAGCGCGCCAGAGGTTTAATGTTATCGAATGGTGGTGATACTCGGTGATACTGGTCGCACGTACCTCCAGATTTCATTAGGGCTACCTGGAAAGAAGACCATTGCTGCTGCATTGCTGCAAGAGACTCCATGAGGCTCTTAAGCAACTTACACATCATATATATCGACAATATGACGATCTGAATATGAGATCTGTAATACAAAAAAACTCGGCTCCCGTCTACAAATAGACAGCACACGAGCAGAACGTGGGCCACTGACTTCACCGATACTTGGCACGTGGTACAATCTGAGGACATAGTTAAGTATAAGACATGGAAGTACTCATAGAAAAAAAAAAAACATTCTTCCGTCCAGTAAACTCCAACACATCGGGAATCATCCTATAATGCCCACTGCTTCACATACCGACTAGATCCTGAATCATTTGCGGCCCGGTCACATCCCAGAAGATGATAGGACACCATTTTGATAACAATCTTCACCATATTAAAGAAACAAAAGCTATGAACGTTAGACCAGATGCCACTGTACATTAGCCAGCATACGCCTGCAAAATTGCATACCCCAGGCTTTCGCCCAATTCACTTGCTACTTCCTCAACCGTATTTGTACCGTAAGTACTGCAAGATCGTTCACAAAACCCGCTACATTTGCACTTTCCGAGAGGGAGGGGAGGGGGTTATTTGCACCTTTCATTTGCCCTTTGGGTTTATCTCGATTATACAAAAACCAGCCAACACTTTCTTGCTGTACTCGGTGCTGATTGTTGCCCTTGCACAGGCGAATGCCATCAGATGATGACATTTAACTCAATTTATCTCTGCCTTCTGAAGCCTTGCATAGGCTTTGGCCACTTTAGAGACCCGCAAGTCAAGGGTGCCTGTATTTCTACACATTCTGGGTTCTGGGAATTCTGGGTTGATTTATATATTATGGATCTCGAATTCTTCGCCTCGAATTACATATGACCCCCTAATGCCAAGTTGAATAAAGACTGCTACGCCCATCCATCTGCTACAGATTTGCTACATTATGTATTACCCGAGTTATGTTATCAAACTGTTTCATTATTACATCAAACAAATAATTTTCTTTTACATTTTAGTTCTATTCAATACAACCCTAACCAGTTTATACATAGTTTACTGTTTCAAAATTAATATGCAAAAGTGTTTGGCCACAATGGCGACAAAATACGGACAAATTCGTAAACTTAGGCAAAATAGCTGAACAACTACAAACAAGAGCTTTTCTCGTAGTACCATAAAACATCTTCTTCTTCTTCTATTTGGCGTAATGTCCTACGCGGACATGCCGGCCTGTATAGGCTTTCAAGACTTAATTCATTACCACGCAGCCGGATAGTTAAATCTTGCTACGGGGGGACGCCATTCTAGGCTTGAACCCAAGACGGGCATGTTATTGAGTCGTTCAAGGTGAAGATTGTACCACGGGACTGCCCCCAACCATAAAACAAATATACATTTACCAAAAAAGCTATGCTACTTCCCTTCAGTCGTCAAAGCCTCTTCGGCCTTCTCTTTCATTAGTAGCTTGTGACATAACTAGACCCACGGTGGTTATTGGGTCAATTTATTTAATTGAAAATCTTTTAGAAAATAAACAACAAAGTTAAAATCTTCAAGAAAGAAGCCA
>KB667210.1:31158-55170 GCA_000349065.1 Anopheles quadriannulatus
TCATACCGCAGTCTTGGCTTTGGCTAAGATAGATTCGGGAAGGGATCCCGTGGTCTTGAGATAAAGTGTGAAACCCTGTATCTGAACGTGGAGAGACTGCGCCCACGACCCACCCCGGCTTTTTTTTATTTTTGTATGAATTCGTCAGTTTTGAACTGGCAGTGGACCTTAATCTGTCACCTCCCTTAAACTTTTCATCCACACTTATACCTGCCTCTTTTGGAAATAGGTTCATATTTAGCACAAAAATGAAACTGCTCGTTATGTGATATTTTACTCGTTAAGCGGGGTATTTGTAGTGCATTTAGTTTTGCCTGTTATGCGGAGAAATCGTCATGAGGGGTTCCATTAAATTTTATTTTTTATTTACATACTGTATCTTTTGGTTGTATGTTGTATAAAAAACAATTCAACTACACTCTTTGTGGCACTGTATTGGATAGAGTTACATATGCGAAAGATCTAGGGGTATGGTTGGACGTTGAGCTTTCGTTCCAGCAACAACTGAACTTAGTCTTTAGCAAAGCAAACAAATCACATGTGTATCAAATCTTTATATTGATGTTGGGTCCGTCGTGTTCCAGAACATTAATGTCTACTCTAGACACCATCAACTAGCATAGCCATGCAAAGACATAGAATCGTTAAAATCCGAGAAATTTACTCGAATTGCGATCCTCCTATTTTTTCACTGGTACAATAGCCCTAAGCTTTCTTACACGTCTCGTTGCCGACTATTAGGTCTCATTGACATTAAGTGTCGCCACCTGCATGTACAGGTTTTATTCATAGTATTCATTAATAGCACAGCAATAAGAAAACAATATCACTACCGTCAAAATATTGATCATTCAAATATTAACGTGCAAGAGAACAAGTCACCGATGACTCACTCAAATGACTCAACTACTGGCTACCGTTTGAACATAAAACAAAGGAAATAAATAAATCAAACAATAACTCACCCGAAGGTCTGCATGCAAAATAATTAAGCAACAAAAAATATCCAAATAGGGTACCGTGATTCCTCGTCATAGCAGTAAAAACAAAACAAAAAACAAATCCACACGATTACATAATAGGTGCAACATTGCTCGGTCGCAACGCTATGGTGACTAATGCCCGCACGCAATTGAATGATTACTTTTATTTTGAATAATCAATAATGATAAACACTTATCAAACGAACTAGCGGTGCGACAATATACACACAGTGTGTGTTTCACACCTAAACCGTGCCCATGCATTGATAGACTTTGACCGGTAATGGCACACCGATTTGTCTGTACGCAAAAGATGCTTCATCACTCAGGTGAATGTGCGTGACTCACAGAGCGCGTGGTATCTTTTGCCAGTCCGTTCTGAGATCTGGTCGATTCTATACTTTTTTGAAGTACATGATGGTAGAAGAGCGTATTTTTGATCGCAAATTCATTATCCACGCGACCTGTTTGGGATGTATGTGTTGTAATTTTACGATTGTAGTACCAGGAGAAATGGGGACTTTAACTTCTGCTTCACCTTGATCCAGACAGCATGGCACCAAACCAAACATCGTCTCAAATTTCGATGATATCAACACCATGTACACTGTCAATCATACCTCAAACAAGCTTATCTGTACTTCAGGAAGAGCCGGTGTTGTTATGATTATCACACCGCATATTAAAGCTGCGGGGAACAGTCATAAACAAACAAACGTTTGTGATGACTACACTCTACATGTTTCAGAACGAACAACCTTTGTTTTTCGCACGGCAATCCATGAATGATTGATTTTTGAGCAATCAGAAGCAATGTTTATCAAACAGCTTGTAGGGTAATGAATCAATGTAAACATTGTACCGCCAATTCATTATAATGCATAATGTCATACTATGAGAATTAAAAAAAAATGTCTAAATTCAATAGACGTAACAGGGGCTACCACCGGTTCTGATACTTTTTGTACAACTTCTGAAGTCTTTGGTGTGTTGTGAATTCTTTCACAATTTATTAAAAAAATAGATGTAAGAAAAGCTAATTTTTTAATTATTATCTGCTCTGGTTTTAGATATTCATCATGAATCACCGCGGGAAGGCGACATAAAAACAGCTGACATAAACGTATGATTTTGTTTTCTTTTTTTTCAAAACATGTACAGCTAGACAGTGGCTCACAAAGTTGATGATACAGCTGCACTGATTTTACTCTACTAATTGACTTGTATTTTTCAAAAAAAGTTTTCACAGTATTATTCCTATTTATTAGTAACATACAATTACGTTGTTATTTGCTAATTTTAATTGAACTTAAGATTCACTTAGTCCAAAAAGGCATGCATATAGTGTTACCCACGATTTATTGGTTTGTTTCCGTATTTTTTTGGGCCTGTGTTATGATTTATTCATTGTTTTGCATAGATTTTTGGTCCGTTCCCGCAATTTATTGGTATCGTCCGATTGGGCATCAATTAAATTGAATCAAAAACTTCTGATAAACGCCTGATATATCCTGGAAACACACCGAAAAAAATATTAGGAAGCAACAAAAAAATTTCATAAAACAAAAAAAACCCTGTAAAACCAACATAATGAAGAATAAAATGCCTAATTTGTTAAATAACAATAGCATTTAGAAAGATTTAATTGTTTCCAAATCTTGACCACAAATGTCCAATATGCTCGACCATCGAAATGTGTCGCAGAAATATCATGATTGATCTCTTTTCAATATACTACAAATGGTTTGACTAACAATTATTATGGCATTTTTATCACATTTTGTGTCATGATTTTAAAAAAAAATACATACAATGAAATATAACATTTCGTTTTAAAATTTCATCGAAGATTAAATACATTTTGAATGTTTGAAATGAGCTGTGAAAATCTTATTTCATACATTTTTTAGGAAATAAAACAATGAGTTTTACATATAGTGTCTACAATAAAACTAAAACAACTGTTAAATCTCTCTATATGAATATCATATGAAGGCCGCTTAGGTCGTTATTCAAATATTAACATGAAGTAATCTATATCAGAACCACGTTTGCCGCTCTCGTGGTACAGTCGTCAACTCGTACGACTAAAAGACATGCCGAACATGGGCTCAAGTCTCAAATGGACCGTGTCGCCATACGTAGGACTGATTATGGTAATCAATAAGTCCCTAAAAGCCAAGCCCATCATTGGTACAGGCAGGCCTTGACCGACATCGGTTGTTGTGCCAAAGAATGATGTAGATCTCTTTCAAATTGTATTCAAGTTGAGATCTTTGTTGTATGATTCTTATAACCGGTTTTCTAAAACAGCAAAAAACAAAGTTGATAACGTATCGTTTGACTAGTCTTAGAGCACTTGAAATACTTGGCCACTGGAGTACTCCTGGCTGTAACGGTATAGATTATTTAAGGGTATCATTGGAATCCGTTGGCGAGACTTGATAACGCTTTGGAGATATTTATGTTGTTTGTTTGGTTGAAACGAATGCATCAAATGACGACAATGGCTACACATTTTATGTCACAGTTCGTATTATGGAACCATCCCATCGGTGACATTCATTCATAATCCAAAGATCATAAGGCATCAGTAATCTAAATTACCCCTATCACAGTGAATAGGTGCGGGAAACAATTGAGTGTAAACCTCAAAACGACTAATTAACTTCGATTCACACCCTCGGCCCCATCAACACACCAGCCGACAGCCGATTAAACCCCATTTTACCCATTTTTCACCCGTTCTTTGCAGTGGTCTTGATTATTTGCTTCTCTGTTTACCAAACATCGAGTGCTGTTCCTTCCCTCCTCCCGATAAACCACACAGTGATGATGGTCGAGTGTCCGAATTGAATTCGCGCACGCACCCCAGTCGATTCGAAACGCTCGAACGATATCCATTACCAAGCGGGAGAAGTTAATTAAATTCGTACCAAGCACTGGCGAATGCTTGCGTTGGCTTTTTCGCCCCGAAAATATCCGTGCCGAAGCGCATCTATCAATGAAAAAAAATCTGCTAACGGATTGCTGGACCCTGTAGCAGCTCAGGGTCAAATAGTCACTTTGCTTTTTGCAGTGAACAACGAGAAAAAAATTATGAAATTTTGTTTTAAAATTGATTGCCTGTCCGTAGGATTATTTAATGGAGTATTGCAATGTTTTCCGACATTTCTTTTAATTTTCAGTTTGTAAAATGTTAAACCTCATCATCAAGACCATAAATCGTTCTACAAGTTCATTTAATTTAATTTACCAAAAGAATGATTTAAAAACCTCATCCCAATTCAACAAACGTAAAATCCCTGCTTGAGCTTCGTTTAATAGTGTCATCACTGCGCCCGCACCACAACACAGCCAAGCACGCGACAATTGTTTGTGGTTTTATTTTTTGAGTAAATCCATAGAGAATTAAAATAATTCACTTTTGGATAGCTAAACAAGGCAACGGTTCTGTTCTGATCTGTTCTTTTTGTACGAATGTAAAGTAAAGCATCCCAGGAGCATTTTATTTGCTAATCTCATTCTCGAGTGCGCTGAAGTGATTCGTTGATAATGTATTAGTAGCCGGACAATGCTGAGCGATCGTTCGTACGTCTGCACTTGGGACGCCGAATTAGAATTAATTAAATCGTCCATATTTTATAAACCTCATATATCTCCAAACAATCATTTTTACTTTATTTTTGTTTTCCCAGAAATCCCAAACCGCACAAAAACATACACTGCTCGGTTCATGCTTCAATCATTCAGTCTTTAAACCCAAATTTTGCTGATTTAGTACATCCAAACCCTTTTTTTAATGTTCCACTTTTTGCCTCGTTTGTGTGTTTGCTTTTCCTGTTTGTCGCCCGACTTTGTTCCTAAAAGGAGGCTTTTTCGGTTTCCGTAATCCGATTTTCTACTCCATCTACAAATGATGATTTTGCTTCGCCATAACGTCTCCAAAGATGCTCAACGGCTTGTAGCAGAACGATGGCATCGCGTTGTTTTTTTTTTAAGGCGTTATTAGTTTGTTTTAATACCTTGTGCATGTTTTGTCCGTTTGAAAGTTCTATCTCATTTTTGACAAGCCCTTTTTAAGTTATTTTGGTAGATTTGTTTGCCTCGCGTTTCCTCCAGAGAAACGTTACTGTGCGTTACTGGTATTTTGTTTACAAGCGCGTAAAAACTCACAAGACATTTTAATTCAAACCGCACTTGAACTTAGCCATGTGTCGCTTACTTAAAACGAAACCCGTGCATTGAAACCATTTCGGCGGCATCTTTCTTCTTTTCCCGCCGTCTGTCATGATAAGAAAGCTGTCCAAACACGTCAGATGAGTTGGTGAGCTGCGGTATCGATTACACGCGTGTGAGGTTTTGCCCGCTATTGCTCTACCATATTGTACCAAATAAACGAAACTAACGAACTCCAAGTGTGAAAATGGTATGAACACAAAACAACTGCACAAACAGTGTCGGTGATCGACTTCGAATTCGGGTTTGAATCGGTCCCGGCCGCTTTGCGAGAAACTCCACTTGCTTAACGCGATTATCAACGGCCGCGGGCGGCCTAAACGGTATGATTTAAAATGCAAATGAAATAATAACAATTTCCATCTGTATCTCTGGTGGTGTTGTTTGCGGGGGTCGTGTGAATGGTTTGGTGAGATTTTTTTACGTTTATTTTTTTATTTATTTTGTCTGGATGATATTTTCGGTAAGGCAAAGGGCAATTGAATATGGTAAATGCTAAATTTGACCAGATTTGGGTCTTGTTACTGATTGCAGGCGGTCGGTAACTAGGACGCGACTATTTTATGTTTATAACTAGGACGCGAGTATCAATTATTGCTCGAACAAAGTGCTTATCAAGTGTATAATGGTAAAGAGCGTTAAAACAAATAGCAAGCGTATTTCGTTTAGAACATCGTTGAATAAGATACAGTGGCGGTCATCTAAAATCGAACACCTCATAATTTCACCTACTATCTGACTTTGCGGTACCCTGGACAGTTCTTTATCGGAAGACTTTTTTCACGGAAAACCACTTATCTTTTTCCTTATCGGAAAACCACTTATCGAAAAAAATGTTTCACAAATCGTTGAGGATATTCTTTAGTTATGTTCCTATATTATATTCACGTAGGTTTAAGCTCGATGTCACAAATATGATTTTTGTTGTTGTATTAACCACCCACAAAAACGGATGTTTTGAAGGCTGCTCCACATCCAAATATTTCTTTATCATTCAATTGTTTTCTCATCTTTTATTTGTATTAATTAAGGAATTATGTAGAAAAACTGACCAAATTTTCAGACCGCTGATTTATTTGATTTCGATATACCTCAGACCACCATTCAGGGAACGTCTACGTCTAGCTCGGTTAAGAAATCAGTAAACGTGTGTATTGTTATTTATTATGAAAAAGCTGTCTATGTATATGTATATTTACCCGTTTAAACCAAATGAGTTCCATGGGTTTACATTATCAAATTAACAAATAAACAAATATGAGAAGTCCGACTTCAGGTGACCGCTACTGTACATTTTGGAAATGGATGAAATAATGTTAATGTTATTTTTAAGTTACGCTTAAAGTTAGTGCCCAGGCTAACAGTTTAATAAAAATACACTTTTTATTTTGATTACTGCAAGGATTCTTTTCTTCTTCTTTTTGGCACAACAACCGCTGGCGGTCAAGGCCTGCCTGTACCCCACTAGTGAAGTGGGGGGCTTGGCTTTCAGTCACTTATTGTTACCATAGCAGGATAGTCAGTCCTACGTATGGGGGCACGGTCTATTCGGGACTTGAACCCATGACGGACATGTTGTTACGTCGTACGAGTTGACGACTGTACCACCAGACCGGCCCAAACTGCAAGGATTAGCGCGCTTAGATAATCAAAATTCAATGATGAACAGCAATGCATAACGTTTAAACCAAACTTAATATTTTGGTTTCGTTCCAAAACATTCAAGCTGTTTCGCTATAAGTCTGTGCCTGAAAAGATACGTTTTAAACTAATGCCATGCAAATAAAAGGATGCTCCAACACATTTGCCCCCAATTCAAACGTTCTTTACATAATTTCACCTTTTTTTATTCTCGTGATACTATCATTCGTTCAAGGGATAACTCGTTTCTTTAAGATTTGCGTAGAACGAAGAAAAGTGAGATTTCAAATTAAACCCGGATCGTAATTTAAGGCTCACGCTTATTACATCCTTCTGAAATAACACTTTTTCTTACTTACGTCCATCGTCGCCTTGCATTGCTAGGGAGTGGAATGAAGTTCCGCGAGAAACAAAGAGAGACCGAAGGAGCGATAGAGACAAACACACAGAGAGGAAAATAAAGTAGTAGATTAATGTAATCTAAACCTTGCCAGCAAGAATGAGCATGAGTATAGCAATGTACAGAGCGATGAGTAGCGAAGAACATTAGTGCTGGTTTTGAGATCAAAGTTTAGAACAATTGTAAAGCGTTGTAAATCAATCCCGGTATCATTAATGAACGCTGGCGAAGGTTTGTCCATTTTCAGCATAACAACAGCCCTTTTAAAGACACCCATCCAACACCTTAACCGATGATAAAAAAGCATATAAATTACATCCAAAAGCATCGCCGCCATTAGGCGTACCTCCCTTGAGGTATTCAAACGTCCGTTAAACGAGCCATAGACATTCACCGCAGTGTTGCACATACACACATTAGAATAAAAGTCTTTTGCGTTCGGAGCCGGAACCGGAACCAGCAATGGTTTATTGCCGTCTGCCCAACCAAGCTCCCTTACCGAGCAGGGAACGGTGGGGAAGAAAACCCCCGGATTGTGTTCACGGCTGCTGTTGTTGCCCTTTATTGCCGTCCCAGTACAAACACTGTGCCGGGTAATTGCAGGCTGCGACAAAACCCGCCCGGCACACGGTACGAATACACTGTAACGAAGATGGCCTACCATAATTGGGTTACGGCAATGGCAATGGGACTGGAAAATGAATTACATGAAATCGATAAACTATACCATTGAGAGAAAATCGACTCCTGAAACATCCGGCCACACGGAGGTACGGTCAGACGCTTAGCCTAGGTCCTGGTTCTGCAGGTGGCCACGTTGGCAACAATTGTTGCAGCCGATGATTGGTGGAAGATTCTCGCACACGTTATGCTCGATCGTCGGGTTCGAGGCAAGATAAGACAAAACCTTCCACGCCGTGCTGCTCCGTTCAGTGGAATAACTTCCGTCGCCACAGTCTCTAGTTCTCGGCACGCCGGAACAAGCTAGTTGTCTAACGAATCGGGGCGGGAACGAAAGTTTTGAAGGTGATTAACTATCGAATGCAATTTTGCAACCAGCACGGCGGTTCGAAGGTGCGATACGATCGAAATGGCGTGCAGGAAGTATACAGGAAGTGTGTCCTTGGCATTGGAAGTGGTAGCTTTCGTACGGAACTGGTAAGCGGGGAAATTGAACCAATAGACACGCATGTTCTGGTAGTGTATTACCATGAAAAGCAGGGTTTTTTTGGAACTAAACTGCCGATATGCCCAAGGAAAGTGATCATAATAATGTTTCCTTTTTATTCCTATTACACCAACCATATCATGGCCAATCATTTATTGGCGTCAAATATATCAAAATAAATCAATTAGTGTCGAGTTGTTGCCCTGACCTCCATCCAGCAGCTATTGTCCTCTCCCGCAGCTCAGGAATTTGAATACCCATTCTAACTAGAAACAACAACCACCCGAAACCGATTAATGAATCTGCGATGCTTGAAATATTTCGCGAATCTTCATTCACATCACTCAGTCAGACAGTCACTCAGTCAGTCAGTCAAGTGACGAACGAAAGGTCAAATCTTGTCCAATTGTTTTTTGGTGACAGCTTTTGATTAGGTTAGCACAGATCGGCCATGACTGAACTGTGGTGAATGCTAAGTAATTTGATGGTGAATCAGTTTCGTCACGTCCGGCGCCTAGGGAATGATTGATGTCCGCTGAAATATGCACTTAAGACACGTTGCTTTTGTTCTACACAGACATGGACATTAAAGGACGAAATAGCACAATGGGAAGACTAGTAAGAGCTCCCTGTTAATTCTTGAAACTGTTAAAAGGCTTAAGCGTTGAAATGTTCAGACAGTATATTAAACGAAACGAAAGTAGATGAGTTGTGATCGAAACAAATTTCTATGGCTATGGTTTTTCTATGGCTTTTAGCTTGAACATTTTTCAGCTACTTTCTGATGCATGTGGCTGATTTTTTCATGTAATACTGCCGTGTCGTACTTTGTGAATAAAAAATAGTGGAAAATTAGAAGCGGTTTTGCATTTCTTTAGTGTTATAATAACCTCCTTCATGTTTCTTCTTAGATTCAGATGATTCTATTTTCTGAAGACTAATTATTTAATTAAATTATTATCTTCATTCTTCATTGTGCATTAGTTGCTTGTTACTGCTTACAACACAGTAGTTAATTATTTATCTTTCAATAATTAACAATTACAAAATCCAACTAACAGATGCATCTTACTGATAGCGTTTACTAGAAACTCGATTCAGAGTAACTGTATAGTAAGGTTTCCATCTTTTCCAGTTTTTCATGCATTGTAATTATTGAATATGTGCTCAAAGAGTTTCAATCAAAAACATTCAAAAATTTACTTAGTCTTTCCTATCGAACGTATGAAGTTTGAAGGATTGAATTCGTTTTGATTTGCCTACGTTACACACCATGCTGTATGGTACACACAATTTTCGACCACCACAAGTAGTACAAAAAAATACATATTAATTATTGCAAAATGTTATGGAGTTCAACAACAAATCCCTATAGTTTTATGTAATGCATTTTTCATAAATATATGGCAAGATAATTGACTATGATAATGCTTTTGAACTAAATTTTAACGTTATTTGAATTATGCCAAACCCTTAGTCTACGATCAGAGGGAATGTTGGAAGATTTATGTTTGTTCTTGTAGGATATGTGGTAGAAGTAGTAGTAGTAGTAATAGTAGTAGTATAAGTAGTAGTAGTAGTATTAGTAGTAGTAGTAGTAGTAGTAGTAGTAGTAGTAGTAGTATACAAGTTTTTTATTTGATTTGAAAATTTGTGTACAGTGTACAATGGATACTCTTGTTGATTCATAATTGGTTCGAATTCGTTTTCTTTCCTCATTGTTTGAACAATTTGCCCTGTCAAGTTTTATTTTTTTGCTTTCGTAGTGTAACTCAAAAATTTTGCAATGAAAAATAATCGTAACTAACCTATTTTAATCCTACATCAACCCTAAGATTTAAGCTATATATCAATGATAAACTATTCATTAGGATTTAAATGATTTTATGTTTTGATATAAATATAGTGCAAGGTTTTGTACCAACGAGTTTTCGTTCATTTGACATCTGATGATGTATTGCCTGGATATTTTGTCCATGTATTCTTTTACTTTTGGTAATTTTGTTCTTGAGGGCAAATCGCTAGTTCGTACGAAGGTGAGAGATATAGCATATGTATTCACATATGTTTCCTTACAGTGCTAATGTTAAGAGTGAGATAGTTTAGCCATTAGTTATCGATTTTTTTCTTCGACAATTAAAAGGCACTCGTAACAAAAAAATACACTTCATTACACAATAACACTTCATCCGTATAATTGGACCCCAAATAATTAGTCACTTTAGTTTGGCAAAGGCAAAGGAAATAGAAATATATTTTTTTAAATATTTCGTATACATCCAATTGGATTTTTTACTGATTTATTAGAGACTGAAATATGAACCGTTTCAAGAAAATTATCACTATTTATGTATTACCCAAAAATTACTTAAAAAGAAACATACATTCCTTAGCATTAGCAAACCCAACTCGATCTCAAACTAGAATTCTGTATAACAGAACATGGAATTCTGTATGGAACACAGAAAGAACTAAGAGAAAATATTCATTAACCAAATATTTTAATCTGATTTGTCTTTGGATAATGGTCGATAAATGTTTCATGGTTATGTCTATTGTTTATCTAATTTGCTAACCATAACTGCGTGAGTAATCTACATACAACAAGCCTACTAATAAAATGTGTCTTTTATTGTTACGCTTATGTTAACTTAGGTTATTTTATGCTGCTTTCAATGCTCTTTTTTAATGTTTCAAGTTTTGTTTGCATTTTATCGTGTTTGTCATATATTTTTTATTTAAAACCAATTATTACATATCACTGGCCAGATCGTTGATGATCATTCGTTGATCAATAAAATATTACATTACATAAATTGATATGCGTCAGCAATATTGTCTTTATTAGTTTTTTCCCCGTTATCTATAAAAAATTAATGTAATGTACTGATATATTTGCAATTAAAAAACATTCAACTGGGATTTTTTTAATCGATGTTATAAATTATTTGTTTATGAATGTAAATCTTAGCTTTCGGGGACAAAACATTTCCATTATAAAATTTTATGATAAGCGTTCTAGACATCTTTACATTTCTACATTTTCTAGCATCCCTTTAGAATT
This sequence comes from Anopheles quadriannulatus, assembly GCA_000349065.1. NCBI lineage: Eukaryota > Metazoa > Arthropoda > Insecta > Diptera > Culicidae > Anopheles > Anopheles quadriannulatus. The sequence continues at coordinate 42,654 of KB667210.1, forward strand.
AATTTTATCCATTTACCGCAAAATTCCATCGTTCCGAAATGATTCACATTCAATGAACCGTTGATAGAAAATAAAACAATTTAAAGATAGTCTAAAAGACCGAATCTCACATTCCAAAGCACCGCAGCCACTATCAGCAGCATAAATCCACATTTATCTCAACATTCAAACTGGTTCACAGTGCAATTAACAGAAACGTTTAATAAAGTTGCAATTAAAAACGATTTCATCAGTCCAAATTTCTTCAACGGTCGTAACGATCGTGCCAAATCGTAGCATTTCTTCTTTTTTTGTGTATGTTTCCATTTCGCACCAAACCAATTTATCCAATTTAGCAAACGATCCGAACGCGCACAGTACAATCTGCACAACAACAAAAAAAAGCATGGCGATATTTACATGCCATGTGTGTTAATTAGAAAAATGCAAAATCTTCGACACCCTGAGTAACTGGCCACCGCCAGCCGACGGCAAACTAATTTTGTCAAGTGACAATTAACGCTCGCACGCGCTTGTGAGTATAATGTAAATGTTTTAAAATGTTTTGTCAGTTTCAGTTCATTTATTACGGAATCGAACGGGTTTGCGATATGTTTAACATGCAATTAGAGCTGTTTGCAAAAGTAATTCGCTTCAAACTGGCTTCTTCGGTTCTTGCACCGTGCAGAGAAGCGAATGGGTATGTTTTAATTAGTGCAAATAAAACAATGTGTCGCTAAAACAAACGATTCTAAAAGATATGAACAGTGAAGGAGCGTTTGAATTCTAATTATCAAAAAACAAACATACCATTAATTGGAAGACGCTAAAAGCCACGACACATTCGTCTCTGGCAGCCGAAGTCTTCCGATACTCCAGGTCCGATGGGTTTGTCCCCGCTACCGCACCAACAGAGCCACAGAACCTCAAAGACAACACACCCCTAATATGTCTGGGGCCGTTTGTTGATCGGGCGACCAACAAGTGTCCCTCCTCCTACCGCCGTCTGCGCGTTCGGAAGGATTCCTTTGCTGTTGTACTCTTCTGGCCGGTCCGGCGTGGAACCAAAATGGTTATTTTTGCACACTTGCGTCAACAAATTAATCACCACTTAATCACCACACTCGCACTATTTGCACCAATTTTTACGCCCCGATCCAACACCGAAACCGACGACAGGCCGAAAAAAAGGCCAAACCCATTTTCAGTTCCACGCGCTAAACTGCTATCCTTCCAGGTCTATCTTCGATCCACTGTGGCTGGGGCTACCACTCCACATACTCTCTTCCGGCGAAACGATCCCTACCACATTACCCGGCTCATAGGTGCACTAACATTGTTCATACTGAGATACACGGAATGAAAAGAAGAGAAACACATCTACACGCACGCCGTTTTGTCACAATGAACTATGCATTAAGAGAGTAAGTTTCAAGTTCGCTACTGTTTGCCAATCGTTTGCGTGGACACTTTAAGTACCGCGAAACTCAACTGGTAAACCTATCTATATCCCCTGTCGACCCCTATCAGCCACTATCAGGAGGCGATTATGAAAGTACGCACTAGAAGTGTTAACACACCGAAAAAGAAAGTATGTATGACTAATTGGTTTAAAATTTAAAGAAAGCTTAACAAGTAATAAATATGAAAAGAAGATAAAACAAAACAGCAAAAAAAGGTCTAAGGTCTTAAAAACGTGTAAACTAGCTTAACAATGCCGTCGGCATATCAAATAATCAAATAAAACAACATATAATTTATAAAAGATGAATTAGAATCACGTTTGTATAAAAACGAAAAAATAATGAAAAGAAATTAAGTAAAAATATAATAAAATAGCTTAAAAACAAGCACAACCGAGCAAAAGTACAATTAATAGAATTTGAAGAGAAGAATCTTCATCAAGAATCATCTTGATATTCTCACTAGGTAATTTGATCATTTAAAAAAAATAAAAGAATTTTAAAGCCTCAAATTTTACAATTGAACTTAAAAAGCTTCCAAATACTATATTATTATTAAATTTGTTTATTTTAAATATTTTATACAATTATAAGATAAGAGATGGCGAGACTTAGCGCCATCGCTTTTCATCGCCAAGTTCAAATTTGTCAGGAGATAGTTTAGCTTTTTCATTTAGGTTTAAACAATGTAAGGCTTTTGCCTTTTGTTAATTTAATCTAGCTTAACCTAACGAAAAAATAAATTATGAGCTATTATATACATCAAAAAGAGCCCTTAGAAGAAGGAACTCAGATTGTTGGGTTCCAAATACTAAAATCTAACGATTTCTCAATGTATAAAACATTCACTATCTTTCTCTCGGCTTGTATCACTATTCTACAGTATGAGCTTCACAAAAATTGTATAAAGTCACTTGAAATTCTGTTTTATCTCTGTATCAAACCACAAACTAAACAATTCAACTAATAAAATCACACACAAAATCACACGATTTCATCCAAAGTCCGCTGCTTCTGTCACTGGCAACCTGCTCGGTTGAGTCCCGAAACAGCACTGAGCACAAGAATGTTCCTTCCGGCAGCTGCTAACCATGCCGGATCCGGAAGCAGCACTAAAAGGACACTCAGGTTTTGGGGCACCTGTTCGTGCGTAACAGTTGCTGTCGCGTTTGCGACCTGCTGCTCGAACCGTTGCGAACAGACTGAAGCACCACCGGCACCGAACGGCACTCTTAAAAGGCAGCGCCAGCCATCCCATCGGGCAAGCCCCCCATTCATTCCGATACGGGCAAACAACCGTCATCAACAGCAGCAGCAGCAGCAGCAACAGCATCATCATCATCATCAACATCGTCCGTCGTCGTCGTCGTGGTCGGCGTGGTCGTTTTTGCGTTCGGAGACCTTTGCGCCCGACCGTTGCGTACGCTCGGGAATGGCGCGAACGCACACGCCTGTTGCGCTTGAAGCAAAGGCACATGGTCAGTCAAGCCGATGTTATGGGCAGGCAGGGTTGGATTTGATTTTTCGACGAAAGCTATTTGAAGTCCCGATGATGGGCAGCGCACCGCATGGCAAGGATCGAACACGGTGTATGGTTCTTGCAAGCAAAAAAACCCGACAAGGTAGCATAGCCCATGCTGGACGCTGGAACGCACTTGACCGTAAGCAGGGCGCTATTACACACGCAGCAAAAAAAGGGTCACCAGAACGAACGCCCGACTGCTGGCAACGGTCGACCGTTTTTGTTTCGACTTCAATGCGCTTTACACATCCCCCACACTGTGTCCTGTTGTTGGGGAGCGCGCGCGCGCGGGTCTGAATGTTCGATTTATATGGAAAATCAGAGCAATAACAACAACAACAAACCCACCCTACAGAGTGAGCTTATTAGGGATGCTTAAGCCCTACATTTTAAAGCAAACGAATGTGAGTTTTCCCCTTTTTGCAGAGCGTTCGCGTTGCAAGCGGGTAAGGGGTAGTTTTGAGGCTCTGAAATCCGTATCCCGTGTGGTTTGAAATGTTCGATACAACCACACGGTTTGCAGCTTTGGGTGTTCCGTTTCGGTTTGGCGCCGGAATGGATTTAACGACCCTGTGACCCGGTCCCCACTTTCCGAGCTTGGCATAATGCTGGATGGATGAGCAGTAAAACACTTCAAGATGGGTCTGAGCAAATTGCATGCGCGAGATGACACTGTCCCCCGCCAGCTGCCAGTCTGCGTTGTGGAGTACACTCCGGTTTGGCGTAAATTTTCACGCATGAGTGTTTGCGTACCTTTTTTTCTGGCTATGTTGAGGAAGCGCGCCGACTGAAGAGGGATTTCCTGAAAATCGTCGAGTCGCCTCTATTGGGTAAACAGTTTATCCGGGCGGTGCGTGCACAAGTACGGGATCAACCGGACTCCTTTAATGCGTTAAATGTAGGAGGGGGGGGGGGGCTAGAGAGTCGACGTTTGTTAAATAGTGGACCGAATGCGCCCCCAATTGCGTTTAAAAGGGTATGGGCAAATTATTCTTTTTTCTCAATATTTGATTGTTTTGTTTGTAATTAAAAATGTTTCTGCATCAACGGTTATTTTAACATCTACATCCTGCTTTTAAGCAGTTCCTTAGTTTTATTGACCATGTGGTTGGAGCGCATTGAGAGCCTTACAACGTCTTGGCCTACAGCAGTTCATTTTAAAATGAAAAACGCATCAAATTGAAGACTTGTGCAGTTACTAGTCAGCCACAAACACAGCCAAAAACGAACGGTCACAAAGTTGCTTCACTTTGATGCATTTCTCATTTAAGTGGCCTTCCAAACCTGCAAACGCCACCCCACCATTAGCGTACAAACTCCCTCTTCCAAATGAACCGAAAACCACAAAGCAACCACATCATAAACACAAACTCACCCCAACCCCGGAGCAGCTCTGTTTATGATTTCGACTCTTTGTTGCGCACCCGTGTCGTTATCGTGAGCAGCACGGGCATGCCGAACGTTTCGATCAGATCCGACGTTACCTGTTCGTTGATTTGGCGCAGCTTCCCGTTCGATTCGCCACACACCAGCCGGGCTATCCGGTCGTTCGGGCAGGTAACGATGGTGCTGGCCAGTATCCGACCCCCCACCACCTCATAGTACTCCAGCTCCGTCTGTAGCAGGTACGGTATCTCCTGCGGCATAAAGTCGAGCAACCGGGCCCGAACGCTCTGCACGATCAGCTGTTCCGGCGGCTGGTCCGTGTGTTCGTCCGGCAGATGTTCCCACGGCTGCTGTTTCGCATTCGCGTGTATGAACGACATTACCTCCCGCAGCCCATCGCCGGTCATGGCGGAGACCATAAATATTTCCGTGAAATGGGGCCATCCTTCCACCCGCGATGGAGATGTAATCTCTTTCCCCTCCAGACCGTCGCTTGGTGCCTTTTCTTCAGCGCCAGCATCCCTGCTCTTCCGGCGCCTAGTTGGCGGACCGTAGTTCCGGATGCTTGCCAGCTGATCGCACGTCAGGTTTCGCACAATGTCCAGCAGGATGCGCTTCGATTTCAACGTATCGATTTTGTTCAATATCAGAAAGCTCGGTATGTGGGCGTACTCTTCTAGCAGACGCAACAACACCGGGCTGAGCGCGTGGCGTGTCCACGAGTTCGACACATCGTGCACAACACCGATTAGGGCCGAATGTTGGATGGCATGCCGGCACGCAGACACAAACTGTGTGTCCAGCTGGTGCTTCTTAATTTCCCGGCTACCGACGAGCCCCGGTGTGTCGAACAGGATTGCTTGCGAGTTTGCTTTGCTGTGGATAGCCTTCGAGGCCTTCCGCGTGGTGTGCACCTTGGCCGACACGGGACAGACCTATGGGAGGGAAAAAGGGAAACATGCCAGCTTAGTAACAATCTCATGAAAGGAATAACTCTTCCCTCCAGAACTTACTCGTTGATCTATCAATCGATTAATCAGTGTACTTTTGCCAGCATTTGGCATTCCCACGATGGCCACTTTGATGAGCCGTTCCGTGCTATTGCTGTCCGCTGGTGCGTTCGACTGCTCCGTTCCACTCTCGTTGCTTACATTCTCTGACAACCGGGCACTAAAGCACCGCTGGCAGTGCTGCAGGCCCAGGAATGGTGCTGGACCGATACGGATTCTTCGCAGCAACAGCAAAGCCATCCCAATGTCGTGCATTACGACGAAAGGATGAAGAAACACACGACCGGTCGGTGCAAAAAACGCTGCAACTTTCGTCCTTTGTTGTGATTTTAATTTTCGTATTTTGTTATGTCACACGCGACATCTGTCAACCAGCGGTGGCACGGTTGCCAGATTGCTCAATTTATAAAATTGTGCCGTTCCGTGCTGCCAGATCGAACAAAATTTTAAATGTTTTAACGGATTATTTATTATAGCTCAAAAATAACGCTGCGAGAGACGGTGAACAATAATTTTGATGCTAAAAAATATATTAAATGATTTAAAAAATACTTCAAATGCACTAATCTCATCAAAAGATAATAATATTGAAATTAAACAAACGAAATAAACGACACACTACCGTGCTGGCAGCACTGTGGCATTCCACCAATCAGAAGCGACCACATACGAGGCCCACAAAATGCGCAGCTTGATGGGGTGGAATTCCCTACACTTTGCAGTAGCCCATTCACACTAGTGCAACGCTTGCATGGTTGTTTCATCAGAAAACTTTTCCTCCTAGCGCCCTTCGCGGGTTCCTCGAGCAAAAGGAGAGGCAAACGGTATAAAACAAAAGCAACGGCATGGTGTGCGGTTTCCAGCACATCCATTCAAGCAAGCCAACGGAAAAGAAGTGAAAAGTGCGAGTGACCTCCAGTGAGTGAGTCAGGTTCTACACAAACAAAGAAAGCCATTCAGTAAAGGAACGCAATTTTTATAAAAGTGGAAGCAGAAGAAACGATGGCAGGATGATGGTGTAAAGCGGAAAACGTATCTCACGGTTCAAAGTGGCCTACTTTCCGTGATTTGTATCATCACATCACCTTTGGATTCATCTCTTTCGGTGCGCCAACGTGGCACCAACCCCTGGACTCGCAGGGTGAAAATTCTAGAACATCGTCATCATCACCACCCACCACCAACATGGCTACCCCAATCTTTATCACCGTACCGACCAAGTACATCCCCATTAACGTGGCTCCGGCGGTGGTGGCCAAACCGCCGACCAGCATAACACCGGTCAAACCGTTGGCCAAACGGCCTGCCTCGGTTGCTCCGTCGTCGGTGGCCTCCGACGACGAATCCTCCTCGATGGATGAGTTTATCGTACGCGGCAAGAAGCGCCGCCTCGATCATCTCACCTGGGAGGAGAAGATTCAACGGAAGTAAGTGTCCCAGCATCACCCCCGCACGATTTCCCCCCTCTCACCTATCCTTATTTATCACTTTCTCACTTTCCAATTATTTCTCACTCTGTTTTCCCATATCAGAAAGTTGAAAAACCGTGTCGCAGCCCAGACGTCGCGCGACCGGAAGAAGGCCAAAATGGAAGAAATGGAAAAGACGATCCAGGAACAGTCAGAACAGATCGAGCAGCTTCAAAACCGGTGCAGCGCACTGGACACAGAGAAGAGCTCCATGTACGACAAGTATCTAGACCTGGAGCGACGGTTCGAGGATCTGCAGAAGCGCTTGCTGGCACAGGAATTGCAGCAGCAGCAGCAGCACCAAGACCAGAAGGTGAAGCAGGAACCGCAGGAAGATGACGTCGTCAAGGGTAGTGTGGGTTGCGTTACTGCCGGGCGCCAAACGGGATCAGCAGCATCCCCACGATGCCCTCAGCAGCAGGGACTGTACAAGTGCGGTCCGGCGGAAGCGCAAACGACACTCCCCTCGACGGCGAGCAGCGACCCGCGGCTGGCAGCCCTCTGGAAGATCATTGCCATCTGCCTGCTCTACAAGACATGTTCGAAGATTTCGACATGTCCCAGCTCGAAGAGCTTGCCGAAAGCCTGCTCGCAGGTGTCGGCGCAGACCTGGAAGACATTGATCGAGCAGGCCGCCCGGCTAATGCCGAAGGCGACCGCACCGGCCAGCGCCTGTCTGGATCAGTGGTGGGGCCCGCAGCAAAACTCCTGGAATCCGGTCGACCGGAGACCCCTACGGGAAATCGCCTAATACTGACCACGCACAACTACAGCAAGTCGCCGTTTTACGAGCACTCCGATGCAGCAGCAGCACCAGCACAGCCACCGGTAGTGACTATTCAGCCCAAGAGAGAGCGGGATGAGCTGGAAGGGTCGATTGCGACAACCCTGCAACTCCACCAGCCCGCCCCAATCCTACCGAACGGCTGCAGTGATACACTCTACGGCACGTACGACAACGAAACGAACTGCATTACCATTGTACTGGCGGGAGATCAGGAACAGGTCAGCGAAACGACGACAGTCACCTGCATGGAGGACGATGAGGCCGTAGCATTAAGCGAGGAGTTAGTTCTGGTAGATCAGCAGGAGCAGCAGCAGCAGCAGCAGGTGGAGCTGATGGAAGAAAACTGTCCAACGTCGGCCCTCCCGTCGAAACCATTCTACCCACTTGCACCGATCACGATCAGGCCACCTTCGCCACTGCAGGATCTGCTGTCCCCGATCGCACCCCAACCGCTCAAGAGTCCCGGTGGGTTCTCGAGCGTGTCCGATGCCGGGTATGAATCGGTCGGATCGCCAACATCCGCCTCGATTGCTTGCGATACGATATCGCCCACCGATCCCAGCACGATGTCACTCGATTACGAGCTGAGCGACGATTTCAACACATTCTGGAACTTGGACCCACTGTTTCCGATTCTGGAGTGAGCGTCGTCCCCCCGCCCGTAATCGATGCCCTGTCGAACTGTTTTGTTATATTGTCCCCCACCCCCATGTACAAAGTGTAAAGTCAGTTACCGTTTAATATTAGCGTTGTTTCGTCCGTTCTAATGCTTATTTATATAGATAGAAGAGAAGGGCTTCAGTGTTACGCTGTACACGTAACTAAGTATAGGAACGTAAGCGGAGCCGTAGATTGTACCATTGTTTAAAAGTTTAAGGATCTCTCTGGTAGAATAATTGCACTAAGTTCTCAGCATCACGTACAAAGCTTGTCAATCCTTCTGATAGTATAATGATTTGTTAATGATTTAAAGAATTTCTTTATTTTACCCAATTAAATCGTTAAAATGAGCGACTTGAAAGGGCAGATGTGCAAAGATTAAAAATTAATATATAGAAAAAAAAGAAATAAAATCATTTCTTTCACCCAAACCACAACAAAACGATGCGTACAAAAAATGCGATTTGTTTTTGAAAGAAATCAAACTGGCAATTGCTGTATCTATCGATTTTTAGATTATTACATACTTGATGAAATGTGGAGAGAAGAGGTTATTTTAGAAGGTCGGTCGAATTTTCTCGATCCTTCTTCAAATGACGCGTGGAAGTTCAGGGCGATGGCGTATAAATATAAATCGAATCCACTTAATAATTCAACGTATGGGGGAACGGTCCCAATCGGGGCTCGGACCCATCACGGGGGCATGTTTTGTTACATCGTTGTGTTCGAGTTGACGAATGTACCATGAGAATGACCCAACTTTCATTGGCTATGTATTGATTTTAAGCCCAAACGAATGGCTTAATAGCAGTGACAATTGAGCAGCAAAATAAGCGAAAAAATTAAAAAGATGAGTATTAGCCTTTTGATGGTAAATTAAAAACGAATATATTCCCAAGATTTAACAGCAACTCGCACACATTAACAATAAAGTATAACATTCCACATGGATAAAAGATACGAAAGAAAATTATAAAACACCTCTCTTGTCTAGATTTTACTGCAGCTTTAAGAGCATTATTACTCATCGCATTGCTTAATTATTTGCACTTTGTGTAAGAATGGAAATTGAAAAAAAGATACATTTCTATAATTGCTTGCTCATGTCGTAGAGGAGGAGAGGTTGCCACCCAGTTAATTAAATCGATTTTTGCACATGCAAACCTGAACTTCAGCCAAAGAAAAAACAATCCAAACAACCGTTTAACAAGCGTGCAAAACGAATCGTAACGATGTTGCCGGAAATGTACCCAGCACACGAACGAGACCCGCGCGCACGCGTAAGTAAAGCAAGACGAATGTGTTAATCTTCCATCATTCATATCTCGCAATCGCAACAAAATCCCATTTCTGCCTCCCCGAGTGATGGGCTCGGTGGGTTGGGACCGATGATAAAATTGCATGTTTTCTCTCTCGCTCTGTCCCTCTCTCTCCCTGTGCATCGGTTACAATTGGTGTGCAACGTGTTTCACCGCGAAGACGATATCGTCTTCGCAGCGCACCATTGATGGCCTTGAACCTATCGCCGATTTTCCTGCTGGCCTCGAGCAGAAGAAAACAGGAATCCCTTTTGCACTTTACCACCCCAAACGCAGAACCTGTTTCCCCTTTTGTCCCGAGGGGGGGGGGAGAAGAACACATCACATCGGGTGATGATGATGATGTACCTCGTCGTATGTTAAGTTGTCTTATATTTAATGGCACGCGACAGTGCACGCACGAGCCATTCGTGTGCCCAATCGAAAAACGAAATGCAGCGGCGGTCCTATCGGTTACTATTCTTGCTAGTGCTTGGTTTGTTGGCAACCTGTGGCCATTGTGAGGATGTTGCAGGAGAGGAGGAAAACGAAACGGCGGCTCCCGTAACGGTTGCTGAGATGGTGGATGAACCGGCGCCAACGGAGCGTACTGATCACGTGTACCGTAGTGGCTGCCGGTGTGCGAACGTGAATTGTGCCACAGTGAACAGTGATGGATTGGAGGAGAGTGATTGTGAACAGTGCTGCTTGGAGGAACAGTTAACCACTGTGACTGATCAATATGGTGACGAAAGTACTACCGAGCAGAGTGATTTTACGATGGATAGTACCACAACTACCACCAGTACCTCCACCACGACCACTACCACACCCGCTCCAAGGACACACGGTCGAATGGTGCGTTTTGGAGCAGGGAAACGACGGATGTCCCGTCCAACGACGACCGAACCGCAGCGCAGAACAACGGCAAACTCGCGCACGGTGCTCAATCGACGCGGTCTTTTCAATCCGGAACTGCGCAACCGTTACCTGGGACGATTCCGTAGCACTACGGCAGCACCGGACATTTAGATAAGGCCACGTACGACGTAGACTAACTATTAAAAGATGCACAAAACATTAAATAAATTACATTGCAGACCACATACCATTCACTAACATCACTGTTCGTGTTTTTCGCTTCATTTCGGTGTATAAAAGAAGATAATCCTTGTAAAAGGCGTATTAAAGCGATCAACGTTCATAATTATTTGCGCACGTTCTTTTGTTTTCCTTCAAACCGATCGACGGACAGTCGGGGATGGTGTGTCGTCTGCTGATTGCCCCATTTTAAACACGATATATCAACTGCCTTAAACCTTCTTTACAATCTGCACCACATCCTCATCGTTCAGCACGTGATCGATACCGACCTTTTGCGGTTGATGCTTAACGGACGAACCCCACACAAGTGCACTGTTGGAAGTGGGAGAGAGAAACAGAGCAAAAAATTAATGATGTCCCCAATAAACGATGCGTCTTTTTAAATTAAAGATACAACTGCTATACTTACTATTTAAATTCTTTCGCAATCGTTCGGTGAAGCTTGTTACAGAAACTTTCCACGGTAGTATGCTCGTGGTGCAGCACAATCGGTGAGCTGTAGTCCGGCAGCTGGCCCTTCGGTTTGGTATAGCTGCAAAAAAGAAACAAAATAATAGTGTGTAAGCACAACATTTTTACCACTTTCACACCATAAAGGACCACTTACATTCGCACCAGCTTCAGATACTGCCACATCATATCGAGCAAATCGTCAAAGTTCCAGTGGTGATGGGCAGAGATCGGTACGCAGTGCGGGATTTTATAGATGACGTCCAGCTCTTCGATCGAAATCTGATCGATCTTGTTCAGCAGATAGATGCACGGGATGTAAATGCGGTTGCCCTCGATCACGTCGATCAGATCGTCCGCCGTCGCATCGTACTTCAGCGTAATGTCCGCATTATGAATCTTGTACTCGCCCAGAATCGTCTTTACCGTGTCCAGGTCCAGCTCCGACTGTGCTACGGTGGCGTTCAGGTTCACTCCGCCCTTGTCCTTCCGGCGGTACGAAATGTTCGGCGGCTGCTTGTTCAGCCGCAGCCCGAACCCTTCCAACTCGTGCTCGAGCAGCTTCTTGTGCGTGAGCGGTTTCAGCACGTCCAGCACCATGAAAATCAGATTGCAGGTACGTGCCACCGCAATTACCTGTCGACCGCGACCCTTACCATCCTTCGCACCTTCGATGATTCCGGGCAAATCCAGCAGCTGTATCTTGGCGCCCTTGTACTTGATACAGCCCGGCACGGTCGTCAGCGTGGTGAACTCGTATGCAGCCACTTCCGAGTAGACACCGGCCAGATTGGACAGCAGGGTCGATTTGCCCACCGAGGGAAACCCAACAAAGCCGACCCGGGCGTCACCGGTTTTGGAAACTTCGAAACCCTGTTCCGATGCACCGCCGCCACCCTTGGGAGTGATGAGCTCGCGCCGCAGCTTGGCCAACCGTGCCTTCAGCAAGCCCAAATGTCCCGCCGTAGCCTTGTTACGTTGGGTACGAGCCATCTACGGGTTGAGACGGTACCGCCGGACCGAAAAACACACACACAAAAACATAACAAATCATCATAACCTCGAGCGCAGTTCGGTGGGTGGGATGGATGGGTTCCACAAGTGCCGGACGTGTCCAGCGTATGTTGCCTTACCTCCGACTCGATTTGAGCAATCTTTTCCAGAATCGTACTCATCTTGCACGCTCTTGCAGCAGCTCGGAGTTGTTCAAATAATTGAACGAACGAGATAAATCATAGATAGAAGTGGCACGCAGCAGCACACAATGTCTGTAATTTTCCGGCGAAATATCGTGGTGTGTGCGATCGTGTACGTTCAAGGTGGATTAAAAATATCAGGTGGTACAATCTATAGCATTTTGACAATTCGTCACTTGACGTAAGGTCCCCA
>KB667221.1:6571-22669 GCA_000349065.1 Anopheles quadriannulatus
CCTCAGTGCAATCTTTTAAAAACTGCCTTAGAAGCGAATTATTAAGATGATCTTACTACTTATTTTAATCTAATATTAGACTTAAGAACATTCACACGGATCCATTGTTATCCATTGAACGAGTAATAAACTAATTAAAATTAAAAAAAATACTGCAATTGATCTACAATCAACTTTGCTCTTCAAACTAATCCCAAACTCAGATACAGATCTTGGAACTGATCTAGAACCAATACTAAGGCTATACTGATCCTGACCACATACCTATTCTGGGAAATAATCCCGAACCAATACAGGTCTTGTAACTGGTTCACAACTCATACCGGCCAGGGGCTGATATCCTGAACTCCCAACCTTGAACTCATTCTGATCCTTTGCCGTTGCTAGAACTGAACCCGACTATGCTAGACGACCTGGAACTGTTCCCGAACCCATAACAATCCTGCAACTGATCCGCAAACATTTATTAACCTTCCGAAACGCCCTTCATACAACAAAAGATGCATTCGTGCCAGTTCTGGATTTACCAATATTTATCCCATTTCTACCCTGTAACTGATCCAGAAGCCATAAAAAGAAAGCTTAAATCTTAGTTTCGGACACATGAAACTGGAACAAAAACAACAATAAAAACACACACTTTGTTAGACGTTGTACATTTTCTTAGTTTTGAGTTTATTATAGTTAATCGTGAAAATGTATGAATATCATTACCGAAGCAAAGGACAACAAAAGATGTCTTTGACTCAAATTCATTGTTTTTTCTCTCTCTTTTCTTCTTTCCTTTGTTTGTCTGTGTGTTTATCGTGTTTTGATGCCTTCTTTCGTGTTATTTTCTTGTTTTGTATTTCCTTAATTCCTCTTCGCAGTTGGAACCTCGCAATGTGTTGGCGCGAGTTTGAAAAGTGCCTTTGTATAGTAGTGTATACTCTGCTCCAGACAGAGCGGCTCACAGTATTCGGAAAGGCGTTGTTGGCCCTTCTCCCTTGCCCAGTTCCCACTCGGAAGTAGTTCAACTAACTCCTCGTGTGTTGCCAGGATCAACGCATTCCCCCCGTACAGTTGTGATGTAAATGATGATGCTATTATGTTCAAGTCACTGTCCACTGTCTTCGCTTTCGCGTTTGTATGTATGTGTGTGTGTGTGTTTTCCCTCTCATTGCCGCACTTTAAACCTTACATACTAATTTGATGCAGAAAACACATCTACGGATATGATCAACGAAGAAAGGAGGGAAAATGCTTTCCACAAGCACTTTCCATTCATCCCACGACACCGTTGCACGTGTGTACAGTGTACAGGGGTAGTGTTTTTTTTTTTTGCTTCGTTAATAGAGAGAATGAAGATCGTTCATTTTTGCTCCATCTTCTTTACCACCACCCGTCTCTTATCGGTGCCTCGCTTGCTGGTTCCGCCACTTCCTTATTGCTCATCACCAGTCCCTAGCTAAAGAAGTACCCTAAACGTAAGTATTCTTCTGCCCGAGTACCGCGGGCATGTGGGCTTTAATTAGTAAGGTTGCCTTTTTTTTTTAAACTCGATCTCGTATCTGATTTTCACATATACCGCCGCGACTACTCGCGCGAGCTTGATATAAATATATTGACAGAATATATTTTTCCTTGGCACACAAAGAGAAAACTCTGTGTTCCGTGTGCTGCTGCTGCTGCTGCTACTTCTCATACCTTCTTGTACAATCTTAGCTCATTTACATTTTGTTTTTGTATGGATGTGTGTGTGTGTGAATGTGTGTGAGTAATGATTATGTTACTTATGTATTTTTTTTTTCAATTCATCTTTCTCCTAAATTGCGCCCATCACTGGAAAGGGGATTGTATGGTTGTGCATTAGCTTTTGCTTTCTTTTGCAAACAAAACGTTACCTTGCTTTGCATTTGAACCTCTTTACCTTTACTGTTTGTTCCGTGTGAGTAGTATTATTGAACCTTTCTTATATCTTCTTTTTCTTCTATTCAGTATCCATCGTTCGGTTTTCATGACTGTACTTTAATTAGCATTAGTAGTACTACTTAGAGCTCATTGAGGTATTTCGTTCTTGTTTTTCATTAAGATTTTGTGGGTTTTTGCTATTTATGTTTGCTATTACTGTTGCTCTGGTGCTTGGTTCCATTGGTTCCTGTCCTTTGAATTCATTCTCTTCTGCCATTGTTGTATTGTTCGTAAATCTTGAAATTGATCCAATATTGCATTTTGTTTTCAGTTTCACAACGCACTCACCACCACCATCATCATCGTCATCTTCATCTCTCTCTCTCTCTCTCTGTTTTCCTCTTTCGTGTTATGCTCTTGGTTGTACTCTGTTAAAAGGCAGCTTGGTTGCATTTGAACTGTTTGTTTTTTTTTTGTTTTTGTTTACTTCTCTTCCATTTGCGATGCTATGATTGATCGAGCTAAAACGTTGCTGGCAAAAACTCAAAACCCTCACCGTTTAAGCATACTTTTCCAACACAACTGGCCGGGAGGTTTAATTTTGTTGGTTTCTTTTGCTTTCGACGCCTTTTTTTTAAACACTTTGAACAGTTGTTTGTTATCCCTGAGCGACCAGATCGGCGCGCGTCCGAGTTGTACTTTTTGTGTAGTTTTTAGTTGAGTTTCATTTTTACGGATAATTGCAATGGAACGACGCGCGTCCAAGTATGTACACCACTGCCACAAATGCGCTCGAAGCGGCAAACACAACGAGATAATTTCTGTGTTTGTTTGCCGGATTAGCTGCCATACTGCAAGATTTGATAGGAAGGATATGTCCACCAGCGGGAGCGTATCATATATTCGCTTCTATGTGTCTTTGATTCTTTGTGAATGTTTTCACCAGAGCGCTGTATATATGTGTAATTGATGTTTACTATTTTCTCTTATTTGTATTTGTCCTAATGAGGCTTCATCCCACACACACAAACACACACACACACACGGTTAGTTATATTTGGGCGTATACTTGAGATGTCATACTAGCTGCGTGTCGATGGCTTCGATCTCCTGATCCTGTGCTGATCGATTTTATTAAGTTTATGGATTTAAAATGTAGTGTAAATTTGCGCTTCTTGACTAGTGACTAGTGATGTGTGTTCCGGGAGTGTTGTTATGTATTATTCTGTATATATATTGACTATTTGTATGGTTCACTGGAACTTGTCTATTTATGTGTGCCACTACACGACACAACTAAGCAAAAAACAACCAAAGTACTAACTGCGAACACATACTATATATTCCCTGATTTTGATTGCTTCTTGATTTGTCATCGCACCACTGGGATGGATGAATGAAAAAGAGAAGAAAAACAAAAAAATCATACCTTTGAGCGGCACTATTTTGTTGCTCTTTTGTTTAAGTTATTCTACCCACGACACATCCTCCTAAACCGTCTGTATTGGAAATTTGGAAGAAACGCACTCTTGACTAGACGCATTACCTTAACTTGACGATTGCTCTTCTGGGGCGATAAATGTATTTTCTGGGCACACATTCGCACGGACACACACGGACAGACAGAACGGAATGTAAAAGTTGACAGTCTGGTGCCGGTGTGTGCGCTGATGGTCGTTCTTTGACTTGTGACTACACGCACGCACCCAAAAAAAAACCGAGCGCTTTCTAATAAGGAACAATGGCTTTCAGTTTTTGAAACAAAAACAAATTACCAGAAATGTTGATATGTAACGAAATGTTTACTTAATTTTAAATTTTTCAATGCACTATTTAGAGGATGCAGAAAATGCGAAGCCATGAAATGAACTTGTTGCACTTTTGATCATTTTTGTGTTTTTTTTTATGTTAATTTGTGCTATTAGAATTGCAAAAAAAATCAAATCAAAATATAAATTCGGTAGTAAATCTTGAAACTTTACTTGAAACTGAAATTTTTGACTGATTCTGGTTGTGTTGCTAATAAGCATTTTATAAAAAAAAATAAAGAAAGAGGTGGAAAATTCTAATTATTTTTTACAAATTCTTCACTGTGTATATAAAACACTGATCAATAACAAGTTTCAATAAAACCAAATGTTCACTATTCATTTCAAAACTTCACATGCTGTTCTAAACAGGAGGCAAACAAAACCACGCAGCTTTTTTTTTTTTTTTTGAAACAAATAATTTATAATTTATCCTCTTTAGTTTTCTTACTGGATCATTTCAACAAAGACTGCGCCCCTTGTTTAGTGAGGTTTAAAGATTGCGTTTGATCTGAGTATTTGCTTGCCGCAGAATCACTTTTGTGGTAAAAGTTTTGACGCTTTTAATTTGTTATGCATTTATTTTTGTGTGTGTTTTTGTGTGTGTGTAATTTCTTCTATGTTTGATACCCTTCTTGTTTCCTCTCGGTTGTGAACATACACTTAGAGCATCTTCCTGTCCTGTGTTTTACCATTTGAGCTGTCTGATACATTTCTCTCTCTTCTCTCTCTCTCTCTTCTCTCTCTATCTTCTCTCTCTTTCTTTCTATCTTTTTTTAATTGTCTCTCTGCTTCATTTATACCTTGTGCTACGTGGTTTCAAGTTAATAAATTCGAACATTTTACAAGTGTTTTTACTCTGAGGCTTTACTCCGATATCTCTCACACCCAGTCGCTATACAATGTCATCTTCACCTTCTCTTTTGAATAGTTAATAATTCGTACATTTAGAGTTATAAAACACATTTTGACACAAGTCTCTTAATACTGTGAGCTAGTACTCTTCTTTCCACATTTTCTTTTTTTTTCTTTTTTGGTTCTTCCCCTTGCATCACTCGCCGTCGTTCGAACGGCAAACGCTCCACTGTACACGCCTAAAGTTATGCATTCTGCATAACTCCTTTTCCATTCCCGTTTGGAGCTTTTCCGTTGTGCACATTTTCACCTCTTTTTTTTGGGTTTTCTTTTCTTTTCTGAGTTTATTCCCTTCCTTTCGTCCTGTTTCATTTGTTTTCCGTTGAGCATAGAGATATGTTGTTTTTTTTTGTCGTTTTCTTGTTTTGATGATATTTTCAAAGACAGTATTTTTAAAAAATTTGACAATTATTACCTAAATGTGTAACAGATCTTGTAGATCATTCTTTCCGATTGCAATAATTTGTGACACCCGCAGGTCTGGTATACGGAATATATTTAAATTCATACACACACCTCATTCTCCCACTGTGCGTTTGGATGGGAGGGGGAGGGATGGATAACCATCTTCGCCATGGTGTGTTTGTTTTTGTCTGAGGTTTTTTCTATGCATATATATGTGTGTGTGTTTGTTTTGTATTGTTTTGTTTTAGTTATGCACTCTCTTTGTATCATTGCCAAACACACTGGTTTCGCTTCCCTTGAATTATACGATAAGTTAAACTCCTTAGTAGTCTTAGTAAATATGTACAACGCACGTTTCACAGTAGTGCTGCTGATTCAATCTCGTCTTGCGGCCCCAGTCACAAAATGCCAAATTCACTAGCTATAGAGTTGCTAACATCAATCGACGAAAACAGAGTACACTTACTTATCTGGCATCTGCAGTAGTAGGTAGGTGCATTTGTAGTAGTACTAGTAGCCGTAGCAGTAGTAGCTGCTGTGTTGTTGTGATTCAAATCCCTGTCGTATAAATTGTGCACTGGTCCTATTAACATCTCGCTTTTACAACTAGGATCACTTCATAAACCGGCAGAATGAAATGGCCACTGTGTTGTGCCAGCTGTTCTATTAACTCATCTGACGTACTCCTTCTCATACATCGACAATGTGTATGCACGCGTGTGTGTGTGTGTTATATGTTTCAGTTTTGTACGTTCGTGTGTTGGCTGTGTTGTTTTATTAAAAATACTAATTCCTTAACTATATCCTACATACATTACAAATAAGCTGCTTTCTTTCTGTTTTTAATAATGATTTAAATCTTGTGTTGCGTGACTCATTGCTCCATTTCCTTTTTTTTCCATTTTACTTTGACTAAAACATCGTTTGCTAAGGAGAGACAGTGCTGCTTGTAGATGGAAGAAATGTAAATATATGAATACCATCGGGGCAGCCGCAAAATAGAACCCACACACGTTTGTCCTAATTTTGTGTTTTTGTGCCGTTCCTTTCGCCCGTGTTCCGTGCTCTTCTTTCTTCTACGGTTTACTCATTTTGCTAGTGTTTTCACGTGACTGAAGTGAAGGCTCTGCCTGCTCGGGCAGAGAAGCTGCTGCTGCTGCTGCTTTTGGGGGTTTCTCTAGTCAGTTCTTTTGAAAATTTGTTTAATAATATGTTCTCTTGTTCTCCTGTCCCTTCCTGTCTCTCTGCCATAGTATTGTACATTGTAGTGTTTTTGTTTGTTTGTTTGCTTACTTTCTATCTTTCATTTTGCTAAGAAGTTTCCAGTTCTTCGGCCACCGGGAGATGTTCTTTGCTGTTCGTGTTCCATTATTATGGTTTTCTTGTGTCTCGAGAGTTTTCCGTTGTTTCTTCCAAAGAGTTTTTAGAGTTAACAAAAATAAACCATTTTTAAATAATTAAATTTTGTGTTTTTCCATTACATTTTTTTTCGCATAAAATCACAGTTTTTCGTTTTCACGTGTTTGTCTTGATCTCCCTTAAGCATACGAGGAGTACGACGACCTCTGCGCCCAATTGAACCCACACCCTGCTCGCGCCTCCTTTCCTTCGCTTCTTAGCTTCCCTCATCGACAACCGTCATCCGTTTGTCATTTTGGCCACGAAACAACCGGGGTCCGTAAACACTACGGGAGAGTAGAAGGAAACCTATACAAATATCTAAAATCCCAGCCACGATTTGGAATCGAAAATGTGTACGCGTAATGATAGAGTTTGGCATTACTAAAGGACAGCACACGGCTTACCGCATTTGCTGCCTATGTGGCTGATTCTGCGTACGCATCACAACACGGAAAACAGAAAGATCACATTAAAATCGTCCCGTTTGCTTTAAAATTCCTCAAATCATTGCGATATGATATGTGCACCATAACTTAAAACTGGAACTTGCAGCAGGAGCTCTTTCGTGTCGCTCCACTTAATGTTGCTCTTATCTGTACCACATACATGTTAAAATCACAACGCACCCCCCCCGGGGGTTAAGTGTGTGTACATGAAGAAGTAACCTACAACCTGTCTAAACGTTACCTTTTTTGCTCTTGCTTTTCCATTTATTGCACGAGTGCTCTATTGCTAGGGCTTTTTTACGAACTAAACGGGTAAAATAATTGATATGAATTACTACTGGCCCTCACTACTGTACGCACAAACACGTTTCGCTTTAATCGATAGTTAAGTTCTGCGCAAACGACCGTCTTCACGGCCTGCCGAATGACCGAACTGAATCGACCGTTTATGTTTGCATAAATAGTGCCCCGTTAAAGGCAAAACAAATCCTATAAAGCAATCACTGGGCTCATGTTAGAAAAGGAGGGGAAATAGGAAAAACGTTGATCTTTCCCATGTACCTCTTCCCGCACTGGCTATGGCACACTTCTATTACCACACACACACACACACATTTGGAATATGTCTTTGTTCCAACCTGTTGCCCTCTTTGCCGCGATATGTAAAATTACACAATAAAATGAATCGTTTCGAGCTTTTTCGCTCTATTTCGCGTGTACGCTCGAACACTCGAAACAACTATTGCACCTTGCTGCCTTACATGGTGTGTGTGTGCGATAGATGATAGGTGACGTGTTAAAACCTTCTTTTATCCGTAGAATTTGCCAGAAAAGGGATCACAATACTGGAAAATGTAAAACTGGGGATATGTAAAACTAGTTCACTCGCATCATGATGATTGCTTGCTAAGCGTGCGCTTGCTGGGCCAACGACTAGGGAGGACAACATCCTTCTGCTCGGCTAAACGTTCTGATATGCGCTTTGGACGCGCTTTGATATGGCATGAACATAAGATTAGAAAATGGAATCGTCGTTCCACAAACTCGCCCGTGATATGAGAATTGTTTCCTAAAAAAGAACAGTCGGCTGAATCGATACTGGGTCAAGGTTGTCTCGGAGGGAGTGATGCCGGTGATGATGCCGCCTTTTCAAACCCCTTTTGCCGTTGTTTTGGATTTGTTGGCCTTTGAACAGCGAGCGAGTAGTAACCGCACACTGTTGTGGGAACGTGCGCTTTGTAACGGTGCGCCGATGGGTGAGGGTACGGGGAAGGCTCTGGCTCAGAAGTAGACGGGATCCGGCGTCCGAGGTTTCGCGCACCTGCGTTGCTGAATTCCCCCCGCTTACTGAATGCCCGGTGGCGGTTGCCCCAGCTCGGCCGCAAAATCGAACAGATGCGGATGGGCGGCATGCGGATGGGCACCGTGGTGCAGGCCGGCCCCGACGTTGCTCCCATTGCCGGACAGCACCGTCTTGATGGCGGACGTTTTGAGCAGCCGCTTGAGCATGCCGCTCGACCCCCGGTGCTGCAGGCTCTTGTGCGTGGTGAGCGAGTTTTTCGTCCGGTACCGCCGATGGCAGAACTCGCACACGTACAGCGTGTCCGACTGCTCGTGCTTGTCCTGGAAGTGGCGCTTGAGCGAGTAGTAGCAGGAGAAGGTGCGCCGACAGTACGGACACTCCTGGGGCTCGTTAATGCCGCCGCTCGTCGGCGGCGGCATGCGCAACGGCATCAGCTGCGACGGCGATCCGGACGAACCGGACGGTGATCCTTGGCCGCCGGTACCGCTTCCACCACTACCAACACCGACGCCGCCTCCTGGGCCTGGTTGTAGACACGGTAGACCACACGCATGGGGGGACGCAAGATGATGAGAAGAAAAAGGGGGAAAGAAGAGAAAAAGGAAGAATGTGTTAGCGTTTCCCGTGAACTGGTGTAGCCCGCAGCGGGCGGGCGCTCTACGAGGAGATTCGAGTGTGTTGGCAGTTAAATTGCATTCACTTTTACAGTGTAAATTCAACAAGTGAGAGACAGAGAGAGAGATAGTAGTAATATAGAGAGATAGTTGAGTACAAGTTATGGAAGTCAATACAGTATTATATAGGCGTAGATATAATATAATATAAATAAATAGAGCTAGAGGTTTATAGAAAACGGGAGTTGGTAAAAAGTTTGAACTGATTAGCAGCAGCAGCAGCGGCAGTAATAAAAAAGTGATATAGGTTGGGGGGTGTGTGGCAAGCAAAACGAACGGGCCGCAACATAAACACAAACAAAAAATAAATCGCCACCTGCCGTTGCCTGCCGCAATGAAGGGGAACAGCAGCATTGCACACTATTCAGTTCAGAGATAATGGCGCTAAATATTAACGTAATAGATGGTATAGTAGTACGCGGTATTTTAGAAGAAGAAAACGGGCGGGAAGGGAGAGTTAAAATAATTAAACAAAACAAAATTGTACAGCGCTAATAATCAATTTGCTGTCAGCAACCAGCTAATGGTGGGTGCTCGTGAAGCAATGCCAATCGAGTTCATCTAACTATATACTGAACGGTTGTGCCGCCATTGCAATGATGGAACGACCCCAAACGGAAGTTATTAGCAATAGAAAGAGAAATGTAACCCTAAAAGTAAACTCGAATCAAATAATGCAAATGATAATGCTGTAAACATAGCGCTTTCATAACACTGTTTTACACTAGGTACTAATTTCTAGTACGCTCCAACGTACATTACGCAGAGAAGCAGCGTTCAAACATGACCGCGGAACGTTAACGGTCGAAATCACGATGCAATAACTAAATTGCACATGCGTGCACAAACAACGAGGAGCTGTATTTTCACATGCATACTATACATTGCCATTATATTACTTTCCCTGTAGTTTATAGGGATATGTTTATAGTAATACATCTAAATATTATATCAAAACAAAACAATTTCACAGTGATTTAGTTGCATCGCATGAAATGAACAATGTGGCGGGGGGCTTGGTTCTTTCATAAAAGCAGTTAAACAATGTAATGAAAAAGAGTAGCAGGAAAACAATTTGTAGTAAAAATGCTGTGCAACATACAGAGTTACCCACAGAACAAACAACTTCACGTTCAAACACAACACAGTATGAATATGAACAATAAATAAAACATCAACATTCTTTTCAACGTCACATTACACAAACAAAAAAGCCGAATTGGCCCTTCCCGCCCAAATAAAAACACACTGTAAGCGCTTTTGTATGCAAAAGTAAGGAAATAAAAGGAAGAGTTTAACCTATTGTAGTATATTAGTGAGAAAACGATGAGAAAATAGCGATAAAAAAACCATGAAAATTATGGTAGATGTAGGGAAAGGTGGGACAATATCAATAACATACTTACTTTAGTAAACAATTAAGGAAAAAAATAGCAAAAAACATATACTTACGTACTAAATTACTTACATACACATAAACACATACAGTGAGTAGGAGACACACATTCGCGAACAAATACACACATATAGATACACATAGAGTAAGACAAGCAACACACACATAGAGATGGGAAGAAACATCATTCATGCGTAGCGGCGACGCGAGTGCAGCTGCAACTAAGGAATGGTTTATGAACATAATTGCTATAGAAAAAAAATGTAAGAAACGAACTGTTGTCCCTAAATTAAAAAAGAGAAGAAGAAAATAATACACACACACAAACACTCAGCAAACGAATTATTAAACCAACACAGTAAGTGATCGACAACAGCAACGAGACGAGATATTGCCATCGTTTCGTCTTACGGATTTTCTGGTGGTTTTGCACTTGATCTTAAGTCCATGAAGAGACAAAACAAAACAGACTAAACAGCCGGGTTTCTACAAGAACGCAACAAAAAACTAAAAAAACGATGAAAACATGCAAGCAATTCAAGCTGCCAGTCAGCACTGCGGACACGATCGTATCTCTCAGCACACAACAGCATCATCATCATCACCATCATCATCAGCAGCAGCAGCATCAATAAACATAGCATAGCGATGTAAAGGTGATACTTGTTTGTTTAATTGAGGATGCTTCATGAGATTAAAAAAAAATGGTAGCTAGTAATACGCAACAACAAGCGCAAGTGTCATGCAGGTCGGACGAGAGCAAACAAACGGCGAGCTGGAAAGGGTTCCGAGGGATATGTAACGAGTGTCCGACGAAGTGATGGCGATGGTCGTGGTTCGAGTATCGGTCGGAGAGTCTGGCAGCACCTGCAGTACGTGTATCCTCACTCAAAGACTCAGCATCACTCATGGAAGGAGCGATTAGGACAGGACGCAGGTGACGCAATGGACGGGAGAGACCGAAAGGAACCTTCTGAGGAATACTAGGAGCAATCATTGTCTCTATCTTTTTCTTTCTCTTTCTTTTTCTCTTTCCATCTCTCTCGCTCTCTCTCTCTCTCGTACTTCTTCTCGCTCTCTCTTTCTCACTCATTCTGATTGCTTCCTCAAATTCACTATGTGATGATAGTTTTTAACCACTAATGCTGAATGGTAAGTGGGGAAAAAGATCCTTGAGCTATTCTGTCGCAAGCTGTACACAACGAGATGGAACGAAGACGGCGAACGATCGACCAAAACAAGCAATCCTACTCTGAACACGCAAACACACGGGAGATCCTCAGGTACGGATACAAATCCAGACGGAACAATACGCCGGCGCACTTGATCATTTCGGTAGCTTTTTGTTTTTCTTCTTTTTCTAACATAACGCGTTGGCACTAGAAAACATGCTTTGGAAGAGCAAAAAAAACAAACTAAGGGGGAGAGGAGCATGAATAGATGGAAATGTTATAAGGTTTTTATTTTCGAACAGTACGCTCTACTATAAAACTATTGTATAATAATATATAGGTGTATATTTATATATGGCATTGTTTTGTTTTCTGTTTCTGTGAGGGTGGTGTGTTGTTTTGTGTTGCTTTTTTTTCTGTGGTGTGCACATTTGTATTCATTTGCATCGTCCTATCGCTGAGTTTATTTGTTTTCGTCTTTACTTGCTTTGTTATCGTTACTGTTTTTTTTACGAGCTAAAAACTGGAGAGATATGTACAGCAGTGTTTTTGGGGCGGAAAGGGCATCGCATCTCCGCGCTGGGCAACTAACGGTTTACCACAAACTAGAACTATTATCAGTATTAGCTATTGTAAATTGTGCTGTGTATGATATGCTAAGTAACAGTGACGACAGTAGAGAGAAAAGATTACGCAGAGATAAGGAAGCCGAAGGGAATGTGACGGAAAAAGTGACAGAAGTGGGCGAAGCAGCAGAATGTATGATACTGAGAGGCGATAGTAGATGGCGCAGTAGTAGGAGCGTTGCGAGAGGAGCCTGCGCGAGCCAGTACTACTACCACACTACAGAGTACACTACACGCCGTGGGGGGGGGGGGGAAGTGGGAAGAATTGATTAAGCTAAAACGGTTCTAATTACAGGTGAGAGTACGTCCTCTACTGAGAGAAAGAAGAAAACAAACAGTTTTAACCAACTGGAATGCTCGAACAAAGAACGATAACGGTTTCTCTACCTAACAAGAAGATTAAGAGTTATAAAGAAACACCAGCATACCTTCCTGCAGTTTGCGGTAGAATGGTGGAACCATAAAAATAGGTTAAGCTTTTCCGTCTTAAAACAATAAAAAGGCTATGATACTAAAACAACACTTACTCTTCGGACTGAGGGCTGCTCGCGTGAGTGAGTTGTTCCAAATATTGCAGTTTTAAATAATTATCTTACTTTCCGTTTCTAACCTACAAACTAATTAGCTACGAAGACGTTACACGATAAGACACAGGCTGGTGATAGGGCAGCAGTTTGTAAGCATACACGATATGCACGAGATGCTCGTTGAGCAGTCATGGAAAATTAAATATCATCAAGTTGCTGTATATAAGTAACGTTCTACGCTTAAACGAATGTAGTGATGGATAGGGCAAACACGTAAGAATATTTTAACTATTCACTTAAACCGTACCGTACGTATTAAAGAGTGAGGCAGATATACAGGTGGACGAAACACAATGCACTTTTGCTAAACTGAGGAACATAAAGGTGACGATAGAAAGTGAAGTTGTTAACGTAGCAATGTTTTGCAACGGGCAATAATGCTTCATAGAAGCAAGCGATAGAAGAGGGAAAGCGAGAGCGATAGCAAGAGAAAAGGAAAGATTGGGAGGTAAGAGAGATCAACGGCGTTAGCGCGGTAAAGATATGCCTACACTTCCGAATCATTGAAGCTAAGTAAATAAAAGCTCTGTGTTGTTTAACGAATCAAAAAAAAAAAAACACCCTCTCCACCAATTAACAGTCTTCTCTGTAGCTGTCGATCGGAGAAAGAGGAGGTGGCGAACCATGTTTATCGCTATCTAAATGATACAAGTAAGTTGCTATACAGTCTATATGAGTTGCTACAATTGCAAATAGTGTAAACATATTGTGAGAAGTAACGAGCGTTTAACGTTTGAAGAAAGAGGATGCATATTTGCATTAAGGTAGGGTGTTGGTAGCTGCGCCAACGCACACTACATGGATTGAATTGGTATCCATTTGTTTTCTAGATACGAGACTAAAGTACTAAATACGAGGCAAACATTCGCTACGAAAGGCGTTGGAACATGGGCAGCTAGGAATTGTGAAGGGTGAGTAGAGATAACTATAGAGGGAGCAACAGAGTAACAGAGCAATGAGAACTAAGTGTGTATACATAAGTGTGTTTGTGTGTGTATGTGTATGGATGTCTGTAGCATAACCTAAGTGTTTCAGAGAAGGTCTCAGAGCGAGAAGTTGGTGTTACTTCCTAGTGGACAGCAGCAGTTCGGCAATACGATAGAGTTTAGAGTTAGAGTAGTTGTAAGGAATGTAAGATAGTACATTCGAAGCTAACTAAGGAGAGCGGAGAAAGAGATAGAAATAAAATTACAACATAAAACGCTAACCTTTCACACACACAGAGAGACACACATAAAGTCTTTCTTTTGCATTCGTATGAGTTTCTTAGAGACACGCTTGCGTACACACACACACAAAGACACGTGTGTATAGGCTCGTTTGTACGGTCCGACTTTGTTTTCTGCCCGGCGTTAACTGCTTGCGATCCTGGGGGCAACCTGTCACAACAGACTGCTTTTAATTTTGTTTTTCTTCTAACACATCTGCCTAGTACACAAGGCGTTAGCGATTAGTAATTATATTCTTCTCGTTCTTCCTCGTCGGGACACCAAAAAGCAGGTGTAACGCTGTGTAACGTTGAGCGTTGCAACGTTTGATGGAGCTAAGAATGCCGGCTTCTCCGCTCAGTTGTCCACGAGTACAGGTTGGTGTTTGGTCCGCAATGATAAATGCTAACATTACTTATAATATCCTTTTCAGCGCAGGCATCACACTTATGCATTGTTCGTTCCGTTCCGAGCGACCGAGCGTAATTTCGTACATTTGCGCACTGCATACTAGTAGAAGAGTAGTCGTAAGGTGACACCACGTGCACAGCACGCTGCCCTACTGTACGAAAATAGTACAGACGAATATCTCTCTTTCTCTCTCTCTCCCTCTCTCTATCTTTTTCTTTCTCGCCACCATATTTGATTACTTGCATATTATTGCCTAGGTACTTGTTTTTGACAGGATGTGTTTGACACATCTCGCCTACTAAGAATTCTCGACGTGTCAATGCAGCGGAGCTAGTTGCGTGTTATTAACTCTCTGGTAAAACAGCGCTCTGGAGCACTACGCAAGATACTTTCATTTTCACAATCTCTCGATTTGTTTGTTTTCATTCTCAAGAGGGCTGAGAGTAGTCGCTGTGTTTCGCTGTGTGTTTTAATGTATCTAGTGCTCCTCCTAGTTGTCAGTGCTCTCGCAAGAACGCTCCTTCATCTGTCAAATCATTGTTACAGAGGCTCCACTGGGAAAAAAACATCAGGCTCCAACTGGGCGGTTTGCGAAGGGAAAACAGTAGTATAAGGACACACAGCGCATCACCACCAGCGTGTGCTGCACTGAAAGTTAGGCAACCACACCAACACACACACACATAGGAGTCGGGATGATGTTATGCACCCCTCGGTTCAACACACTTGAACATACATGTATGTGTTATTGCTGTGGAGAAGAAGGCGGAGGTGGTGGTGGTGGTGGAGGTAGTATTGGTAATACCGGCGAGAGCACAAAGGGCGAGAGCGCGAGGGATACGTCGAACGGAGGAGCGGCCAGCGTGCTCTAGAAGAACTTTACATCCTTCATGTCCAGCTCGCCGGGCCGGGACTTGTGGTAGGTGTAGATATGCGTCATCAAGGAGTTGCGCGAACAGTAGACGCGCTCGCATATGATGCACCGATACTCTTCCTGCCTTTCCGCATGTTTGTCGGCGATGTGCCGCTTCAGCGACGCTTTCGAGCACAGCACTTTGCCACACAGCTGGCATGAAAACAGTTTCTTAGGAGAGCAGCCTGCAATATACAAGACACACGAAAAACATTCCAAAAACTACCCAAATTTGATGGTTGGTGGTATTTTTTTTTTTTTTGTAATTTAAAATGTAGATTTTTGTTTGGTGGTTGTTTGTTTGATTGTCAGTTTTTTGCTGTTGCGAAACGGGTTTGAGTTTGGTGAATCATTCAGTGAATAAAGAGAGACAGAAACAGGAGAGAAAGGACAAACCTCGTCGAGACAGCAGTGTGATGAGAGGTAGACAGAAAGAAAGGAGCTGTGACAGAATGTACCACGTATGAGCGACAGACTGAGAGAGAAGAGAGAGAGAGAGACAGAGTGAAAGGGATAAGAAGAAAGAGAGAAAGAGAGACAGAGAGATTTCTGTTGCTACACACTAATGATGTTTCGCACTGTACGCGGGTCATGTCGTGAGGATTCAAATTCTGTTTTGTTGCCAAACACAAAGGCTGTACCGAACAGTGACAGCTGTCAAATGTTGCGCTTTGGCGTCTTAGGCGTCAAACAGTTGGTGTTGGTAGTTGTATTAGTAGCAGTGATAGTAAACGATGCTATCGACGACGAATCGAAACAAAATATAGATGTGACGAAGGAGGAACGAGAAAAAAATGTGGACAGCCCAAGAGAAGACACAAGAGACAGAGAGAGAAAAGATTTTTATTTTCCTTTGGCCGCAATGTATGTAATGGGAAAAGTAACAGAAGAGACGGAGAGAGAAATGGAGTGAAGAGTAGGCAGTGAGAGAAAGAGAAAGAGA
>KB667221.1:30918-62896 GCA_000349065.1 Anopheles quadriannulatus
TTTTTTTTTTTTTTTTTTCGTTGCTAATCATGCAATGCTATTTTATTTAAACTGTCAAGGAGTTGTTCTTACGACAAAAACACATCGATTAAACTTGGCTGCTTATGTTCTGTTCGGTTACAACGTTTGACCGTGTCTCGATGAAAGGGGGGAAGTGAGTGTATTGTGTATTGATTGTTATCCTGAATTTTACTCGACATGACGTTTGTAAGGGTATGTTTGGCTCATTGGTTGTAAGTTTTCTTATGCCATTTTGTTATCCATTGGGTGAATGTATTCTTGCAATCACCTGCAATATAGCGGGCAGTTTTGCACATTTTTTAAAGCAATTTCGATCGCATTTGAGGGGGTATTTTTCCACAACTTGCACTTTGCTTTTTTATCATTTTCGCGTGCAAAATTGGGAAGTTATTACTTTCGTTTGAGATGTTACTACAATAAAGTTTTTTTTCAACATTTCGTTTCACGAACTTTGCACATCGTCGTTCTAAAACATTTTCTCTCTTTTTCATTCATTACCTGCCCTTCATCGTTTTGTGCCTAGATATCCAACGAGGAAAATAAATAAAATAAAGATAAAATTGAGAAAAAAATAAATAAAAAAAATAAACTCTCTCGTCTTTTCTCTCAAAACCGCCAATTGCCAGATGGTAAAATTAAATTTATAAACAAATATTTTTCTAATTTTGGTTTTCATATCTCGCCTTCTTCTAATCCTCTTCCCCTAATTTTGTTTTCAAGCGTACGCATCGTGATTTTCACAAATGTTTCGAAATACAAATTAAATATTCAGACTTTTGTTTTTTCTCATTTTTTTGTTTTCAATCATACACACCAGGCGCACGTATTTTAATGGTTTCTGGTTTGCTTATTCGTAAGTGGGGAGCATTTTTGCCAATTCAACAATATTATTAATTTTCAGTCTTTTAGACAATCACAAATAGGTTTTTCTTATTATTTTTTCCCTTTTTTCGTTTTGTTTTAGTTAATTTTGTTGTGTTCTTATTCTCCTTCTGCTTGTTTACGGGTGTTGTGCCTGCGCGTGCTCTCACACCGCGCCAATTAACAAGTACTTTGGGTTAATTTTGAATTTTGCACGCCATGCCGCCCGACACCGTTGGCCGGTGAACGGTGGGGGGCTAATAGTTTCTTCCGAAACGCTAGGAAAAAGGTTCTACAAAATAAATCACACGCCAATGATACGCGGCGAAATGCAAAATCGCTCACTTCGATATTGTACTGTATCGAAAATATACATACCATACCTATATATGTTGTCTGAAGTCGCCCGTATACATACAGAACCAGTCAGCCCTAAAGGTAAAACGTTTTCCCTCCCTCGTAATCTGCCCTCCCCGTTTCTAATTTCTCCCTTGCACAATTTGTTCTTGCATTTTCATCCCCTCTCGTGTTGCACTGCCTTTTCATTCACAGGAAATTGCAGCACTGTGTTGTGTCCACTTTAGCCAGCCCGTAAAAAATGCCCTTTTCAGTGTGTATTTGTTGTGTGTGCTTGTCCCTTTTGTTTTGTAATACTAAATCAGTTTTGGTAACTTTTTCGTCGCATCATAAATTTGTCTTTTTGACCCATTCTCTCTCCATAATTGTGGTGCTCTTTTTCAAATTATTACACTCTGCTTAAATTTCGATCAGATTCTTACACATTCGCTCGAACAATCCACTCCGCGCATTGTTCTTGCTTGTTTTCTCGCTTTCATTATTTTATCTCTCTCTCTCTAAGGTTCGAATTTTGTATTCCAAATTCGTGGTTCGTCCAAATATGTGTGGAGCTACATTTCATTGCAATATCCTCTCCACGTCCACACCTCAAATATAATTTACTCTTGATTTAGTATCTAATCAGTCATATATTGTAACAATTGCAGGCCACACAATCTCTAAATATTATAGTTTTTTTCCGTGTTTTTATCTATAATTTTGTTTTATGTTGTGCTGCTGAGTGGCTCACGATTTGTTTTTTTTTTACATTATATGCAATTCCATCCCATCTTCGTCTTTTACAGTAAAATTCTCTTAATGGGGTTGCGCCATTTATATGCGTCCTTGCACATCGACAGTGGAGAAATTATGTATAACGTTGTCCTCCTATATACCGATCACTCTGTCTCTCTCTCTCTCTCTCCCTCCCTCTCTCTTACTATCTCTTTCTATTTCTTTCTCTCACAGTCTCGCTGTTTGGCTATTACTTCCCGATTGAATAAGTTTACAAAAATCTCTTAGCAGGTGTGCCAAAAATGCCATGAGTAACAAAGCTGATTTGCAGTCACCTATTAGGCCATGGTTAGATGCTTAAAAACACGTGATTCTCGTTGCACTAAACAGAACAAAATTCTTCAGGTCAGCCAAAAACAAACAACACAGTTGGTTCTGTGGCACGTTCCACATCTGAAAGGCCAATGAAACGTTAACGGGCAAGTAAAATAAATGAGCGTATAACAGAGGTTGTACTGAATTACTCTCGTTCTATCTGCAACAATCAGGGCCACTTTTTCGAGTTTTTTTTCTTGTGACAAGATGTGTCAGTACAAACGAAGCAATTGAGCAAGTAATGCTATCGTGTCACAGAAAATTGTAAAAGAAAAGTATGCCAACAGTCTCACAAGCAGCGAGAAATCCCCACCAACATTGTGCACCAACACACACAACACACAAAACAGAACAGAGCTATATAACTAACTTAACAGAACAGGCAACGCATCGAATATTGACTTAAGCAAAACGGAGCAGGGGCGCGACATCGGTAAAAAGGGGGAATATGGTATTAAGACAGTTTGATAATAATAAAACACATCATTACAGTTTCCTTAAGCTTAAAGAGGGGGTATTAAGGTGTTTAGGTAGCAAAAAAAATACAAAAAAAACTTTTCATTTAAACTTAACATACAGCGTATCTCGCCGACTGCCGGCCGTTTAAAAACAACAGGAAAATGGACACTGCTATTTCTCTTTAGCGCTCGAGAGTTTGCTTCCACTGTATACGTTTTCTACCTTCCTTGCTACTACTTTTCTGTATTTCTCCACTCTTTCTATCTTTCTCTCTCATTTTCTCACTCTTTCTCTCTTTCTATTTTCACTCTTCTCTTTCTCATACTCTTTCTCTCTTTTCTAGCATAGTTCTAGGTTTTGTAGAATCTTTCTTCTAAACTTAACCGACCGGCCCAGGTGCAAATATAATTACACACAAACTATATAGTATTTCATCTAAACTTATGCACTAAAACATGGATTTTCTCATTAGTTTATCATTTGCATTACGCAGTAAAATAAGCAAATGCAAAACACACAAAAAATAAGAATAATATTGAAGCAGATACATCATAATCGTAATAATAAGTATAATGGAAGAGTGGCAGCATAATGCGGGTTTTTTTTCCTCAATGCGATCCGTGTTCCCTTGTTTGACCAGGCACGAAGACTGCACCGAACGGCCGGGAAGAAAAGTGTCCCTCCGCGTTTTTCTTACGAGTTTTGTTGTATAGAACTAAACCTTTTCTTGCTCTTGCCCCTTTTTTCATGCCCTAATTAATTTATGCACAACAAAGATTCTTGGTTTCGTATATGTATGTGTGTGTACCGTTGTTAATTGCATCGAATGATATTTCCTTCCATTTCAATGTGGTGGCGCTTTAACACTGTTTCTTTTTTTTTTTTGGCTTACACACACCCTCAGTTACGTACAGCATACTAAACATATTGGTGGAAAATGCTATCAAAAGATTTTTTTCTTTTGTTTTTTCAACGCAAACTTTTTGTGAGGGTGTGTATTTGGGTTTTTGTTTCCCAATCCTTCCTTTCCGTTGCGATTAATTTTGCTAATTTATATCAAATTTTTTTAAGTAAGAAAAATTAAATAATGTTTAAATGCTAAACGACGTTGTTCTAAATCTAAGACTCCACCACACCGCAACACAACCACGCAACAAAAACACAATAGTTTAAACAACCCAAAATGGTATGAAAAATCAGTCTTTACAATAATTTCACGCACAGTCCAGCAATCGAGGGGGTGTTTCGTACCGAACCAAACAAACTTATACCTTTGGTTTCCGTTTTCGTTTTCACTTTTAGACAACAACACGAGACGATTAAAATCAGAATTTCGCTAAATTAGAAATACGTTTCAACAGGAGTGCGCCCTTGAAACAAAACTAAACTGATAAATAAACGAACGAGATGATACAATTTGTTACTTAACAACAATGACCAGAGAACGCCGATCGAAAAAGAAGGAAATGGTTTAGTAGTTTAGACCACATATAACAATGGGCACACACGCACACATTCGGGTTTTTTGTTTTGTTTTCTTCAAATATATCTTTGCTGGGATAGTTTTCCCCCCATGCGCTGTCCTCGATACATCGATGGGGCAACCAAAACATATTGTTTAGAAAAATGTTATCATTCTCCTTACTCCTACTAAAATCCTACTAAATAGTTCAATATGCGCGTAATAAATGTGTATTCATAATAGTAAAAGGCTCAACAAAACAAGGTATGGGAAAACGGAAGTTGTGGGGAAGGGTAGAATATAAATCAACTATTAAAAATTAACACATAATTGGCAAAAATAAAAAATAAACACATTCCATTCATTCCATAAACACGTCGTCCTGCTCTACCTCTTCTACTTCCTCTTCTTCGCCTTTCGATTGCATTGCATAAACCCAATTTCTAAACTAAATAAACCAAACCCAATTTCAGATCATCCCACTACTAATGCTCGGATCGCATAAACTCTTATTCTAAATTCGTTTTCAGTTTTGGTAAACAAACAAAAAATGGAAACACAGAAGAATCTATCGAAGATTCTCACTGGGTTGGAAAAAAGTAGCATTTCCTTTTTATTTTCGGGGTCAATTATCCAACTCTATCTATGCTTGTGCATTGGTCTAGATCTTCACAAGATAGAGACTAACACCGAGCGATCGAGACATAATTTGGGAACAGAACAGAGGTGATGAGAGGGATAGCGAGAGCGAGAGAAAGAGTGGGAGAGATTTGTTCATCTGTTGCCTTATTCCGGAGAAGGACGTTTGAGCTGTTGCCGCCCGTTTACATATATACATACACCCACATACCCACACACACACACACACTCTTACATACATTACATATATGTTACAATTGATCATTGTTCTGAGATGATTTTAAGATGATGTGCTGCACGCACTACCATGTTTTGTTGCATTTTGTTTTTCTCCTCCTGCTAGTACTCCTCTTCCGTCTAGCGACGACGACCACACCACGCGGGCTTCGCTACTACTACTTAGTTGCGTCGTGCACAGCGCGTTATTTCTCCCATTTGTGTTGCCCTCGCCGTCTTCTCCTCTCTAGTATTATTTACATGTATTCGAGCTTGGCCGCGACACTATTATGCTTGATATCACAGTCGGTGGCGCCGGCAGCATTGTTGTTCAG
The DNA here is from genome assembly GCA_000349065.1 of Anopheles quadriannulatus. Classification (NCBI taxonomy): domain Eukaryota; kingdom Metazoa; phylum Arthropoda; class Insecta; order Diptera; family Culicidae; genus Anopheles; species Anopheles quadriannulatus. The sequence continues at coordinate 36,358 of KB667221.1, forward strand.
CAGCTCGTGATGGCCACCGGCGGCGGCAGCGGCCGCCGCAACGGCCGCCGCCGTCACCGCCGCATGTGCCGCTCCGTGGTGCAGCGGGCTGACCGCGCCGCCCCCGCCGCCACCGCCAGGGCCGCCGGCACCGGGGCCGCCCCCGACCGCGAACGGATGCTGCCCGTGCAGGGGATGGTGGTGGGCGTGATGATGGTGGTGCAGGATCTTCTGCCGGCGGTGGTAAATGCTCTTGTGATTGTTCAGGCTGTTCAGCGTGCGGAACACCTTGTGGCACAGGTTGCACACCGCATTGTTTAGCGGCTGCAGGTGCTGCTGCTCCTTGTGCCGCTTGAGGGTCAGCTTCGTGCTCAGCAGCTTGCCGCACACGTCGCACCGGTGGCACGCGGCCAGCGGCAGCGGAAGCGACAGCCGGTTCATACCGTGCCCTCCGTGGACGGACGAGCCGCCACCGCCGCCGCCACCACCACCGTCCGGTGGGGATGCAGAGCGCTGGGATGCCGCCATACTAGCCGCAATGCTCATGCCTGTACACACACGCGCGCGCGCACACACACACACGCATCAGCAGGACGGTCGGTTTTTTGGTATGCACAGGAACGGGAAGCACGGAGGCCCAGGATCAAAGTGGTGCGCGCATTTCCGAACGAATAATGTGTGCCGCCACAGCGTGCGGGGATTTACATAGTACACCACCCATTCAGGCCCACCACACAGACACATATACACACACATACACACACAAACGCACGCGGATACAAAGAGGTGATGGTGTGCGTGTGGTATTGGTTGGTGTTTGCGTGTGTTTGGGCGGTTCGTGCGTAATGTGCGTGCGTGCCGTTCGAAACCGGGGCGTAAAAACGCGATAACGTGTGCATTTGTATCGTGCAATCGACCGATAAGCAGCACCGGGAAAAAGAAAAAAGAGACAATAGTGACTTTAACTTTGCTTGCTTTACTACTGATTTTATTTTATTTTATGTTTTTTTTTTGCATTGATTTTTGTTTTTTGTTTCTTTTTTGTGGTTGTTCTTTTTCAAGTTCTAATTGGCTGGCGTTTCTGATTGTTTGTTAATTTTGATTTATATATATTTTTTTTAGTAGAAAAAATGGTAAATTTTGCCTGCAGTGTTTTTGTTATGAGTAAAGGTTAGAGAGCAAATAGGAAATCATATTCATCATACATTGTTTTTGCACATACACTTGTTGAACTCTATCTTTCAAGCAAACTATCGACTTTTTTGCATTTTTTTTGTATGGAATGGATATGGTGGGCGGAAGGAGAGAAGGGAGAGGCTGCGGGATGGGTGGGGGAAAATTTTGAGATTTTGAATTTTGTGTTGCGTGTTTTGAGACGCGATAGTTTTGAAAGCCTTCTAAATTCAATTTGATTCCTTTTGCTTTCTCAGGATTCGATGTTGTTCTGTGACTTGTTTTTTTTTTGGCTGTCCCGATTTCGGGATGGTGGTTTGCTTTTCTCTGATCTTTACATACATCAAGGCCGAATTTCGATTTAGTGTTTTGCGATCGGATACGGGTAAAACACACAGGTTCACAAACAGTACCGAAAACAAAAGAAATAGGAGCGAAATAAAAGAGGAGAAAAATATGCAGTTAAAAACAAATAAAGAATGGCCGAATATGGGTGCGTGATATTATTGCCAATGGTTCTCGGGGAGATGAAGGTGACACGATAGGAGGGCGCAGTGTGGAATGGTGGATGGTGGGACTGTGTTTGTAGGGGAAGGGGTAGTGGGTAGGGTTTGGTAGAAATGTACGTTAGCTAATATATTTTCCATTTTTCAAATCGGTTATCAGCATCCAATGAGAGGTGTAAAATAGTCACAAAAAGTAAACAGGGAGAGAAGTGAAACAAAAAATTATTATAATTATATAAAAAAAGTAGACACATAGAAACACATTGACGATACAGTAGTTATAGACCAATTGTTGTTTGTTTGTTTGTTTGTTTGTTGTGGTTGTGATTGTTTTGTTTCTGGAGGTTTTTTTTGTGGACAGGGAGGGGGAGGGAAGGGACAATAACGGCGCGAACACGCAATAAGGGTACGGGTAATCTTAGAATGTGGATGGGGTGGAGGGAAGGTTAGATTAATGTAAGCTATACAACATGAAAGTACATTTAAATGGCGTTTTTGTGTATGTGTGTGTGTGTGTGTGGATGACATTAGAAGACAATTCGATGTTTGTTTATTCATAAATAATTCAAATGAATTTGATTGCAGCATTTTCTCTATAAATATATTTTAATCAGGGAATTGAGTTAATACAAAATCCAAAATTTTGTAGAAAAAAAACCCTTGAAAAGGAAGCGAGAGCATTCAAATAGCCAAAAACTATCCAAAGGAGCAGTCTATAAGAAGCGACATTTCACGATCTGTTTAAAAAATATTCTAAATATTTTTGTTGCTTGTTGTGTGTTTAATGCTGTATGCGAAAAACACACCGTGTTGGAGCAAACTGACTGAACTTTACTGAATTATTGCTAAAGAGGTTTAGCTCTTTCGTTTTCGTTTGTTTGCCTATCAATGGCTTTTTAACTGAGTTTAATTTAATAAACATACTGCTGCAAACGAGTAGCGATATCCGTTGCAGATAATATGAAACGCCGAATTATATTATATGCCTCACAGGGTGTTTATGTGTTTAAGTGTGCGTGTGTAGACGCGGCAGGATAGGAAATGAACGGGGAAAGGATGTGTTTGAATGGCAAGGGAGTTGATGAGTAATGGTAAGAAAACAATAATCTAACGGCCAATCGTTTGTTTGTTTAATGTAAGGGTACGCTCTTAACGTTTCAACATAGACAAATTATGTGCAGCAATTCCATCTTTTCTTGTTGTACCTTTTGCTTTTCAATGGGCTTTCGCGGCAACAATCGGTTTCCCAATCCGGTACAGAAGTTATACAATGTATATGTATGTGTGAGTGTGTGCGTGCGTGATGCAGTTGATGAAAGGAAACTGGCCAATTCGCTGCTCTGTTCTCGCGGAGATGTTCCGGCGGTATGTGAATTTTGACAAAAATCTTATTGGAATTTTGTTCCATAATTTGAAGAAAAAATCAATGCAATCAATTTAGCAGTGGGCCTAATTATAGCCAGCAGACAAAGCAGTCACTAGGTTGTCTCAATTTCTTATTTCCAATTCATAAAACCAAAATATTAAACTGAAAATGATCAATTCACAATTGCGCATATTTTTCTTTTTCACTATTGGGTTACCGAGTGAGTGGAGGGGGTGGTGTTGGGGTGCATGATTGTGCCCTTGAGCGCGCGCGCGCTCGCTCGTCCTTTTCCAATTGATTCCAATCGAACCTTTTCCTCTTACTCTCTTTCTTCATCTCTCACTCTGTCTATTTGTCCATCTGTCTGTCTGTTTGTGTTATTTAGCTTGCTCCGACCGGAAATTTTGAGTTTCAAATTTTTACATCGGAGGAGAAGAGGAAGGAATGTGGTCTTGCTATTCGTCTTAAATCAATGTGCGAAACCCTGGTTGTGGAGCCCTGTTGGTTAGTAGTGTCTGTGTGTGTGTATGTTTGATCGTTTAATGATTCGTTCGATTAGTATTACACATCCAACATCCAACCGGTCACTAACACACGGGCGCACGTTTTTTTTTCTTAAATGTATAAATATATATATGATTGCGGGATGATAATAGTTTGTACTTCACGTCTAATCATCTTCCACTCTGTGATTTTGCGTGTGTTTGTGTGATTTCAGTTTATTACGTTTTTTTCCCTATAACAATTCTTCAATAAATGCCAAGGATCAGTTCTCCCGGTCCCTACGTTCGAAAGCTATTAAATTCTCTTCATGCAATAACAAGTGTGTAACTATTATGCTATTCGTAATAAGTATCGAATAATGTGTGTAGTTGCCTGTGCGCGGCAGTTCTCAGCTTAATGTTTAATTGTAAGGAATGCATGTTTGATCGTTTTTTGTAATGTTACGTTCGCTTCTCTAGAGAGCATTGCAGTTCATTTGACTTATCCGCTACTGGCCAAATCGTGCCGGCGCTGTGTACCTAACTGTCGATGTGTTACACGCTCTACACGAAGATCCCAACAGCTTTTTCATCATAATCATCTCCCTTCTTTATACGCTCATCTTTACACAGATTTCCACTAGTGATGTTGCAGTTCAATAAGCTGACCTTGTGTTCAACTCTCCAGTTCCACACAACAACAACAAAAAACCCCTCATGGGACGACATCGATCCTCCTCTAGGATCGATCCCTTTTTCCCACCCCAGATTACTTCTTCATTGTCCCACCGCTTGTTCAGAAGTATCCCCCTCCCTGACGATTGTGACCGATGGGACTGCCGGGAAGGGCCGGACCGCCGGCATGATGCACCGGGTGTGATCCACTACCACCACCGGACGTGGAAGACGGTTGTGATGTTGGCGGTAGCGGCATACTTCCTGCAGGTGACGGTGGACTACTGCCGGCCTTAATGCCTCCTCCTCCCACTCCTCCTACTACACCTCCTCCCGCTGTTGCGCCTGTGGCTGCCGCTCCAGCTGCTCCGATTGCAAGCTGAACGAGCTTCTTGTCGTCCTTGGCGTACTTCATGTTTCTGTGATAGATACTCTTGTGGTTGCGCAGACTGTTGAGCGAACTGTACACCCGCTTGCAGATGTTGCAGACCGGCTCTTTAGTCGGGCGCATGTGAACGTTCTGTATGTGGCGTCGCAGCCGCGTTAGGGATGAAAGGTTTTTGTTACACGGATCGCACCGGAAGTCGTCGCCTAACATTGATGAGATGGGATATGATGATGATGGTGGTGGTGGTGGTGGTGGTAGTTGTGGTGGTGTGATAGTAGCATTTAGCCGTTCGACGGAATTGACAGCGTACGAGTAGTTCGTTTGCAGAGATTTTGTCGTCAGGCGCCCTGACGACGGGAAAAGTCCATAAAGAGAGGTGCAACAGTATTAGAGCTTCACGTAGTATCAGCGGAGGAATAAACAAGGATCGAAAGGGGTGGTGAGGGGCTGTTTTGGGTCCGCCCCGTTATGGCCAGCGTTGCCAGAAGAACGACTGATTTGCTCTTGAATGAGGGGGAATTGATGATCTTTTTTGGGAGGGAATAGTTAACATCTGGGACTTCAGGTCAGGGATGGCAAGGGCGGGAGGGTAAACTAAAACCATGAAGCGTATAATTAATTCCATATCCCATCGTTCATTGGGAAACAGCGCCCTTTTCCATAAGTGATTGGTGTCTATTAGCAAAATATGGTAGTGTACCTTCACCGGGATCTATTTTCGTTATATAGTTATCGTTATTGGGAGTTTTGCGGCGGCTATAAAACTTCCCTTAGCCAAAAAAAAAAACTTTGCAAAACTTTTTTATTTTTATACATCCTACTAAAATGGACTGATCCTACAGCGTAAAAAGTGGAACAAAATGGAATAAAATGTAAGATTTCTGTACACTGTTGTTATTCCCTTGCACCATGTAAAATCAATGCAAAAAAAAATTAAATGCAAACTATTTTCAAACTTTTTTGACACTTTGGTTAACAGTTCGATCACAACCATCGTACCACCCAGTTACCAAAAAAGTAATGCTAAAAACGATCTGCTCTAAAATGATAGTCATTTAAAGGGTGAATCGTACTAAATCGTATCGTGTTTCACAACACCCAACACAACAACGCAAAACAGGTGTATCGCGGTGGTAATGAATATTAATGAAACGTGCTATACACGCAGCACTCTCTTCTCCGCACCATGCATCACAGCGACACACTACAACATAATCTCTCCATTGCTACATTAAACTGCTTTATCGAAACACTTCATCGAACAATGGGGCTTGTGTTGCTTCGCGCTCTCGGTGGTTTGTTAACAAACATTCAATCCAAACACACAACAGCAACACAATCTATTCACACCAATCAATTTGTGCGAACGAATGCTCACTATTGATAGCAAAAATGAGCAAAAACAAAAAAAAAAAACAAATCCTGTTCAAATTCCGATACAGTCCAGTCACCGTACCTACAACAATATACATAAACGTGGATGACATTTAAAAACAAATAAAAATAACACTCCCACTACTGAAAGTACTCAAAACATGTTGCTGTCGCGAGCAGGCAATCGATGAAGGATAGAGATAGAAGAAAAGGGGGACCGGGAAGTTTTGGTTTTGGTTGATGAGGCAGATGAATGTAACCGTGAGTGGAGAAAACGAAGGTATCAATGTTGTCTGCTAGTATCAGAATCGTAGATTTTAACTTTTTGTTTGTTGCTTCCTCCACTCCTACAGGCTTCACTGCGGGAAAAGCATGATGTTGTGCTTTTATGCACACAATCTCGTTTGTGAATAGTATCTGTTATTATTATTAATACTATCTTTTTTTTTTTTGAGAATTTAATTTATCCATTTTGGTTTCAATCCGATCATTCCAAGTGCTCGCGCGCTCCACCGTTTAAATTTTTGCGTGTTGTTGCTCTCTGTTTTTTTCCAATTATACACACAAGCATCATTATTCAGAAAGCTTTCTTAAGGTTAACCGAATTATGATATGTTTAGAACTACGTACTAATATTTACAGTTTTGTGTTTGTACAATGGATGATTTTTTCCTTCTTTTTTTACATATGTCCCTTATCCACTCTCATATCGCTCGGCAGGTCAGTGGCAAAATAGATTTTGATGTTCGTGTTTTCAATTTTTATAATTGTTTTTGCTAATTATCTTACAAATTTTTATCTTGTTTACCAATCCAACATTTATTTTGCTTTTGTTGTGAATGCAGATATTTTCTACATTTCTGAGAGCTGAGGGCACACCTTGTTCCAGCTGGTTATACCATTGTACACACACACATATACACACCGCGCACGGCGTAGATTATGTCTTAATTACATAGCTTATATGCCAATATTGTTTTACCCCATATTACGTCTTTGTACAGTTTAATTTCAATTATGGTAAAATGTGTGGGCTTTACATAATTCAACTTTTCAACACCTTATCCACTAAGCCTCCTCGTTACGTGTGATTATCGTACATTCCACGTTTGTTTAAGAATAGCATTTTTATAGCAATTGGCAGGGACGCCGTTTAGGAGGAGGGTTTGTTTGTGTTACTAAAGGTTATTAGTTTCCGTGTCCGAGGAGCCGCCATCTTAACGTAGGTAAATTAATTAAAATAATAATTACAATAATAACCATCATTAGCGCCGTTGCAAAACCATCCAAACCTCTTTTCTAGATAATTTGTACAATTTCAGTGTCCGCTGACGTTGATTCGATGTTATATACTGTTTTTGTTTTGTTGTTTATAATTTTTCGTTTTTTTTTTTCGCAGTAGGGGATATTTTGGTCACGTTTTGTAACGTTTTGTCTCGTTATCTAGTATCACAGTTGATCATTATTTTCCGTATAAATGAAAAACAAAACAAAAATTGTGTTTTCGTGTTTTTTATCTCTCTCTCTCTCTTTCTCTTTTTCGATAATTTTCGGGCACCAAAAGAGTAGTTTAAAACAACATAATCAAAGCTTTACTCATTTCGACTGACAAGTAGCAGTAGTATAGTGGTGAAAAAGTAATAGTAAACAGTGGCAGCCATAACGGCAATAATGGCAAAAGGATGTAGCAATAGTAGAGAGAGGTAGTAATAGTAGTAGTAGTAGTAGTAGTAGTAGTAGTAGTAGTAGTAGTAGTAGTTGTAGTAGTAGTAGCAGTAGTAACAGTAACAGTAGTTGTGAGTAGTGATGTGTTAGTAAATCTAGTGATAAGAATAGCAGTGGTGAGAGAGTATGTAAGTAGAGCAGTAGTAGAAGTAGTGGTTGCGTGTACAGTAAGATAGTATCGTAAACGAAGAGGCGTCAGGTAATTGTTTCGTTCGTCGCTAATTCCAGTTTTTGTAGTAAAAAAGTAGAAAAAATAAGTATGAACAGAAACATAAAATTTCCAAACCAAAATGTCCAAACAAAACACGTTCACTCGTTTACAGCGATTGTTTTTTGATAAAATGCAGCAGCTGTTCTTATATGTTTGCTTTAAAAAAAATGAATGAAATGAATATTAAACATTTAGAGGCTCTTTTTTGCAAACAGGTTTAATTCTTTTGACAACTGAAAACACACAACAACGATGTATAAACACGATCAAACACGCATAGTTTATATATTATACCAAACAACGAGTTACACATTCTTACACTAGTCGAAAAACAAAACATAAAAAATCGGAACAGCACACAACTTATGAAGAAAAGCAAAAATGATTTGTGGGTTAAAAATTATTCAGTTTTTGGTTTGTTTCAAATTTGCAATAAAACGAAAAAGGATTTGTGAAGTATGAAGAAAAAAAAAACGGTAAAAACAAAATAATTCCTTAAATTAAGAAAATGCGTTAGTTCTCTCTCTCTTGTAGGCACACTTCACGTTATGCATATGTGTATCTTTTACTGAACATAAAGCGCGCTTTACTTGCTGTTAGTTTTGCTCCACATTTTGCTCTGCACGAAAGCATCTTACAAATTGATAAAGAAACGAAACAGAACATTTCATCTCGCAAAAGCGCATTTGTTACATTTTAACCAATCCACCAGATTTTGTAAACCGTCTCAAAATGCCAACACATGTGATGCCTGTGTGTTGACACAACCAAGTGTCGTACATTGATTACTACTTCACGAGTATATTCTCGTCCGCAGAACGAGTAGAGAAGAACGTGCAATGATTCTTGAAGAGAATGTACAATAATACCCAATCGTAGGCACGGTTTTGTTTGGTTTGGTTTTCTTGTTGTCATTTTTAACGATTGATAAATTTTGCCACTTTTTTGCAAATGTTCAAAAAGTTGTGTAATGTTTGTACAGTAGATATATACACATCGCTTATTAATCATTTACCGCGGTTAGTAGTAGTGTTTGGGCAGAAGAAAACAACGTATATGGTAGGAAGAAAATATGGAATTGGAATGCTAATTTACCAGTCGGGATGTTATCCAGACACACAAACAAGACACACAGATTTTGCACAATCAATGAGAGGGGTTTTAAAAAAATTTTGAAGTACAATGCTTTAATTTGTTTTTGTCAATCTTTTAAACGCGCTCAAATATGGCTAGACGTTTGTGAACGAAAAGGAATGGCAAAACAAAACAAGGAAAGTAATCAATTTTTGATGGATTTTGTTTAGCGTTTCATTAATTTGACACTGATGATCATTTATTTGATCTTTTTTTGTTTTTCTCTCTCGTGTGTTTCTAGTGCGACATTTGAAACAATTTGGTACGGTTATTTAATGATTTTTGGAAAATAAAACAAAAACTACATAAAATGTCCATATTTTCCCGCTGTTTGCACATCAATTAGCAGCAAGAGTTATCAAGAGGGTATATATATATATATGTTCAGAGTTAGTAGTTGGTTGAGGTTTAATTTTCTTTTTTTGTTGTTGTTGTTGATTTTGGTTTTTGGTTTTAATTTGGTTTCAATTGGAAAATGGAAAATATATAACGTTTTTTTGTTGTAAAAAAGGTATAAATAAGAAAGTTTATGAAAGATAGTAGTCGATGTATGTATAAATTTTGTTGGCTCGTTTCAAATTCAATTTTTTTTTTGTAAACAAAATTATATCGATACCATAAAAGAAAGTAATCAAACTAACTTACCCTGTGGCGAGCCGGCCAACTCCACTGCTTGTAGGGCCTGTGTGCTGAATCCTAATTGGAGAGAAAGATGACACAAGAAAATGATTGTAAAATTATGGCGAGGTAAAGATCAGTAGTTACATTAGTGTTATGGTTTGTGTTTGCATCGGTTTGTAGACGCAGCGCATGAGTGGGCGTCTGCTACTGCGCGCCTCCAGCACACTGAAACTCACCTGCCAATGCAGACGGGTCTGCCGCTAGTGCTGCCATGGAAAAGTTAAACGAGGGCGGCGTGGGAAAGAGTTTATTTTCGCTAGCGTTCATGAGAAACTGTGCGCCGCTGTGGTGGTGCATACTGCTCTCAAGCTCATGGTCGTTTGGCGATCTGGCGATGCATATGCGATCGAGAGCGTGAAATGAAAACCGAACAGCAATTATACATTGGAAAAAAAGACACAAAATTTACCCGACCCGACGGCTATTTTGGAAGAGACCTACCGCAAAGAGCCCTTCACGTCCAGTCCACCCTTTACCAGGTCGCCATGATCGTCCGTTACCGAGTCCGAGCTGTTTTCGTGATCGCCGCCCGTACCGCACAGCAGCTCGAGCGGTTCCGACTTCACGTCCTCGGCCGACCGTTCCGACGGCGAGGACGCTAGGCTTTCCTTTTCCGCCGAGCAGAGGCTGCCCGCGTTGCTGCCGTTCGAGGTGCCGAGCGAGGTGGGCATGCTGCCGCCGGAACCGCACAGACCGCCCGCACCGCCGCCGCCGACGCCACTGTTTTCCTTGCTGTGCAACAGGTTGTTGTTCAAGTTGTTGTTGTTGTTGATGTTGTTGTTATTGTTATTAATACTACTTTTTATTAAGTTACTCGCGCTGTTGATGGAGAAACTGTTGCTGCCTGCAATCATGCGGTTGGGTAAGAGCGTATTATACATTAGCGTAAGATTTAGTGTCCGCCCGTGCAGAGTCATTTGACCGAATATCCCCCACCACTTACCACTGTTGGCATGACCGGATAAGCTGTCCTGTTGCCGCATTTGATCCTTTCCCTGGGGCGATGGCAAACTGAGGTGCTGTTTGGCCGCGCTCGACGAAAAGTCGGTCGCCGTCGTCTGGGGCGTGCTGCAGATCACGTCCAGGTGGTCGCGCGGATTCGTTGGCCCATTGCTGTCCACCGACATCCGGTGCCGCTTGAGCGCCATCTCGTCCGAATGGACGGAGTTGTTCCGTTCCCGCCGGAGCGCTGCCGCGGCCGCCGCCCGCTTCAGCAGCTGGTTGACCATCGGTGCCCCGCCGCCATTACTGTTGCCGCCGCCCACTCCCCCACTGTTCGGCGAGGAGCTGTTGTGCAGGCTGGACAGGTGGGGCGGAGGAGAGGCGCCTTGCGATACGTACAGCGAATCGTCCAGCATCTTCTCCGGGTAGATCGGATGATGGACGACGCCCGACGGCAGATTGGCCCCGAGCGAAGCATGCATCTGTGTGTTCGTGTATGTATGTGTGTTTTGTGTGAAGAAATCCCAAAAAAAAAAAACAATGAATGACTGGTCAACACCAACAACCCATTCCAATACGTACGCCGTGCGTTTCTTCCGCCTGCTGCTGGGTCAGGCCGGACACTCTTAAAATTTCGGCCGTCTTCAGGAAGGAGCTCAGTGACCGCTGATGCACGTTCACCTCGCCGTGGTAGATGAACTCGACCAGCGCGTGCAGGTCCGTGAACGCCACGTCCTGCAGCACTATCACGGGATGTTTGCATGGTGTGCTCTGGGGAAGAAAGGAATTGAAGTGGCCAGTTCATGGCCAATTTTGGGAATTAGCGCGTGATAGCCAACCCCATAACAACCTGCTGCCTACCACCACCGGGGTACAACAACCAGCAGCGTACGTACCTTCAGTAGCTCGCGGAAGTATGTGCTGCAAGCGGATAGGACGACGCGGTGCGCCTTGAGGCTGCGACCGTCGCATGCCAGCGTCACGTCCACAAAGTCCTCGTCATCGCGCAGGTTTTCGAAGGCCGACGTGATACTGCTCTGGTAGTTGTTCCATCGCAGACAGAAGTGCTGCGTGTCCACCATGTTGATTTGTGTATTGGCTGGGGCTGGGGCTCACTGCTGTGTGTTTGTCGTCGTTCCCCTCCTTCGCTTCGCACTGTGCTAAGCGCGCTATGTTATTGTATTGGTTTTTGATTGTGCTTTTGTACGTTTACCTTTTTATTCTCTCTCTATCTCTCGTTTTACCTTATTTGCTTATTTGTGCTATTTGCCAATGTTGTCTAGTTGATATGAGTGATCTGCAAAGAGGAAGGAAATAATATTTGTTTTATTAGGAGCAATAATCATGCCTTAAATTGTAGATAATATACAAAGAATGTCAACGAATAAAAAGAATAACATAGTATAAAGACTCGAATTCCGAATTTCCGCCATCATTATCAGACCCATGAAGTTTATCCGCACACATTAAAATCAAACGCAGAGCAACAGGTGCGAGATTAAAGAACAACCTTAGAGAACATTATTGGGACGACAAGCCCAGACAATTCGCTCAATTATATTATCCGCTTAACGACCGTTCAAATGATTTTCTAAAGAAGAAACCATCATCAAGGATAAAAACGATACTTTCACAAAAAGGGGATCACGCTAAATGTATGGTAAGGAAGATTATTCATATTATTTCCCAAAGTTTTAAACAGAAAAGGTAAAATAAACTTAACCACCACTTTCAAAACCATCCTACCGGCATTGGAAATCCGATTCCAACTTCTACTGTAGCCAAAAAAAAAACAAACAAATAAACGCTGCTGATTGCTTTTTACTGCACACGTTAGGGCCTTATTGAATCATTAAGTGAACGGTTTAAATCCCGTATCATAAATCAACCGACAAATGCAACCGTTTTAACAAACTAACACAATAGCTCATCGCAAGGACGAGAGACAGAGTGGAGCAGGCAGCAGGTCCACGATTTGAGCCTTCATACCGACACACGACACATTCAATTCTCCTAGTGTGTGTTCACAGGTAAAAATAACGCACTATGCACTGGTAGTAGACCCCACACACCACACTATCAATGGCTAGCAGATAGATATAGATAATCCCTACCATGGCGTCACCGGCAGAGAGGCAGCAGGGCTGCGCACAATTTATGATCTGTTGGAGCACTCACTACACAACTGCTACCTTCCACAGCACATGAATATTGTATGCTTCGCTCATAAATCCTCATCCACCGCCAGGGAGGAGAGAGAGAACGTTGCGATTTTTTAATGTACTGCAGTACAGCTTTTTTTTAGTGCTTTTAAACGATTAACACAATAGCCACGGAACGGTTTGGGGCAAAACATAATGCAAGTGTGTGCTACAATGCTGTATTTCATTAACGTGTTGTGGGGCATGTCTGCCGATGTTTGAAACATGTTTCTAAAAGGCAACTGAAGTACTTTGGTTCCAGTGGATTAAACAAAATTGTATCTATTCAGAACGATTCACTTGAGCTTTCAAAAACACCTACAGCTGTTATTTACTGTTTTCAAATAGATTTGAAATCTGTAAACCGTACGAATACACTTCAGGATGTACACTGGCGACACTCGGAGTGCAATGCGTCAACTGGTTAGAAGGCGTGATAGTTTCATTTCTACGCAACCCTCCGCTTCCCGGGACCGGCAATATCTAATTATCGAACGAAACATAATTAGCCGGCTAAGTTAGGGACTCGCACTCGTGGCCAAGCACATTTTCGATGACGCATCGCTAAAAACCCACTCACACACACACACACACACTTGCGACTGCTCTGTGACTAGAAGGCACTTGACTTCCTATCCACGCCGATCGAAAACATAGTTCACGAAAAGAAAACAAGAAAGAAAATGTGACCAATCAGCATATTAAAAGACAATTAAAAAAACGATCACGCATACACACACATTTGAAATCTAATGATCGTGGGCTAGGAGGGTTTGGAAGAATTGGGTATGGTTAGCGCGCAACAATTAGGGCAAACACGATATGAATGCGGAGTTACGCAGTTGGGAGTGGTGACAGCGAAAAGTGTGTTTCAAAGCGAGGGCAGCAGCGAAGAAGTAGTTATGAATCTATCAAATAGCAACACACCGAACAGCAAACGTAAACAAAAAAAAAGAACGGGTCGCATATCAAATAGTAACATTGTGGCAAAACTTTCAAGTACGAAGCATACCGAAGAAGCGGAGAACGACGGGAATATAATAGTGATAAAAACATGGGGTGCAATGACCATAGCTTAATTTGGTGCTGGAGCACATTTTGAAGGACCATCGAATTGAGCATAGCGCTGCTAACCAAAGTACTACGTGGAATTGAATCGTGTTTGTTGTTTGAAGTTGTCTCACAATACACTTATCTGAGTTCTCTAAGTTTATTAAAGTCTTTAGCATGAGATTCAGTTGAATAGCAATGGATTCTAATTTAAAATGCCATTTTTAAAACATCAAGTTTTCTAGTTCAAGTTTCAGCGTTATCTTGAATGGCATACACAGTTTTCCGGGTCAATTTCTAATGCGAACGGCATTATTCAACAATGACGTGAGGTTTTTTAACAGTCCAACTGCCTCAAATAATAACAGCAGTTGAAAAACATCTTGCATGTTTTGAATAATCACTTTGAAAACTGAGCCGGGAAACAGTGTAAATCTGTAAATTCTAAAACATTAAATGCATTTTGATTGCAACACGCGTTCCAGCAGTTGTTTATATTTTTATTTAAATCCTATAAAGTGACCTATACAATAATGATGTTCTTCTTCCTCAGAACTCATAATGCTCCCAAGATAAATCAGAAGCAACATCGCATCTCGCATAGACCTTAAACATAAAACAATGAACAGAGAACTCGAACAACGATGAACCGTTTAACGTCAACCATACGAGCCGCTGCTCTCCGCATGATGTGCCGCGTTAAGTAACTGTGAATAAGGCTAGCCCGTTTCGTGTTCAGTAAATTCTCCACCAACGTTTCTTGTACACAAACCGGCGTTCCACCATTCCAGTTTGACTGCAACGACCACAGTACACAAAGTGGAGAAACACCAAATGCAGCAGAAGAGGAGTACGTACGCGTACACTCTTCCGAGGGCCACAAGTGATCGTACCATCCACAACAGTACCGCGGGGGCTAGATTCACTCTCACTTTCTGGATGAATAAAAACCCGCGAAGAATATGGTCCCGGTTCGACGGAGATGGTTTTTTTTTGCTTGATGTTTTGTCGTCACACACCGTCATCATCATCATCATCGTCGGCCCCCGTACGTCGTGTCTAGCAGCCAGACAAACCAGCTATCGTGTCCCTCCTTCAATGTCCCACCTCACACACCATTTTAACTATAGGCAAAGTGAGTTGATGTTGGGGTGGTGATGGTGGTGGTGGCGGGTGAAACGATAAAGCAAAAGAACGAGGTAGAAAATATCGCTCCGAATGCCAACCGGAACGATTACGGCGCAACCAACCGACCGACCGACCGACGATGCAAAAGGCAATCGACCGTTTGTCCGACGACGGCGACGATGCCGCCCTGCCGTTTCACTAGGTTAAGGTGAAGGTCAGACACATCCACACACACACACACACACCGACGGGGGAGTAGTAGAACACACCAACGGTTCAAGCACCGGGCCACGAGACGAGCGCAGTGCTGGCGGCGCGCGCGATCAACACACCAACGGCATCGTGGAAATGTATGGAGAGGTGGTGTGGTGGTGGGTTGGTAGAGGTCTGCATCATTGCTATGCTGCTGCTGCTACGGCTGCTATTTTTGTGCCTGCATTCACATAGCAGAGCACGGGTGGGTCTCGTCCCGTTGCTGTGCACCACCGCTATTCATATATCGATGCAGAGCATAGGAGACCGGTGTACGATAGCGTACTCACACACACACACACAACATGCAGTACGCGGCAGCATGATGTATGGGCGCGCGTGTACCAGCCGAGAAATGATTCCCGTCACAAGTGATGCACATGATTTTATGAAAAAAAAAATACCAGGAAGTAAAACATAGATCAAAATACGACGATAATACGTTACGGAAAGAATTCAAACAGGTTATTATCATTTTTTCGTGTTTTGTAACTTCTTTGGTCGCTCCAAAGCTTGAGTAACTTAATGTGAATCAGATGGTCATAATTACACAGTTGGAAATAAGCGCCAATTGGAAAATAGATAAATTAATATTAAAATAATAAATAAAACACACACACTTTACTGCTTAATTCTCTAATATTATCTTTTACAGAATCCGAGTCGAAGGACTAAAAGACAATTTATCTTTAAAAGTATTATTAAAGGCTGAGAAATGTTCGCAGACCTTTTTAGTATAATTTTTGTGTATCGCAAATTTGTTTAAAGTTAAAAATATATATATTAAAGTTCGACTCAAGGCACAATCAAATGTTTAGCAAGTTTTTGAAGGGGAAGAATACATTTTTTGAATAAAATATAAAAAAAATTCTACATCGATGGCACACAAAGATGGCCTAACAATCGTTAAAAGCAAGAGCTTATTCTGTTACGACATGTTCATTACACCAGTAAGTTCATCAATTGGTAGTGCAAAATTCCTGAACACTTAACAACAAAAAAACAAGGATTAATTTCCAAAACCTTCCATTCCGTACTTTGAACCCGATGGGAATTTCGTTTAAATATGCAATCCCATACAAACACACGGCATAGTATCGTTCCGGCACCATCCCAACCATGCATAACAAACCCTTACCCCCCTGAATCTCTATGGCTGGGAGCATTCCGCCCCCTCGTACCAACGCAGCTTTGCAAAACAACAACCCCACACCCACACCCGGCCACTCTACGCGTGTGTTTCAATGTCACACAACCGGTGAGAGAGAAAGTGAAAACGAATGTGAGCAAGAATCACATTCCACTGTCAGCAACAAATCACCACCACCTTCCCCCTCCTCCGCAACACTGCCAGGGAAAACTAGTTGCGCGCATTCCAAAACACCGTGCACACACACACGATCGTCCACGCCCCGTGTATATGTGGAGCACGCAGAACTAGCCCCTACATGTGAACGATGGTTTGCAGCATTCCACTTTTTCCTCACAATAACAACACATACTCCTGGCTGGGAGAGTAGATGCGATGCACTCCTTGTTTTTTTTTTTCATCCTTACACTAACCACGTGTGCGGGGCCAACAACACACGCGACTCGGCAAACGCTCTAGCAGAACGAGCGGCAAAATGCTTCACCGATAAAAGACACAAAAACGGCAACCATGCAATTTCGCAGTTTTGCATTTCCCGACAAAACGGACAGCAGCGTCGTTCGTCCTATTTTTTGTCTTTTCTTCTTTTCTTCTCACCCCCCACTACAGCAGAAACCAGCTGGCAGAGGAGGTGCTAGGCGAATCCGCACGGAAAGCTTGTGAAAGGTGCATCCGCTTTCCAGCAGCAGCAGCAGCAGCACGTGGTGCGCGACGAACGACACATACCAGTATATATCGTTGTGTGCACACACCGGAGCATCGAAGGAAAAAGGAGTAAAATCCTTATGTTCTTTCTTTTTGCTTCGCATATGCTTTCATCGGACGACACCACGTGCGTTTATCGAAGTGCCAACGACAACAACAACAACCCGGGGGAGTGCTAGTCCACTCTCTCTCTCACTCTCTTCCGAAGACACATACACACAAGCGTGCGCACATATGCCGGTGCCGATGCTACTGTGTAGTAGGTGGTTGTGGTTGCTTGGTGGACGCGCTGGACACCCTTGGTGCTAGCGAATTTCTCTCTGTTTGCAAACCAAAAAGAAACCAAACGGAGTAAAACTTTCCTTTTTCCCGAGAAAATGTCTCTATGTTCGGTCTCTGATGGTTGATCCGCGCAACCCGAGCTCCCTCGCGTATCTCCTACGCCTTCCCATCACTCTCGCCCGCACTATTCTCGGCTCAGTTTGTTCTAGGCTCGCGCTCACGTCATACCCGTCCCGCCGTCCAGCATCCTACAACGGTGCGGCGGGAAGAAGAGGAAGCAACTATTACGGCTCTCTAGGCCGAATGCTCTAGGAACCGTGCTCCCCTCCAACGACAACGGACGGCGATGATGTGTACACGGTGGGGCGATGTGTGTGTGTGTTATGTTATCGTCGCTCCCAGCCGTTTGATGGTCATACCAACCATGTGCGAATGTGCTTCCCAATATACCGTGTCCACATACGACGGCGTGCGCTCTCTATCGTGTTACTGCTGTGCGCTAGACAAACTTTACGCTCTTTCTTCTCTTGCTCGGTGGTGTATGTTGCGCGTCCTCCTTCCTTTCCTCTTGTATTGGACGAAACTAAGGGTGGCTGATCTGATCTTCTTGTGCTTCCCTCGCTCTTTTCGCACAAACTATGTGTTTATGGTATATTTGCACTAGCGTAGAGGGGGAGGATGGGTGGAGAAGAAATGGAAATGGTACAAAACACGAAAAGAAATGCCGCTACCCAACGGCATCATTCGGACCGCTCAAAATTCGCGTCGGAAAAAGACGGCTGAGCGTTTACCCACATACACCCATGCAACATGTGACGATAACATATAAAGCATGACAAAAAGAAAAGCAAAATACAGTAGCAATTCTCCGTACTCCGTAGTGTGACGCGCTTTGGGTCAGTTGCGGAGTGTTAGGCAACAGCTCAGCAGCACGTGAGCGACCAGGCGTCCACATCGGGTAACAAAGGTGAAATCGAAAGTAAGGTAGAGCAATGAATATGCTAAGTATGTTTTTTTTCTGCTCATAACAGCAAACAAACACATAATAAGGAATGCTGCGGATCAGTAAAATTCACTCAGTGAACTTTTAGTAAATGTTGTCAGCAATTTTATTACCGATTGCATTACGACTAGATGATAGTTGTTGGGCACGTGTTCTAAGTTTTTAAAACAGACCTAAAGCTTTAAAAAAGTAATTCAGCTTCACACACCGCTGCTCCAACCCGATGAAAGCGGTACAAACAGCGGGGCCAGATGTTCTACAGGTTGCAAAATAGAGCAAGGTCGCGAAGCGCGCGTTCAAGGTTGCAGGTGGCACACAAAACCCCGCGTAGCGCGTCATCAAAACTGCTGTGTTGCTGCGGAGAGGGTGTGGGTGTGTGTGTGTGTGTGGCAAGCCGTGCGCCGGTTTGATGATAATTTTCTCCGAATATGTTACGCTCCATCCGATGCTCCAATCCAGGACGCACAACACAACCAGGTGAAACTTGTTCATCAGCGCAATTCTTGGAAGGCAAAATCTTCTACGAAATTCGTACGCTTCGCTTTCTGTACTGTCTCTCACGCCTAATATATCCAGAGGGCAGGGCAACAGGCCGGTCGAATGCCGTTGATGCTGGATGGGACGGCACAACTACAACTGTGCGACCAACCGATCCACTCTATTGCCTTCGTCACACAGCTGACGTACAACACGTGCGCGCGCGGTCCGTTTTCACTCAAGGCCACCCGGACCGGCTAAGAGGGGGATGGAAGATACTAACACCCCTCCCCCATGAGCCCGAGTTTACGGTGGGATAGGTAAGGCCGCCGCCTAAGATCAAGATTGGTCCGTCCTAGGCACAGTCGTCCTATGGTGACGGGATGGGGAGAAGTGCTCTAGCGTCTTGTGGCGTACGTGAGTAATACACGATCATTCCTCCCGTTGGCGAACTTGCGAAATAAGAATCCGTTCAATGACCGAGAAAGACAGCACAGTAAGTACAGTGCACCAACATACAATCGATAAGATAACAGGCAGAGCTGCCGCACACACTCGCTCTTCCATGTTTCGTTCACCGTCCTACTTCTCTATCTCTCTCTCTCTTTCCATCCCTTCCTGTTCGGTTTTTTGGGGCAGCGCACTATCAGTTTGCACTTTGCGTTATCAAGAGTAGTAATCGGGTTTGGTGGTTTTTTAACAGTCGCCGAAGCAAGCGGAAATGTGCCAAAAAAAACAACCTTTTTGACGAGTCATCTTGCACAAGGGCGATCTTGTTTGTGTGTTGTGTGAGATTTGGTACCAATGTTTAAAAATTAAAACAAAACTTAAATCAACCAGCAGCTTAAATCCAATTCCTATATACCTTTTACTGTACTGTTAGACATGCACCACACGCGGGGAGGTGCGTTGCTGGCGACTCCACTCCCTTCAGGCAAAGGGCACACATTCACAGTTTGTGGTGTACGTGTGTATGAGGTGCACGAGGGACGACGACAAAGCTTGCTGCTTTTGCTGGAGCAATTTCAACCATTTCTGCGTAAAATGTATTGCACACGCTTCTTATTTTCACACTTTCGTTTTCCTGTGTTTGCCCCTGTCGACGTCAGTGTGGGCGCTTTATGATCGTTGATTAGTTTTGGGGGGGAGCGATTGTGCTTCTTACTGATTATCACACCGAATCACCACCACAAAACACTCGCACATACATCCTCCTGTGTGTGGTTTACCCTTTACCACCACTACTATCTGCTCTTTTGCCACTCTTCACGGTGTAGTGCATCAACGTATCAGCGGCCAGCCGCCGTCGTTCATCTGGGCATGTTGGCACCCAGAGCATACTTTTGTCGTACACAGCAGCAATACATCACACACACACACACATACACCACACGCAGACGAATCACACAGATGGAGGGGCTGGTTCCGTGAGGTGACCAAACTGACGGAACAAACGGAAAGACCCAGCGACGATGCACTTTGCATTACTACCGGGCTGCACAGCAACAACAACACGCACCACGCACACACGCGTGCATTGTGTTTATTTCTTCCTCACCCCCGCTTCTCCACCTCTATTCACACACACACAAACACACTCACAGAAGGTTGATATCGCGCCCAGCGCAAATGGATTTATTGCAGCATTAGGAGAGCAGCGGTGACGACGGATGGTTTTGGAAATTTGTGGAAGTTAAGAGCAGCAGCTGATAATGGGGTGCGTGCCGAAGATTTTCACACACATAGGTAGGGATTTTTTGCTGTTGTTGTCGCGTTGATGGTGCTGCTTTGCAACTGCACGAAACAGAACCAGCCACCAGAACACGGCACGCGTTTGCCTTTGATGGCGGGGGCGTGCCAAAATATTGAGCAAAATCCGCAGAAAGTGGTGCCGGTGGTTGATTCTCACACAAACCGTCGGACGTCGAATTTTTCACGATATGCAGATATATTCAATCACACGTACACTTATCACACGAACATAAACACACACTTACATCGACACTTTTTGTACCTCGCTCTTGTTAATGCGCCGAATGTTGCTTTCTTTCTAACGAAAAACTATTGGGGAAGGTAAAAAAGAGAGCTATTTTTGTGAAAAAAAAGGAAAAATGTTTTCCACACTTTTGGCACCCTCGAAGATTCAGTGTTTTGTTTTGCTGGAGAAGGAACACCATGGACAAAAAAGCTGAATTGCAAAGTTTCGCGATAGAGACAGTGCTTCCACCAATATGTCAATTTGCAACACACACCTCAACCGTTTGTGTTGTTATCATAGAATTTCCCTTTCAATTTTCATTGCACTCTTTGTTTACCAATCACACTGGATTTTTAAAGCGTTTCACTAGCCCAAAAAGTGATCGCTTCTGTCTGTGTAGGTAACCAATTGTGACTATTAATTACACACGATAAGATAACACAGAACAGCACAACATGCAAAACTTGTCGTAAATTCGACCGGCCTAATATTCGCAGATTCTTCTCCTGGTAGATATTTGGTTTTACCCCTTTATTTAGGCTCAAGAACGAATGTTTGATGCACTCCACACAACTAAAACAGCCACCCTTTTCCTGTGCATCAGTGAGTGTAAAACTGCGAGATACGAATAAGATGCACACTTTCACTTTCTGTAGCGCGCGCTCCAGGATCCACAGGACGGTAAATTTATTACACGCACCGGCACATAGCTAAAAAAAAAAAAAGCGCAACGTTGCAGCGAAAACGATAAGTATGGCCAGCATCACCAGCAACACAGCGCAACCAACAACCCCCCTGTTACGTGCGCAACCGGCACACTAAAAGCGCGATTTCGCGAAACAGACCGCACCGCGCCGAATTTGTGTGACGCGGGGGGGGGGGGGGGGGGCGCCTCTGCCTAACCTAGGCAGCAGATAATAATGGCCCGGGTTTGTGCGTTGTGTTTTCTTTGCTTTACTATTTTGGCACTGCCGCTGCAGGCCTGCGCCCCTCTCGTTTCCCTCGTCAGCTGCGCGCATTCGTCGTTATCAACGTGTGGGCTTGGTTTTGGGGTGTATATTTCGGGAGGGGGGTTTGCAGCAGGCACCTATAAACCCCCAACACCACTACTTTGCAAACTGACTTACCAACACACTCCCCCCCCCCTCTACTCTTCCTTCTCTTGCCCTCCCACCACTGTTCAACCACTATCACTCTCGCTGCGCGATGTTCATCCCCCAATTGTACCTAGTATTACAGCGCACTGGTTGTCCCACACATCTGTGTAACCTGCAACGACGTCCTCAACCCCCGCCTCCCTCTGGTTCGCGGCCTGCGCGTCACGTCTGTAGCGTGTGTGTGTTTTTTTTTTTGTTTTCTTATAGTTCTGTTTTCGTCTCCTCCTCATCTATGGCCGATAAATACAGGCCATGTCCAATACAGGGTGAGTCGGTAGGGAGATGTGACGACGGGTCCTTCTTCTTCATCTTCACCTGTACACCACACCACCACCACACTGTGGTGTGTTCGCACAAGGTTAAATTGTGCGAAAAAAAAGTGATTAACAGTAAAAAAAAAAACAAGCAACTAAACGAAATAGCGAAATGAAGGCACGCACACACACCGTACAGTACACCGCCGCACCATCCATCGATAGGCGAGAGAACAACTAGCTCTTGCCTGGTAGATAGGGAGAAGGGCCCCACAGGAGGTTGCTGGTGGTGCTGGTGGACCAATAATAATCATCAGCCACTAACACCACACCGTAACCAGTGTAACACTATCGCACACAACGCACCACACACACGCTGTCCGCGGTATAGAGTGGACTGTGAATGTAGCTTCTTATTTTTCGGGGTTTTTATTTCTGTTGCTATATTTCACCAAAAATGTGTGCGTTTTCGCGAGCAAAAGACACCGCGCGGCATTAGGGGTGGGGGGTTTTCTGTTTTATTCACACACGGTATTAGAGGCAGCTAATGGCGATATTTGCAAAGTAACGGGGGTGGTGTATGGATTATTTTCCCCAATTCACAGTCATCAGTGATTGAAAGGAATGTTCAATTTATTTCGTGCGAATGAAAAATTTAACTCTTTTTCGCAAAACATTATTTCAAACTAGCACAGACACACGCACACAGGGCTAAAAAGATAACCATTTCGATGTAAACTTAAAACACCAGAAAAAGGATCATCACGTGTCAAAATAATGTACACACATGCAGGTGGATGTACAATATATTCGTTTTTGAGTTAGGTCTATTTATTTCTCTATTTTTTTTTTGCACTCAATATCTTTCCCCACCAAAACACACACACACACCCAAAAGCACACTAGTAGCTGGGTTGATCAAAAGATGTGCAAAAAAAAAGCATTGCCAAATCACACTAAACTGCACACAAGCCACCGAAACCGGGTATTGGGACACGCTGATAAGCAGCAGATAGTCCACCCCCCCCCTCCCCATGAGCTAACACGCGCACAACGAAACCACGAAAAGAAACCATTTGCACAGCGCGCAGCGACTGACACAATTAGCCAGCGAGGCCAGTGTGGAAGTATTTAACATGAGTGATGGGTGCTTTTGCTTTTCAATTAATTGTAGTTGTGCATTAAACAGCTCGAAACTCGAATTAAGCACGACACACGTGGGGAACACGTGGGGCACCAGGCGCACCCTTTGGATGACCTATTAAAGGGGTGAGATGGATTTTATGCAGTTACATTTTTTCTCTTCATTACGTTTTTCCTTTTGAAAGCAAAATATGATTCGTTTTTAAGTTTGATTTTTACAGTTTGGGTAAGCTAACTTTGGTTTTTATTCCTTCATTCTTGCACTGGTAAGTTGGCTGTTAAGTTTGTGCACTGTTCCGAACCAGCTCAAGGTGAAGCAGTACGCCCTGGGCGAAAAACGATCACAAACAATTCCACACTATTTTCCACCGTGCCCGAGCGAAAGGTGATGTAGGAAAACGGAACACAAATTTTTGGTTTCCACCTCTCTACATCCGACAAACACCATGGCCAATGGTACGAAGGCAACACATACACACAGGCACGCAGCAATCTTTCACCCACAGACGGCGGGCACACACATAAGAAACCCCCGTTTTAGCTCCAAGATGGAAAGAGGTGTGGAAAAATCAATCACGACATTCACTCCAACTATTCAACGAGGTATAACTAGGGCTGCTGGTACACGCACATATACACACACACACACACATATACACAGGAGCGTACCCCGTTAGGTTTTCAGACGATCGTGCAATCGGGAAACTCCCTTCTCCCTTCACCCACTGCGTTGCGAATTGGTTGGTAAACACACCTGTCAGAATAAAAACCACCCAGAAGGTGAACACCTTGCGTCAAAAGAAATCGGACCACACGCTGGGAGGCCTCCGCAACCACACACATACACACAGACACGGCTATGCTTTCACTTTCCCTCTCGATTTATTGAGCATTCTTTTTTCTTTTCCCTGACGCACACACAACAAACAAACAGCACACAGACATACAGGATGTGAGCAGCAGCCAGGGCTCTTGAAACACGCCGCAGCAGCAAAAGCAAATCTTCGTGCAATTACAACAGCAAATCAGCACACCACGGCTCATCAAAATCAAATCAGTATCACTGAGCCACACACACACACACACACACATACACAAGCTGGGGATGCCAAAATTAGTGATCGATTGAGGGACGCACTAGAAAGCCGCCGTGTGTGTGTGTCACGAAACATCTTCAAAGATCATTTCCCGACCGTTGTGTGCGCTTAGCGACCATTTAAACGCTCACACACGCGTTACTGCCACAACACGAACTACCTGGGAGCCCCTGGGGTGGAAAAATTTCGCGGACTTACACTTTGGTGCTATTGTACGGGACACAACACACTATTTGGTGACTACTGTGCTGGGTGGTAGTGCAGCACAAGAGCACGGCTAAACATCGCGCCCGGTTCCCACGATCCACTGACGACGGCGACCACAACACAACGGCATGTCCCGCGCCATCGACACACAAACACACACAATGGCCAGCCGGAGTTTTTCTTCCCCGTATATCGGTCCGGTCGGACTGCCAAACCCGTTATGCGTGCGGCTCGGTCAGCCTGTCGAAGTAACGCAGCAGAAGGAAAACCCCACCACACACGGAGAAGGAACACACCGGGGCGGCGATCGAACGTTGTCGTCGTCTTCGCAAAACCGTGCTGCTGCTGCTGCTGCTGTGCTTCCCGTGACTGTGTGTATATCACACTCCGGACTCTCCGGATCTGTGCTGCTCTCGGTTCGGTCGGGCGGGTCGATCCGCGTCCGTTTCCCGTGTGCTATTAGTTTGGCGGTTTGAGATAATTTTCTGATTTGCTGCACTAATTTTCTTTCTATTCTCTGTCCCGAACCCCTAACTGCTGCCGGCGCGCACTAACACACAAACACACACCCCTCCCCATCCCCCCTGGACGATGGGCCGGAGGACGACGGCGAGAGCGAAGAACGCGTGAGCGAACAAAAAAAAATAACGTTCGGGCACAGCAAACGGCGGAAATGTGCCAAAGGGGAAGAGAAGCCCCTTCCTGCCGCCGTCCATCCACCCGCGGTGTAGGAAAAAAGTGAAAATTCTATGTAATGATATGTTGTTTTTCCTTATATATATAACCATTATTATTACTTCGGGTCGTTTTCGAGAGCCTCGGTTGTTGCGCGCCCAACATCTCACCCATGGCCGGGAAAAGGGGGTAGAAAACCCCGTGCCGATGGGAGGGGGAGGGGTGGGGGAGGAAGAAAGAATGGAAGTTGGTGGTGGTGCTGCTGATGCGGCGACGGCGGCGGGATGATGCTGCGTGTGGTTGTTTAGCGAGGAAAAAAGGCATTCCCCCGCCGTCCGGCTCTTCCCAGCCGCTCCCTCTTGCCGCCTTACTATCACGCGGACAAACACTAAAACACACCATTATATACTCGCGGGAATAGGACGCAGCACAGCGGGCTGAAGCGAGACGAAGCGACACCTAAACTTTGCCGCTCCGCCGCCATTCCTAACCCATCAGAGTTTAGAGAGAGAGGAGCGTGGGGTGGTGGTGGTGGTGCGCGCGTTAGAAAACGTCAGAAACAGCGCAAAAATCCGTACCGTCCTCCCGCGCGCCGTCCACGGTCAGCAGCAGCAGCAGCATCCGAACGTACTCGCGCGCTCACTCTCGCTGCCGCACTTTTCTAACTCTCTTTGCTGTGCTCTTTCCCTTTCGCGCCCGCGCGCTCTCCCGCTCTGTTTCGCCCATTGGAAATATTGTTCGCAGCATCAGCCACGAGATGCAGAGTGCGCGAGAGCGAGAGAGTGAAGCGCGATAGGCCGCCCGGCAGGCGAATAAAAAAAGAAAAAAGAAGCGCGAGAGGAGCGTGTCCGCGCGCGCTCGAAAAAATCGAGAGTGGAAAAAATCCTCCGCGAGCAGCGGCCGACCGGCCGTGCAAGGATACTCAATCTCCGGTGTAACATGGGGGGTTGGGAAGGGCGGCAAATGCGAAGGCACGATGTAGTCTCCCGGTTCCGTTTCAAGAGTGTGAGTGTGTTTGTGTGTGTGTGCGTGTGTTTCTTGTAAGTCAGGGGACGGGGTTGGAAAACACTGAGTGAGGGCGGCAGCACGCGGGCACCGAATGACTTCGAGACGCCGGGGTGCGCGCACCATACACAACACAGCG